>VXAB01006461.1:35318-163314 GCA_013399175.1 Odontophorus gujanensis
CCGGGGGTGGAGCCCCGCCGCGGGGAACTTCTGAGTGCTGCCAGTGTCTGGGGGGGCCATGGTGCAGCTTTATAACTTACACCCGTTTGGGTCGCAGAGAGTTGTGCCCTGCAAGCAGGAGCCAGCGCAGTTCTGCTGCGGCCATGACGTGCTGTTCGTGGCAAGTGCGGCGGCCAGCTGCGGGGTGGAGGTGTTTGCCGTGCGCCGCGAGGGCCGCTGCGAGGCCCTGGGCTCTTTCGCCACCCTGGGCTCCGTGCTGCGTATGGCGCACAGCCGCGCAGGTCAGTGCCGACTGGCGCCGGGCGCGGGGGGTGGGGGGGGGCCGGGCGCGGCGCCGAGGNGATCTTCTTGTGGGCTGCAAGAATAAGCTAGTCGTGTTCTGCTTGAAATACCTGGTTATAAACCAGCATTTAACAGTATTAGACTTTGAACGCTCCTTAATTTTACACATTGATAACTTCATTCCTGCTGAAGTTGCGTTTTGTGCTGGACACATAGCAATAACAACAGAGTTGGATGTTCTAATCCTGAAACTGGACCTGGTCCATCGAGGTGCAGACTGGGGAGCACAATGCACATATCAAGTTAGTACAACAGAAAAACCAGTGGATGGAGGTAAGTACAGATACTTAACTTTTTCAGTCTCTGAGAACGTGACTGTTGCCCTTGAGAAAATGTTTCCACATTGTTTTGGAACTGTCAGTTGAATATACCTGAAGGACCTTGCTACCTGTAGCTTGGAGCTAACACTTATTTAAACTGTGCTAAGGACACTATCAGGGTATTGAAAAACTCTCCATCTTTTCTAAGTAACTGTATTTTCTAAGAGACCAGTGGGAGGCCACATGAAAGAATCATCTCACAAACCTCAAAGTAGATCATACTTAGTGGCTTTCTAAGAATACCTTTGTGACACATGCATTTTTCTGATTGTTAGCAGGCTCAGAACCTCGATGGAGGTGCTTTCAACAAATTCCCTTTTTCAGTTCTTTATCTTATTCAGTGGCTTGTCTAAGGTTCTTAGGAGGCTGGGTACTAGACTTACTCAGCAGGTTAATTCCCACGCATTGCAAGCAGTCAGTATGTAATCAATTCCCAATTGAAAATCAGATGAACACCAGCCAACTTTTAGAAAACCTTTCATTTATAATTGAGGAAACTTAGAAAAATATGTGCTTTTTGAAATGCAAACTATACCTTAAAATAAGTAAAACTTCATATGGGAAAGATATAAAATTGAATTTTCTTTATTGATGGACAGTGCATTTTAGCTCAGACATTGGCATCTCACACTGGTTTGTTTTCAGTACTTAAAACCAAATAGAAATATTCAAAACATTTTTTGGGTGCAGTTAGGATTTGCTTTCTGGAGCTTAGGTGTGTTGAAGAGCACTGTATCATTCCTACCATACTCCTGAAAACCTTTACAACCAAATGACAGCATTTTAAGTTTGTTGTTTATCTGTTAACAGCGTAGAGTTGCTTGGATTTGCCTCATACTGAACAACTTTTCTGTTTGTAGAATCACAAAATGGTTGGGATGGAAGGGACCTCAGTGTCCATCCAGTTTCAAACCCTGCCATGGGCAGGGTCGCTTCCCATAGACCAGGTGTCCAAAGCCTGGCCCTGAGCACCCCCGGGAATAGGACACCTACAGCTGCTCTGGGCAGCAGTGCCAGGCTCTCGCTGCTCTCTGAGTGGAGAATTTCTTTTATCTAAAGTAGATCTACTCTGTCTTGGTCTAAAGGTATTACCCCATGTCATGTCCCTCTTCATCGTTTTCATTAGCCCTATTTAGGTATTGGAAGGCCACTGCAGGTTTTTCCCTGGGTCTTTTCCAGCATCCTCAGCTCTCAGCCTGTCCCTGCAGTGGGGGTGCTGCAGCCTCTGGCCATCCTTGTGTCCGCCTCTGTACCCGCTCCCACATGTCTGTGTCCTTGTGCTGGGGCCCAGAGCTCAACGTAGCTCTGCAGAGGACTGGGGGGGTCTCACGAGGGCAGAGCAGAGGGTGAGAACAACCTCCTGTGCCCTGCTGCCTTCACTTCTGATGCAGCCCAGGATATGGTTTATGTGCAAAATTGATTGTTCTTGTTTTCTAGCGTAGGCCTTCTCGAAATGTCATGGTTTGAGGAAGCCAATGCTAATAAGGTTCCTGTAGTTTGAGTTTTAAGTTGATATTGTGTCAGTATTTTCTTATTACTAAATGGAATTGTTTGGACACTTAATACATTTCCGTTGTTTAGGTATAAAAGATGAAGACTTTGCAACACATAGCTTGCAGCTTGAATTAGATGAGTTTGTCATATGTCAGAAGCCAGTGGAACTGCTTGGAGAAGAAAGTAAGCTTTGTAAGATACCTGTCACACTCGAGTCCACAGAGTTAGCTGCAGAAGACAAAAAGCACTTCCAAGTACGGTATCTCCTTTTCAGGTATTACAAATGCATTTTCCCCTTTAAGGGTTAACTGCCATGTTAATATTTCAAGAAATCAAAATGAGGTCGTGTCTTGCTGAAGGAAAGACCCTGGTATTCTGGCTTCTGGGATTTTTGTATGCTGTGTATTTTTTGGTTGCTGTTTTTTTTGTCTGCTGAGGAGATACTGTGATGCAAGTGAAGACCCTTACTTGGCCTTGCAAATCCTGAGCTTTATTTAATTTTGGGAATGTGGCTAATTAGTACTATTAAATGCAATTTAACTTTGATTGTTTTGCAGTACTGGTTACTTAAGTACTTCTTAAAATGAATGAATGAATAAAGGAAGAAATAAGAGAAAGTTCTCTCCTTGACCAACTGAGAATGGGGAGTTTACCAAGTATCTAGAGCAATAAAAAACAATGCCTGTTTTGTTAGTAATCAGATCCTTTAAACTTTTGTCTAAAACTGTCTAAACATTGGTATCAGAGCTCATCTGGGAATTCCAAAGCAAAGCAAGGGAAGGGCTGAGATGCAATAGGAAAGAAAAGTAGGACTGTAGACGACACCACATTAAACTGTGTTCCGTTGAAAAAGAGGGGTGTAGGGGGAAAGTTAAATCGTGTCTCAGATCTGTTGCAGTGTATCTTCAGAATTAGATCTCACCATTAGACGTGTAACTTGTGGAAGAGTAAAGAAGGATTTTTGGTTGCAAAAACTTGAAGTAGTTGCTTCTAGCTGTGCTGTTTGTTTCTTGGCCTTGCTAAGCTGACCGTTTTAGCAGTAGGAATGAAGGGGAATTGAGTATAAAAATGTCAACTCTGGGTATTATGGCTGTTGCTGTTTATTTGCGCAGAGTAGATGATGGCTTCTTACTGACTTCCCTTGTTGTGTTTTTTTTTTTCCAGGCGTTTTACACCAGACCAGTCCCCTTTTGGCTTTTGTGAAGAGACAAAATTGCACTCTGTTCAGCTCCTCCCTGTGTACCAGACAGGTAGGTACATGTGCATGTGTGCTGTATGGGCTAAAATACCAGTTGCCAGCACCAAAAGAGGAAGTCTGTTCAAAGACGACTCTTAGTGATTCTCGGTGACTAATTTTATGTCACAGAACAGACACTTTTTACGTTGCACGGATAAAGTTATCCTCAGTGTTACTAAATGATACTAGTCTGCCTCTCAGAGTCAGTAGTGGACATCAGAGAAGTAAACCTTAATATTAAGATACAGGTTACCTTTATTTCAGACTTCAAAATAGAAGGGAATTAAAACCAGTTTTAGAGGTTCACTACTATGCACTTAATCAAGTCTCAACATAAGCATGGGAAAATCCTTTATGTTAGATCATCTTTCTTGCTCGCCTAATTTCTAGCTTTCTCTTCTGGTTTTCTGGTAGCAAAGCCTTACTTGAGCTACAGCTGACTAAAGTGAAAATGCTACTTGCCATTCAACCAACTAACTTTTCCCTTGTGGTTTACTATCTTAAACAAGAAGGTCTGTAGAATCTGAACACAGGCTTTACCTGTCCAGGAATGATCTTCCATCCATGGGCGTTTAGTTCTAATGACTCTGTCTGAAACTGTGGAATCATAGAATTGCTTGATTGGAAGGGACCCTTAAAGGTCATCTGGTCTGACTCCCCTGCCATGAATGGAGATGCCCACAGGTTGATCAGGTGCTTAGAGCCCTGTCCAGCCTTACTGTGTATGTCTGCAGGGACAGGGCACCTCTGTGGGCAGCCTCTGTCTGTGCCTCACCACCCTTACTGTAAAATACTTCTTCCTTATATCCAATCTAGATCTCCCCTCTTTTGGTTTGAATCCATTATCTCAATTCCTGTGTGCTGTTTGATATGTGGAAATTCTTCACTTGTTAGTACATCCACAGATTTGTTAGAAATTACTTCACATGAACTAACAAATTGATTGCGTTAGCTGCTGGTACGCTGCTGTTCACGTTCTTTTCAATAGCTACTAGCAAAACGAGTGTGGAACTTGGGTGGGTCTGAGAGTACTGTTTAGGCATCTGATCACAAAGGAGTGGCATGGTTTTGTTTTATGAAGTATATGAGATGCCTTTCTTATTGTTACATCTAGGGAGTTTCATGACAGCAAATGAGGAAACAGAGAACGATAGAAAACTACTGAATCTCTTCTGCTTTTTTTCTTTGCCTCATGTTGGATATCTCTACTCTGTTGGGAAGGTAGTAGAACTGATTTCTACTTACCAGTACTCAGAGAAGTCAGAGCAGGCAGTTCTCACTCCACAGTTCCTTCATGTCATTACAAGGTAACTTTACTTTTTTTTTTCCCCCCCGTCTTTGACTCACTTATGAGTCCTTTGTAGCCTCTTGGATCATTCTGGGTAGATTCATGTTTTTGTGCAGAATACCTTTCTGTCTAGGTCACAGACCTAATTCTCTCCAGTTTTTACTCCTGGATTAATTCAAGTATTCATCTTTTTTTTCTTCACTTATGTTTCTTCTTCTCTTCTAGCGAGAGCCTGCAGTGTTTCACAGTGCGGTGCAGTGCAGCAGCAGCTCGTGATGAAGATCCATACATTGATACAACTGTGAAGGTGCATATCTGATTATTTTTGCTAAAAGAATTGGAGCAGCAATATGATAATTGTTTCATTCTGAAATCCTGTTAGTTTCTACTCACTGTGACAAATAACATCCAAAATCAATATTTTACATCAACCTATGGCATATTCTGATTTAATGGTCTGCGCATGTATCACTGAAACAATGTATTATTGCCTTTTAAGATTCTAGGTGATAACAACTTTTGGTATATTTGAAAATATTCTATTGAGGTCATGTACACTTTGAACAAAAATCACACTTTCCTGTGTAAATCTGAATGGAGGAAGCAGCAATTTCCCGTACTGCAGCTGATGTTGTTTGCAAAATATACCTGTCTTGAAACTTCAACTTTGGTCTTTTCTCTTTTTCTTCTTTTATTTTTTTCCATTTCTCAGGTGTCTTTGAACTAGCAGTTTTTCTAAGAGGACTGTAAACATTTGAACATGTCTGCCTACCTGATAGATAACATATGTTGGTTTTTGTTGTTTGCTTTTTTTTTGAGATGGCTTTTAATCCCTGGAGTTCTAGATTTTGCTGTAAAATTCTACTCTATTAGAAAAACCGGAATAAATGTTAATCCCAGGACAGTTGAGAATGAAGAGCATTTTAAGCTGACATTTACGAATTTTATTTGAGCATGTGGACATAAAGAAACCACAGAGTAGTTGAAGTATTACGAAATTTTCAAGAGCCAGACATTCTCTGATCTCCTTTGAGAGTTCAAACAGATGAAAGAATCTGTCCTGTCCCTTCCTCAGTCTCAGGCTGCATGCATTTCTGAAGATTATATTCAGTCCCTCACTGTTCCTACATCATGGCAACAGGCTACTCAGGAGGCTGAAGAGGTGCCCATAATGGCAGCCTGCAGCCCTTGTGGTTGTCCACGCTGCAGCTTGCCCTGCATGGGTCACAGATCCACTCTGGCAAGGGTCTTCCAGAGGCTGCAGTCTCTTAGGGGCATCCCTGCCCTGGTGTGAGTTTCTTCAAAAAGTAGGGTATGTGTAGAACACGATGCTGTCTTGCTTTGCTGTGCTGTGCATGATGATTTGTAAATACAATATTTATCTTTAAGGTATAGTATTTCTGGTCAAATTAGGTTGCGCTTTTTTTTAATTTTTAGTCCAGCATAGAAGATATGGTAATTTTTGGCTGAACGGTGCAAATCCAATGAATCAGGAATAATACTGGCCATGTAATGTAACAATATGCAAGCAAATAAAGTATTTATATGTGTAATACATTTTTATAATGTTAGCAGCCGAAATCAGGACTTCTATAACTGTTTCAGGCAGTCTTAACATCTTGGCCAAATTCAAACTAGTTTGTAATTAACTTTTCCATGTCAGGTAACCTAGCCAAGGTTCAGCTATTTTGAGACAGATAAAAATGTGCAACTGCTTCAAAGAGTGATTTTTTTTGTACCTGTTGTTACAGTGATTTGATGTGTGACTATTTTTATTCTTGCTTAAATGAAACACTCAAAGTTAGGAAAGACAGTGAATATTTTTAGTGCCTTATTATTAGGCAAAGATTGTATCTTTTTTTTTTTTAATTCACAGACTTGAAGTACGTGCTAACTGAAATTACAGTGCTCACTTTCTTTTGTAGGCTTGTCCACCTGTCACATTGGATGTCTGCACATTACGAATGCAACTTTTTATAGGGCCAAGAGCTATCTGTCATTTCAAAAATCATGTAATTCTTCTGACTAAGGCTGATACTGAAAATATTACTGAAAGACGGAAGTCTTCAAGAAGGATGCTGTAAGAATTTGCTTCTTCTGGGGAGATGGATTTATAACATTATGTACAGTGGTGAACTTTCAGATGTTGGAATTGAAGAGAGAATCCTCTGTAGAAGGGCTTTTAGAGCGTGATTTCCAAACTAGTAAATGAAAACATAAATCAAGCACTGTTTTTTTACTTCTGCTGTATTAAATGACTAGAAGAAACAAAGGTGGCATCACAAATGATTGAAATCACAAGATAAGTTACTTAAGATTGTCAGAAACAACTTCCTTAAGTAATGTTGGAACAGTGTTATGAAGAACATCTGCTGCCGAGAAGAAATGCTTATCTTGAGAAACAAAATCAAAAATTTGATTCACAAAATTGTGAATCTACAGGCTAGCAAATTGTGCTGTAGCATAAAATGCAAATGTCTTATGTTCGGCTAAAGGATATTTCATAGAAAGTTGTTAACATCATTATAGTAATGACAAAAGAAGGACCAGACTTTAGTCAAATATACTCTTGTTGTATGGGTGTAGCCAGATGCACTTATGACTCATTCTGTGAGGTCTGTCTTTCCCATTCTTTGGGGGCTGCTCATTGTTCAAAAGAGTTCAGTTCAGAAATGACACTTGCTAAAGGCCATTAACAAGAGTGGGATAGCTGTAGTTGGTTGTAATTATTTGAGCTAGTCTTTCTTAAAGCATAGAACGAACTTTATTCAGAAGACAAGGCTAAGGTGATGAAAGAGAACTGGTAATTCAGAATACTGTTGTTTTCTCTTTCTGGAACAGTTTTTAAAAGCCTGTAGTTGACATTTGAGAAGAAAACAAAGGAAACACATTTTGCCTTATGCAGAATGTTTGTTGGACAAGTGCTAGTATACTTAACCACCGAAAAAGAGAGAGAACCTAGATCAGATGTTTACTGTTCTGCTTCTTCACTGTTTCTCTGTGGTGGTCTAACGTTAGGCAGTTGAAGACCTAGCCAATGTGCTGCAGTAAAAGTATTCAAGTACTTTCATACATTGTATCTTAGCAGGCACTTGTATTTAGATGCAGGGGCAAGAGTGCAGTAAATCTTTACAGAAAGAGTGAGCGTCTTAAGCTGAATACTTCAAATTTATTGTAGGTTTCTGATGCTCTTTAGTGTTATACTTAGGTTTTGGTTTCTAGCCGTTCTGTATGCACATACCTATCTATCCCTAGCCATCAATTATGAATTGAATTCATAATTTAACTGTCAAGTGTTCACTAGCCTGCAGACTTATCTGTTTATGCATTTAAGTTGTCAGACAATTGATTTATTTTCTTTTGGCTGCATGGCATTTATTTAAACATTGACAACTGAAATCTTTTCCTTTTTTCTAGTTCCAGAAAGGCTGATAGTGACAAGTCCAGAGCCAATTCTGAGTCTGAGCCTGGTTGGAATTTATATATTATAAACACTGTTTCAACCGTCCAGCTTTACAGAGAAATGGTATTTCTGCCTCCTGCTTCTGTTGTTGATTAAAAATAAGTACTGTTAATCTCTGGTGCGGAATGTACAGTAGTTTATTTCTTATGAATAGCCCATAATCCTATTTCAAATGGCTGCTGCCCTCTCTAGAATTGTTCATGTATATTCTTTATTTTTATTAGCCCTCTAAGTATATCCTGTGTCTGTTCTAGGTAGATTATAGTAGAACTTACGAAAATGTAAAAACTGAGAGTTGCATCCATCTTCTAAGCGAGGCTCATCTACTAGTCAGAGCAGCCATAATGGACCCTAGTTTCCTTAAATCAGATGAGAAAGAAGAACTTCTGAGAGCTTTCAGAGAAAGTTGTGCCTTCTTAGGAGACTGCTACAGCAGGTACGTTTGAGATGTCAGGGTGGTTATAGATGAGCTCTTGTTTCCAGTAATTTGACCTAAAAATGAAAATCCATCATTCTTTGCTGTTGTGCATTGGTATTGTGTGTATATTTCAGATTTTTCCACAGTTTAATCTGGTTCTTTGCCATCTTATCTAATTGTTCTTATTGTCAGTTTGGCAAAGAATACAGCGTTACCTTAAGTACTAGCCACGTGTTTGCAGGTACTGGTGTATCTATAACTTTTATGAGTTTTAGTTCTTACAAACGTTGTCAGAAGTGTCCCTCTTACTTTTTTTTCCTTCCCATCTGTTGCTTTCAGGTTTGACACAAAGGATTACCACCTCGCTTTGCCATACTACCGCATGTCAGGTTTATCGGTGACAGAAGTTTTAGAGCGACTACTTTCAGGAAGTGATGAAATACAGACATATGAAAGAGGATTTATATTTTATTTAACTCATTCTCTTAATGAAGAGTTAAATGAAGAATTAAGCAAGGTAGAAACAAGTGTTTTCTGTTTTTATCCGTTGATCTAGTTCTGATTTTAAGAACGATGTATCAAATTTTAATCACAATTTCTATTGTGATATACTGCACTGCTTATTTAGTTTTACAGTTATTCTTTTTCACGAGGTTTTTATTTTCTCATTTTAATGAAACAGCAAACAACAGCTTCAATCCTTTGAACAGCTCTCTTGCAGTGTAAGGGTCTGGCTGTCATGATGCACGTTGCTAATAGTGGTTCCTACTTGCGCATAGAGGTACTTTCATGCTAGGAAAGTTCTGTCTCAGTTTTTTTTCATTCCACATTTCTGCAACAGTGCAAACTGTTTTTTGAAAATGGACAGATTGTACTGGCTGGTAAAACTGATTCAGAGTGAACGGTTCTCCTAGCTCTTCAGATTTTCACTCCTGGTTCATTTAATTTCACTGATGGGGAGGAAAGGCAGGAAAAGTGCTGTGAATTGGTGGCTATGCTGTATTTGCCTGTATCTAGCTTCTATCTTAATCCATAAGAGTCTGTGTATCTGGAAATGTGAGAACTATCAAATGTCTTTTATTTTAATAGGAATTGGCAGATAAAGTTATCCAGATATTCTATCTTGCTGACCCTGTGCAGCTGCCTCATATCATCTGCAGCTCCTGCATGAGAAATGTATGTCCCCTGACAGCTGTGAAATACCTTCGTAGAGTAGAAGACATTATGCCATCAGTGGTCCTTACGCTCACTAAGGCTTTCATGGCTCTGAAAATGGGAGACCTTACGATGTATGAATGTGAGATGAACTCCCATAAGGAGGTAAGGTATACCAAAAGCATAGATTATTCACCTTTTGTAAATTCCAGGTCAATGGGTTTGGCTTGCAGTTTTATTTTACAGTAAAACAACCTTTCAGTTGCTGCTCTTACTCCTCATTTGCTATGTAGGTTCCACTGAACATCGGGAATAACAGTAGGATCCAGGGCTGGTATACAATGGAACAGTACTGTCTGCAGAGCCTATCAGTAAACAAAATTTTTGAAGTTATTAATTTTTATAAATGAAATGCAGTGTACTGGAGTGTAACAGGCTCTGCAGAGCCAGTGCTCTTCACTGTTACCGCAGAGTTGTACATTGGCGTTTTTCCACCTCTCCATCTGTAATCAATATGCGCAATGTGCCCATGGGAACTTACTTTCCATATACAAACAGCCCTTATAAAATTGCCTTGCATGGTGCATACAAGTTTCTGTATACTGTCTCCCTATACAATTTCTCATCTTCTCTTAAATTAAAGCACTTAATACTTACTAAGTCTAGATCAGAACCTACTTTAATGCTATCGAAATAAGCATTCCACGTTAATGGGGAAAAAAATATTAGTGAGCCGGTCTCTGCCATATATTTTCATGTGTGGATTTAGACTGAGACCAGTTGGTAAACTGCTTCTTAAGATTGATCAGGAGTGTTGAATAGTCAGAGGTAACGGAGCTTGTAGCGTAGACTTTTTCTGAGAGTGAGCTAATGTCCTGAAATTAGATGTTACACTTAGAAGAAAAAGCTTTGTGGAGCTTTGAGTTAGTAGCTTCTGAATTGCAAGGTGGGAACTGTG
This sequence comes from Odontophorus gujanensis, assembly GCA_013399175.1. Taxonomy (NCBI): domain Eukaryota; kingdom Metazoa; phylum Chordata; class Aves; order Galliformes; family Odontophoridae; genus Odontophorus; species Odontophorus gujanensis. The sequence continues at coordinate 45,994 of VXAB01006461.1, forward strand.
GAATGCTGTTTCAACAGTAACGTGTAGGATCTCACCTGCTTTCCAATGATTTCCTGCAAGGTGACGTGAAATTGCCATGTTACCGACAAGCTAAAAAAATAACCATTCGCAGAATGGTTGAGGTTGGAAAGGACCTCTGGAAATCATCTGGTTCAAACAGTCCAGTTTACCCTTTCTTCTGTTACACAGATGTTATTTAAATGAGAATGAAGAGTTTGGTGCTCTGGTTGTGGTGTTTTGTTTGGTTTTAACTTGACCTATTACAAAAACAACTCAACTTTAAAAATCATTTTATTGTGACACATAAAAAACAATGCTTCCAAAAAGATAAAGGAAAGATCATTTGTGCAAGTAGATGTCTAGAAGTATGAATTTCTTTGTAGGTCTTCTTTATATTTCTTATGTAATTCATTTGGTCTGTGCAGACATAATATCCAACTCAAAGCAGCAGGGAAATGGTGAAGCATGTTTTCATCATTGTTTCAAGGGTGTTCAGCGAAGTGTTCCACTGAAATTTCAGCCACTGAGTTTCTACAACACCATTTGTGTTTATTGGCTGATTTTGTAGTAAAATCTGTTTTACAAATACAGTAACTCCAGATTTCATCAGAATGTTTCTTCTACTGCAAATGACATAGTGTTCAGAAGTCATTGATCCAGTACACAGTTTGGGCCTGCATTTTTGGAGAACTATTCTTTTAAATTGTAGAAAATATTTCTTTCTTTTCACTTCATTTGTCCATATAAACTTGGCTGCCTGAGAAGATACTGACTTTACTGAATTGAACTATGCATGAATTATTTACTTAACTTATATCTGACTGTTATAGACAACACTGGCCTGTGGCTTCATTGGGCAACCAAAACTCCTGAGAGAGTGTAAAGAAGGAATTGTTATTCCAACTGAATTTGCTGTTCACCTGAAGGTGATGCAACCTGGATTACTGGTGGCTGCCATTGTGGCTTTATATGAGAACAGTAAAATAGAACTGGAAGAAGCAGATACGTTTTTCAAGGTTGGCCTATGATCATTTTTTTTCTTCTTTTTTTTTCACATACTGATATTATGGGTTAGCAAAGTGGGGTTGGTTGCTCCTTCCCACACATTTTAGCATTTCTTTTGAAAGAGGGAGATGAGGATTGCTATATTCCAGTGCTGAGAGATATCTATGAAATCAGAAATTGGACCTTTTGGAAAGGAGTATGGAGAGAGGGGAAAAAAAAAGGTATCAAGCAAAATAAAAAAATCTGTTAAGTTATTTGCTTTGATCCTGCCTTTTGAATGGATAATCTGATCTCAGAGCTTTTCTGGTCACTGAAGTTTTCTGTGTTTTGGAGTAGACAAAACCTTATTTCTTTTAACGACATTACACTGTAGATTAGATTAAAACCATGTATGCTTAAATATAGGTATGTCATTGTTCAATGTTTGTTACTGTGAAAGACGTATGCCAAAAAGTCTGAGTCATAAAGCTCAAATGAGAAGAAACGCAGTTTTTCAAAGTCAGCTGTAAACCAAGTAGAAGTCCTTATCACTGACATACCAGACCCTTAAGCCCAGGAGCATCTCCCATCTGGATCCTACTCATACTCAGCTGAGCTGCACAGCTTTTCCTTATTCCTGCCTTTGTTCGCATTAAGATTCCTCTTCAGAAGACACCTGCTGTTGTCATATATAAAAACCTCCAAGTTAGCAGTCAATACATATTTGCTGTCAGTCTGCTGACTGTTCTGGTGGGGAAAGAAATCTGTTAAAATCATTCAGTGAACTTCTAACTTTTTCTAGCAGTGTATTATGTAGCACCATGCCCATGAAAAATATCTTGATTCGAAGAAGGTGTCCTAATCCTGCCTCTAGTGAAAGTGAAAATCTGTTCCTTTTATTTCTTCTGTTTTCTGCTATTAATAATTGCCACGTTCTGCACTAATTTGTCATTTTTCTAATGTTTTTGTTTTAGATGTTGTGTAATAATGGTGAAGACATAGTTCCTCAACTTTTGATAGATTTCTGGGAAGCTCTTCTTGTAGTGTGCTCTCGGGAAGAAGTAATTCAGGAGCTCTTACTGAGGGTTACTTATCAGTATGTTTGGAGGATATCAAAGAAGCAACCCCCTGAGACTAAGCCATTGAAAACAACAGAGGATCTGGTAACTCATAAGTTCTGTACTGTCCATCCGGAGTCTATCCAATTACTTAGTATTTGGATTCTGACAATTAGTCTCTGTAAGTGGAAATGCTAAGTCACAGCTTGAAGCGGTGAATGAGCACCTGGTGGGAAGGCAGGGTCAGCCCAGGGGAGCTCAGGTACATGCAATGCAATGTACCTAAGTGGGTACAGGAGCCAGGTTGGAGCCAGGATCCAACCCTTCTCAGATCACTTTTAAGGGTTGATAGTGGAGGCAGGGGTATCTCTCTGGAGCTCCCTGTCTACCTGAGGCCTTCCAAGGGTATGCAGCTTTTTTTCCTTTGTTTCTGTGTCCATGGCTGCTGCATTTGTTCTTGTCCTCATTTGCTGCAGCCAAAGACTTTGCCACCCTGCTATTATCACTGTACTTTCCATCACATTATAGCTTTACAGGCTCTTAAAAGAAACAAGCCTGAAAGTAAATAATGTAGCATCTGCTTATGGGGCAGGTTTTGTTGCTTTTGGGAAGTCCTGTTCTTCAGGGATGTTTTAAAATACACTCAGCAGGAATGTCACAGCTCTGGGTATTTCAAATCAGAGCTAGAATGAAACTGAGAATATTCTTTCAGGTGTTTTGTGTCTTTTTTTTTTCCTTAAAAAATTTTAGAAAACTGACTAAATGAGGAAATAGAGAGGTGAATAACTATAAGATAATTTGAAAGAGAAATCTGAAGTACAGGAATAAATAGAAGTTTCAAGCTGCTCTGTTTTTCAGTTCAATGAATTAGGAGTAGCTGCTATTTCAGAAGGAAGTTGTCTTTGCTTGCAGGGAGTGGGGTGTTTGGCATGGAAATGCCACTAACATAAACACTTTTATTATAATTTCTGTATTTCGTTTGTAGATAAACTCCTGTAATCATTATGGGTCCATTTTCCCATGGATTACTTTCATAATGTCAGCAGGATCTCCACTTGATATAGATTGCCCTGACGATACTTCAAAGCTACAGGTATGAAATGCCTAAACCTTGCTATTTACAGCTTATGTCCATTCTGCAGATGTTTGTGCATGTGCAAACAGCCTTGCTTAGCAGCCTACCCCCATCCTTCCCTGCCCATTTGAATTTATCCAAATTGAACTGAAAGACCCCTTAAAATCATAGAAGAAAAAAATATTGAAATGACACATCAGTAACAGTGATACTTACTTTTGCTGTTTAACTAAGTTGTGTACTTAGCTTGCTCAGGTTTTATTAGTGTGCATTAAAATAAATATTACTTCAAAAGTATTGAAAATAAGGTTGTTCTAAGGTTATGGTTAGCGCTGCTTTGCAAAATTTGTGTTAAATCCAAACAATCTTTCCTTGTCGTTGTTTAGTCTATTTTATGTGGTCAGTCAATGGATATAACTGCAGCTCTGCCTATCCTGGAGCTTCTGACAGAGGCTGGCAATATTGGCCTCACCATCCGTGTTCTCTGTAGTACCCGTCTTGGCAAGTACGAGGAGTCCATTGAGCAGCTCCTCAGACAGTGCCCTGCTGCAGCCGTGTTATACGCTCAGCATGAACTGAAAGATGACAGTCAGGTGAGCTATTCAGGTTAACGTTTTTTGCATTTTGGTTTGTTTGTTTTTCCTAGTAAAAATGTTATTGCATACAGTTGAACTCTACGTGGATCAGACAGCCCAGTTTTCAGACAAAGGAAATTGCTTAGCTTTGAACCACTTGTCTGGCACTTAAATTCCATATCCTAAGCCTTACTGGTTTTAATGGAATATTTCTACCCATTTCTTCTGTGGCTGCCTGTATTCATTCTGGTAATGAAGGGTAGATGGCAGAAAACTTCAGAAAGTCAATTAATTAGTTAATACATTTTTTTTCTGATTATAAGTGGAAAAAATAGCTGGCTTCTCAATAATCCATGTTCTAAATTCTTTGATACTCTTGTGTAGCATGTAAAATTTTAGTGATAAGATAGGAGAAGATGATCCTTCAAATAAAATCACATTTAAGTATGTTCTTCCTGTCTTCTAGTGGCATCCTCTGATCTTAACATAAGAGTAGTACCAGTACAGTAGTGAGAAATGTTACATTCTTTGTCTTATTTTCCCTGTAGGTCCCAGACAATTTTAGTTGTGGAGGTGATTTATTTGAGTGTTCTGGGAGTACAAGAGTTTAGTTTCATTGTCCATTACAGCTACTTTCTTAATTGTACACAGATAGAAATACTAGTACTTTGCTTAAGACCAAATCTGTGCTTTATTTTCAAATCTGAAAATGGTTTCTTTGATTGTTTTCATACTAGTCACAGAGTTGAATGTGAGGAGACACAACTAAATCAGAATATATGTGGATTTAAAAAGTTGCTGTGTTGATAGCAGAAGTCTCTTTCCCCCTCTTCATTCATATTGACTAAATGATGAAAGAAAAATAATGCAGTACTTCAGCTGTTGGAAGAAGATCAGGTCAGGACACTGCAGTGTTCTTCCAGTAATATTACTCATCGCTTTGCATGGAGCAGTTTGGAGCAGAAAAAAAATTCCCCTTGCAAATCCTTTTCTCTGTAGAGGCATCACTAGAGGGCGCTGTTCAGATATTTGTCGAACGTGAACAGATAATAATGAAAACGGGATGTGTGTGTGGAAAACCACTGCATTTCAAAGCGTTATATTAAATCAACCTACCTGTGTCTGTATACATCTCATCTTCGGTGTATTTTTAGCAGCTCTTTCACGCTCTTAACTCCAGTCATTTCTAATTTACATTTTGCTTTGGGTTTTTATGAACTAGACTGTATGGTGGAGCAAGCTGCTTCCAGAACTTTGTGAGAGAACCAGACTTACTGGAAGTGACTGTCCTGTTCTTATTTCATCACTAAAAGGTAAATCAGAGTTGATCGTAGCTCAATTCCAGAAGCCTTTTGTATAGCATCCAACTTTCTAAATATTGCTTTAAGGAATGCTTATGTGATGGTTTGGAAAAAAGGGGGCTAGTTTCCATTGTTCAAGCGTATAGAGCTCAGCAGGTTCTCTCATAATCAGAGAAGCATTCTGCAACATCAAGTATGTTGCCTTATAAAAATGATGTCATTCATTTTATATTGCAAACAGTTGCATTGTGGGAATCATTACTTCTATACTGATCAAGAATAGGCACAATTTAAAGAACTTGCTCATTAAAACTAATAGATACGATTATACTTTTTTTCTAGGCTAAGTGACTATGGTTGTAAGCAATGACGTTTAACAGGTTACTGTTGATAATCCAGTAGGCAGTTAACCTAATCATGAATATACACGTATAGACTATAAAAGATACAGTCTGTTACTGATGGTCATATTAAGCAGAATGAAACATGAGTTCATGTGCCAGGGTGGTTGTAGGATTACTGCTCTTTGGTTAGCAGAAATAAAGTGGTGAAACCAACCCTAGTGATTGATGTAGTCCTGCTGTATGTTTGTGAGAAGTCAGTAACATTGCACAACTGAGGTGCAAGTGCATTGGTTTTGACAGAATAAGACAATTAAGAAAAATATATGTACAAAAATAAAACAGAAGAGTGTGCTTCCTGAGGGCAAAGAGCAGATTCACTGGCTGCACTGTGCAGCACAAGTTGCCATGCTTTATATAAAGTTCTGGCAGATTGTTTTGTTTTGTTTTCATGTGGTAACTGCTTCAAGCACTTAAGATCATATTTAACAGTATCATATCAGATGCTGCTTGCAAAACATCTCATTTCACAAATAATGCTGAGTTAGGAAACTAGTAGATATTCCCGGGGCTGCTTCTCTGATTGCTATGAAGCATGTGAAGCATGAGATTACTATTCTATAAGGATGAGTGACACATGTAGACCTGATGAGTTGAGGTTTGGTTTTAATCTAAGATGTAATTTCAGTTTACCTCTGAGATTTCCCTTAACCGTATACGTTCCCAAATAGGCATGTCTCAGATTTTCTTTCAGTTACAATAATATTTAGATCATTTGCTGACTTAGTTAATAGTGAGATTGTTCATCTTCTTTTTGTTTCTGTGTACTAACCACAATACCCTAAACAAGATTTTCTCCTCTGCTTTTGGCAGAAACTTTATCAGTAGTTGCAACAGAACTGGAACTAAGGGATTTCCTCAGTCTTCTACCAGAGGATGGAACTGCAGCATTTTTCCTGCCGTATCTTCTTCACTGTAGCCAGAGGAAACCGCTGATGTAGACACAGTGAAAGTCTACACATTCAGATAACAAGAATGTGCTGGAATAGAAAAAGTAAATGAAGAAGAAATACATATGAAGCATTGTGGATCCATCTGCACATAAATCACCTTCTTACTGAGTTAAGAACTCATGACAATTATTGAATAGCAACTGTTATTTGAGACAGAGCATTGCTTTTGAAGCCAGTAGTATTGCACTTCAACAAAGGTCATCGAACTAGCAGTCTTACTACCAAGCAGAACTGAGTAAATGTTGGCTGCTTTAAAAACAGCTCTTCAGCTAGTAGGCAGAGGTAAGTCATGCTCTAAAAAGCCAAAGCAGCTTAAAAAAAAAAAAAAAAAAAAAAAAAAAAACTACACAGCACAACTGGGCATACTATGTTTGCTGAAATCGCAAGCTATCTAGTTAGGTCACTGGCCTGGCCCAGGGAGGAATTGAAGCTTAGGTATATCTTTAATTGTCTAAGTAAGTGCTTAACACTTCAAAGTAGAACTGGGCTACTTAAGCTGTTTTGCATCGTAGACTGTCCCTTGAATTCCAGCTGGAAAAACTGGTTAGCTCTTCTATTATCTTTAAGCTTACTCAAGCAAGTGTTACACTGGAAAGTGCCTTCATTTCGCAATTCCTGGGAAAAGGCCATAAATTAAAGAGACAGAAATGTTCCTAATTGGGGTGGAAGATACAGGCTACTTCTTACTGCTTTTCTTTCTTCTGCTGTGTTCAGCTGGTACTGAGAAGTATTTGAAATATCACTAGGACACAAATCTAGATGAAAACTCTCTTTCTTCCAGGTCTTTTGGTAAGTGTCTCATGTGTCTGTACATGTATGTACTGACATTCATCTTTCTTTTGGGCAGAACACATTCCTATGTTCCTCCAGCTGGAATTTAGGCATAAAAAACTTTCACAGTGTTTGACCTTCTTATGAATAGTTAATGTTTTTTTGGAACTCTGCAATCTCATAAACATCTGAAGGCCTCATTAATAGACACTGAGTCTGTTAAACCCAGTTTCACTGAAGTTGTAACATTACTTAAACCCATAATGATCATCTACATCCCAAATAAAACAAACATCAACAAAACAAAAAAGTAGCTTAAATTTCCTTGTAGCCAAAATCAATTATTTAATAGTAGGAAACCTTCTGATTGCAGTAGATGCTTACTGCTTTTCATAAGAAAAAATAAAAGCCAAAGATACAAAGAAGAAACTTCCTTTATTCTGCTGGCTATAAAGCTTGGATGCTTTGCCTGCCTGACTGTCTGTCACTGCACTTGTTCAATACAGGTGAGGGATCAAATGAGCCAAAGGGAGAGCTGTCTGGTGTAAGGATGGCTGTTCTTGCTGCCTCTGTTTCTGACCAAGAATCAGTCAAGTGCTGCTTCCATCTCTTAAGAAGGGCTTAATTTAGCTATCTGTTTACTACAACACTAGCAGCAAAAGGAGTCCACTGCAGTAGCTATTTAGGGTGTACTGGGGTAGAGCTCTTAGGTCGCTGTACTTTACCTTCACTTTGTCAGGTTTATTTTCACCTACCTTTGTCTTAATTATTTTCACAACATAAAAACATGGACATCTTCTACAAACATGACAAAAATGATGAGTTATACATTACATCTTTTAAATTCACTATCTTGAAAAACATTACTGGATAAAACTGTAATTCAAGAACCTATAGATAAAATGATAACAGAATTCCAATTGTCCATGCCATGGTTACAATAATGTTAGTCTAAAACAATTTTTTTTTCTTTCAAACACAGAATTAATTACAAACTGGAAACAAAAGAAATCCTCACAAATCTGGAAAGTACATTTCATTTGTCTGTTCCAGCAGTTAAATAATATGCATTGGCATCACCTAACACATGGCTATCTTGCAAGTTATGATTTTTGTTTAAGGAAAAGTACAAGCTATTGTACTAATCCAGCTACCTCATTCTGTGGTCTCTTGTAGCTGTGGGCCATCAAATGAAAGCTTCTAAGACACATGCGTAGGAGCTAGTATTGTCCAGGAGGCAGTATTTCTCAAGCAATTCTTCACTGAAAGTAAGCCTTGGAGAATCACTGCAGTCAATGGTTTTCTTCATTCTCGTGCATCTGGTACGCCTTTGCACTTGAATTGATTGAATAATCTTGGGAACAAAGACTGTTTGTCTGTAAAGGCAAAAATATATATTTTTTCGATTCTGTCAAAAGAAAAGTAATGTGTATAGACAGCATTGTCCTAAGATTAGAGCAGTGGATTTCAGTACCTTTTAAACTTTACGAGTTTGATGTAAAAACAGCTAAAATACACTGAAGGGTATAAAATGCACTGGACTGTAAGCAGCTGATTGTGAAAAAAAATCCAATGTGCTGCATCTTCAAGTACAAGTCTTTTTTCTACATGTACTCTAATTAATTTATTATATGCAGAAATTTGTCTCAGAGTATCCACAGTAAATCAGCTCTATAACAACTGGATAGTGGTTAATAATCTAATCTGCATTTGTTAGTATACTTTTGTCCATTATACAGTTATGTATCTATATATACACAGACATACACATATTGAAATACTGCTCATTCTGTCAATTAACATAATATGTGCCTATAATGCTTTGTCTTTTTAGTACATAAAAATTACTTTTAAAGTTGAAACTGTGGCTATTAACTTTTCAGTACTTTAAATGGTGACTTTAGATTTATTCACCAAATGTTTTTTTTTTTGTTTGCTTGTTTTAAATGAAAAGTGAGAAGGAGTCCATTAGTACTTCACTTCTTGGGTACAGAAGTACTCTGTCTCATAAAGAGTTCTTTCTTAAATAAAAAGCTGCCATTTTAATTTCATCAATGGTGAGCTGAAGAAATGGTTAACATCCACTCCTTCAGATTCTTCTTTTTTTCTCAGCAGTAGCATTCAGGCAAGTATGATCAGATCAGAACTTGCAAATATTCTCGCCTCCATATTACTACAAGAAATATTAAGCTGTGAAATACTGTCGCATACCTGAACTGAATCTGAGTATGCTGGCATGTCCTTGAGTTCTGTACTGTATCTTTAAGAATAATGAATGTTATTGGGGTAGATAAGCTCTTACCTTCCTTTGGGAGCACTGTGTAGGTTGCTTCCATGCCTGCATGGATGTGGTCAGTAACGTGACAGTGCAATAGCCATGTTCCAGGGTTCTGTGGAATCATTTCCACTGTTTGAAATGTTCCAGGGAACAAATCAAAGACATCTGCCCGGTAAACTTCTGTTTGCTTCAAGAGGAGAAGAAATGATCATGGAGCAGCATGGCATAACTGGCCAGGAGTCATGAGCTTCTTTTTAGTCATGCTCCCACCAAGTTTTTTAATCACACCCGAGTGAAAAGACACCTGTATGTCATTTCATCTCACTTTTTATTTGCTCTGCCTCACCTTCTTAACAAAAATGAATGGAAAAGAACTGTTACCTTATAGTCAAAGCTGTGACCATGGAAGTGTGCTGTGTGAATATCTATTTCATTGCCCATTCCCATCAAATACCAGCTTACTTCATCTCCAACATGCATAGTCAGACCATGTAAATTTCCAAATACTTTTCCATTAATGGCTAAAAAGAGGGAAAGAGAGAAAACAAGATTTTGTTTCTTGTTATTCTCTAGGCTTCATGAGAGTTAAAAGGTACAATTAGGAAAAAGGGACTGCTTTTGAGTGGTGTATAAAAATAATATTAAAAAAGAATTAATGCATTATTACCTTACCAAAAAAAGGACAGTGTATTTTGAAATGGCTGTGATTATGTCTTCCATACTTAACTAGGAAGCAAGAAGTATTTAAAATGGAAGTGTGTGCTACTGGTGCACTATTACTAATGCTGCAGTTCCTAAAAGTCTGCGCTTCCTGTGGTGCACTGTAAAGGATAAGCTTCATGAGGACACGCTTTCAGAATACACACTGCGTTACCAGCCTATTCAGATTTGTTACCTGCTGACATAAAAATTTCAAATACATTTTCATCTTTCTGTCCTCAAAAATGTGGGACTATTTCTTAGGTTAAAATAATACATAATTCAATGACAGGAACAGTAAAACAACATTAAAAACTGTGTGAAATTTTTCTGGCTTTCCACCCTATAACTGGAAAATCAGAGAGGATGAGAAAGTCCAGTGTATACATAGTACTTTCAAACACATGCTTTTATAATGTCCCCAGAGTCACAGTAATAAAATTAGGAAACATACCATGCATTTTGTTACTTTCAAGGAATTCCTCATTTTCTTTGTTAAGAAGGTGAGGGTTGGCAGAATAGGTTTCAATGTTTTCATCCAAATACCATGACTCATTTTCATCAAAAACCATAAAAAGAAGAGCAAAATGCACTTTCTTTCTCATATAGAAGGATGGCTGATAATCTCTATGACACACAACAAGCGTGCCTATTAATCCACTGTAAGTGTCCTGAAATTACAAATAAAAATAATTACAAGTGGTGACTAATGCAAGAAGTGAACTTCAATGGCAGGAGAACCAGGAAACAAGAACACCAGAGAGCATGACTTTCAAATTCTGCCTTGACTTTACTGCATTATTCAGTAGACCTTTAAATTTAAAGGCATGGTAACGGGAATGATCTGACAGAGAAAGCTGGAGTTTCAAATCTCTCTTCCTTTTGCTGTAAATTTATCTGTGCTGAACAAAACTCTTCAGACTGATGTAGTAGTATACCTTAATGATGTCCACCGTTGAATGGTATGCCCATGCAGTACAGTGTGGATTACCTCTCTCAGAACTAGATTTCGCTGATATTTTCCAGACATACATTTTAGTTTCACCTAAATCAAATAAATATTGATGAAAGTTAGAAGCTTTCTATGTGCTTATCTGCAAGATGCCCTGAAATAAGAGTTATCTCCATTTATAGCTTATATTGGTCTTGATCTTCCTCTTACCAAGAAGTGCTCTGGTTAGTTTCTTCTTGTTATTTCCCTTCTGCAGAACCCTGACACTTCTTGCCAACATACTACTGTGTGGCTGCACTGTTTAGAATCACAGAATGGCTTGGGTTGGAAGGGACCTCAAGGATCATCAGGCTCCAACACCCCTGCCACAGGGAATGCCTCCAACTTCCAGATCTGGTACTAGATCAGGTTGTCCAGGGCTCCATCCAACCTGGTCTTGAACACCTCCAGGTATGGGGCATCCACAGCCTCTCTGGGCAGCCTGTTCCAGCACCTCACCACTCTCTCTGTGAAGAACTTCCACCTGACATCCCATCTAAACCTTCTCTCCTTAAGCTGAAAACCATTCCCCCTTGTCCTGTTAATGTATACCCTTGTAAAAAGTTGATTCTCTTCCTTTTTATAATCTCCTTTTAAATTCTGGAAGGCTGCAATGAGGTCTTCTCACAGCCTTCTCTTCTCCAGGCGGAATGGGCGCAGCTCCCTCAGCCTGTCTTCATAGGGGAGGTGCTGCAACCTTCTGATGATCTCTGTGGTCCTCCTCTGGACCCACTCCAATAGCTTCACGTCTTTCCTGTGTCAGGGGCCCCTGACCTGGACACAGTACTCCAGATGGGGCCTCGGGAGGGCAGAGTAGACCACCCTGTCCCTGCTGGCCACCCCTCTTCTGATGGAGCCCACAATGCCATTGGCAATGGTATGTATGGTTTACCATATTTAATAAAGATAATTGTATCGTTTGTAAAGATCACAGAATAACTTAAAAATTCTAGCTAGTATAAGCTACGCTTTCCTTATGTCACCATATCTGCTTGCTTTCGTAAAACACGTGGACAAACAAAAAATCCTACTGGTATGTCAGGGATTAGATACATAGCAATAGTTAAGAGGGGCATTCTAATTGTAGAAATAACTCAAGACATCATCAGCATCAAAATGTAAGAACCTCAGGTTAAAAACATAGCAAACTAACAAATGCCAGGTCTTTCCTGGTGTCCTAAAAGTAAAGCTTACTAAACCTCACTAGAAGGCTTCATGCAGAAATACATAAGGATGATTTGATACCTGGGTTGGTTATAGCAACAACAGAACTGTCCGTTTTCACTCCATGGGCATGTATAGAATAAGGTCTTGATGCCAGATTCTTAAAAACTATGTTAATTTTATCTCCAATATTTGACATAATCAGTGGCCCTGTTAAATTGAAAAGAAAGACTGAAGTTGATTTTACAAATGATCAGAGCAGAGAAAGAGTTTATTGTGCTGAAATACACAGCAACATTGTGATATTATCATATTTCAACAAAAAACTACATGGGTAACATGCATTCACAATGATGAGCCATCTTAAGCTCCCTTGCTGTAGTTAGGCAACTAAATAGGGGAATAAATTTCAGCACATACTCTATGCGTATTTGAAGTCAGCTGGGATGTTGGCACCCAATTTCTTGTCAACTTTACAAATATTGTGGTCAGGCAGCAAACCTAGGTTGCTGGTTCTTTTTGTTCTTCCTGTAAAGCGAGCAATGGAATCTGGTAGAGAAAGTGCTGTAAGAAGCAATTCCATGTAGGTTTGTGCACTTTGTGAGGCTAGAACTACACTCAGTATTGTTCAAATTGAATTACCTTGGATTTGAAGGTGTTGCTCCTCCTCTGCTCTGCTTTTTGCAGTACTGAATGTCTGATCAGTGTACTCACGATATACGACCTTTTTGTATTTTGAGCCAATGAATTTGTCGTCTTTATTTAAAAATGGATTGCCAGGGCTGCAAAACAAACAAACAACAAAAAGTAAACAAGCATGAGAATATACTTGACTTTTCTTCATGTATCTTATACCATCTTTTGCAGCTATTAGATTAGCCATCAAACAAAAACCTAGCTCAGTGGAACAGTGATCTCATGGGCAATATCTTCAACATGAAAACATTCTTGTTAAGCTGGCAAGTCCTGTGAGGCGTGAGAGAAAAAAACCAAAACAGACAGACTGACTTTACAGTATTTGAGAGAATGCTGAGTGCTTTGACTGGAAGAGAATTCAAATGGCAAGAAACCATCAAACAACATGTATCGAAAAAAATAAAGCCCTTAGTGACTTCTACGGTTTTGGAATGTAGCCTAAGTCTTGTAAAGCTTATATGTCTTTCTGAGTTGAAAAATGAGACACTGCTTTTCTGCTGATATCATGGGGGATGGAGACAGGAAATAAATAAGTAAATAAATAAAAATAAAAATAAAACAAGCCTGTTAACAGCATAGTCCACATTACGTATGTTTAGGACTCTGAGGGAATTTGCTGTGGCATACAGGGCAAGGAAATCTGCTATCAGGTGAAAAAAAAGTATATAAAACATGAAAATATGACAAAAATAATAAATATAGGCAGTTAGGCAGTTACTATCTACTTCTCAAATTAAGCTATATAAATAGAAGAGGCACACACAAATTCATCATTTCAGTATTTATCCTCTTCTGATAATTCGCTTGAATTATGTGATGTCATCAGTTCACTCAGTCACATTCACATACTGGGAATAAAACAAGGTGATTAGCTTCACAATGAATGGATTGAAGCATGAACTTAACATTTTGTGTAAACTAAATAAATGGTAGGAGTAAGAAGGAACCTTACTCACACTTCAGATACACAAGACAGATAAACATTAAATTTTGTAAGTAATCAAATATCAGGACAGTGTAGTCCTATCTACAACTAGTTGAACATTTTAAGCAGTCCACATCAAGGATAGTACCAAAAGCAGTAAATAACAAATGCACATGCAATACCCAGGATCCATTAAAATCTGCAGTTGGAACACATCAGATTTGTACTAGACCATTCCATCAGCAACGCCCCAGGCAGTTCTTGAGCAGCTGCTGCCCCTACCCTGACCAACTCCCCTCAGTTGTGCAGTTTCTTCACATGGTGTCATACGGTATGAGATGTTTCTTTGTCTCGTTCAGGCCAGATGCCCTGATTCAATGTGTCCCCTCCCAGTTCCTTGTGTCTCCCCAGCTATGTCACTGGCAGGACATGAGAGGCTGAAACCCTGAACTGTCCTTGGCTCTGTACAGCACTTGCAGCAACAACTAAAAGATCATTGTTGATTTTTGTTCAAAATCCAAAATACATCATACCAGACACTATAAAGAAAACTAAAACTAGGACACGTGGCAACATTACCAGAGAAGGACTATAATTTCAAGTGAGCTCTAAAAATTTATATGCAAAGAAAATGTGCGTAGAAATGCCAGGATTGCAAGGAGGAAATGATTCAAAGGAGAACTTGCTCCTTCACATTCTCTGCATTTTTCCCCCTTGTATACATTCCAATGTACCTTTCCTTGTGATATTGATGCCGCTCAAATTCCCATGTCCTGTTAGGGGAATAGTCCCATTCAACTTCCACGGCAGCAATATAGTGTGTCTTCTCATGCAAATACAAGGATGGATCCACATTCAACCAATGGCATTGTTTCACTTCGTATTTCTGTTTCATGCCTCCTCTGTAGTGATCCGTTGTCAGGCACGATACTTCAAAAATTCCTAGAGGTTGTACAGGAAACGAACACTTCAAGACAAAAATCTCTTTTTATTGCTCTTGAAATTGTATTATCCCTTTAGAGACCGAGACACAAGCTGTTGTTTGTATAAGATTGAAATTCTTTGTGTAATATGACTACTTGCGGAATACAATTCAGCACAAATGTATGAACTAGGGAAATCAAAGCTTTAGCATTAACAGCTTGCTGACTATGAACATGTTTGCTACTCTTCACACATAGCTGTACAGTTTTAGAATCCCCAAGGATCAAAGTCTCTGCTATTTACAATTTCTGTTTAAGCATAACATGCTCAAAGGTAAACAATTTCTAAACAAGAAACAGTATATTTCAAGCACTGAAGCCTTCAGACATCTTGTTTTTCAATCCTGCTGAACCAGAAAGAAAGAAAGAAAGAAAGAAAGAAAGAAAGAAAGAAAAAAGTCTACACTTTTACTCCTTTTAGGCATTTTGTTCAAAATTAAAAATATCATAAAATAACAGCTCCACACCACTTCTTTCAAAAATTACTTCGGTGTACTCATGATCAAACCTGTCTTCTATTAGCCACTGCCATCAGTATGTAAGGAAAAAAAAACAAAGTTGAAATAAAAGCCTGCTCTTAATTGCTTTATGGGTACCATTCTACAGCCTTTGGTACACAAAGAAGACATGACACACTACTCCCAAAATATGGTGAGGTTCAGTAGGAAAGCAGGATCCTGCCTATTTGGAGGCAGAGCTACACAAGAACATTAAAAGGCTTAAGCTAAAGAACATATTCCCTGAAAGGTCTATTTTTGGCAACAGAGTGTTTGCATCCTGCAAACAAGCTGTGAATTGAGGCAAGAGAATCTTTGCCAGGCAAAGGCCAATAGCAGTTTTTAGTCCAGAGGAAGTACTGCAATGAATTTGTATAGCAACGTAACTGCTCTGTCTGGGATACAGGCTGAAAAAAATACCCACAACCACCACCAAACAACAACAAACAGGACACTTACCTTCAGAATCAGGCTTCATAATAGCTGTAAGAAATGTATGTGGAAATAGATTTGCTGTGTCCTTTCTTGTTCCTTTTGTTATGAATGTATTTTGTGAAAAGTATATCCCATGAACATCGACTTCTGACCCCAAGCCCATAAAATGCCAGGAAATGACATCGCCTTTACACATCTGGAGACCAGGTTGATTTCCATACATATATCCATTAATAGCTGCAGAAGATTTGAAGAAGTAAACCCAGCTTTGATTAACACAACTTAATTCTGCAGTATGAATAAAAAAAACACATTTAGATAAAATATTTAAAAATAAATATAACTTAAAATGTACTGTGATGCCTTACAGTGACAAAAATATTAGTATTAAAATACTTTATCATCACAGCAGCAAAGCTAGAGAATCAGTTCAAGCGAGAAAAGTTTTAAAACCTGGTACTTAAACACAATTTCAAACTGTTCTCACTTTCAGTGTCTGAATCACAGGGACCTGACTTGACCATCTGGAACCTTCAACTGCTTTACACTGCAAAGGTTCTACAGCCACACAGAGACAATCCAAAACATTGCTAGTTTAAGTTAATAATTCTTACTCCTGTGCAAACTTTCCAAAGGCTGAGCCTCACAGGTGCCAGTGGAATACTTAATAGTAAGTCATGTGAATAGTAGAAATGCCACCAAGGGCAAATATAAGAAAATGTCCAGGCAAATGTGTTTTAAAGATCTTAAAGTATTTGTAAGGCAAATAACTGAAGACAAAAATGTTCCTTCACATGAGACTGGGAAGAATTTGCTACAGTATCACAATATAGTCACCTTTAAAGAAAGGATGATTGTCACTGTAAGGTGTCCACAGCGCTGGTGAAGTAATCCAGCTATGGACAAAAAAATACTCCTTTCAGCCACATCTTCTATAGGGCAGAGGACAGTTTTCCTCTTGTTACCTGGCTGCATTCATGGGCTGCAGACCTCTTTCAGCAGACATGGAGGAATGAGGTACATAGTCAACTGCTAACACTGAACCACTGTCTAACTGCTAACATTGAACTGATAACCACACTGACCTGAAACTGAATTGTGTTCAAATATGGGCTGTTCCAATTGAAAGGAAATTAATGTCTCTGTTACCATACAGTCTCCCAATCTCCACTATGAGCTCACAGAAATAAAAAACTTACAGTAGCATTTGACCAGCAAAATATAATAAGCAATTTTCTTACAGTGCATTTTGTTAGACTCTTGGAAGTCCTCATCATCTTTGTCAATTTTATTAGGATCTAATGTAAACATCAAAATATTGTCATCCAAGTACCAGCTCAGATTCTCATCAAATACTGTGGCAAGTAGAAAAAACTCCCTGGTCACACTTCTCTGTTGAGAAGAAATAGCACGAAGAAAAATAAAATTGAGTGAAAAGATCATGCCAGGAACAACAACAGCAACAAAAGAAAACCATTGAACGTGTATATCAATTTGAGTATAATTCACAAGCTAGCGTAGATGCATACATTGAAACTTCATTTGAACAACACTAAAGCTGTCTACCTGCTATATGTTGTGGGTAGATATCTGCTGCTAATGGTCTTTCTACTGGCAGGAATCACCTCCAGAAACAGATTCACATCTTTGTCTTAAAAGTCTCTACAATTTTCTAGTCATTTTCATGCTACCTGAAACTTGAAGACTGATGATTGTGATGGTGATTTCATAATACAGTGTCTGTTATACAAACCCAGGCTGATTTTGCTTTTTATAAAGCACAATTTTTTTATTATTATTTTTATATTTCCCTCAGCGCATAGGCTGGACGGTGATGTGTAGAGCCCAGTTCAGGAAAAGAAGGCAGATTCAGTTATGATGATGTAAAAGCTTCCATGCTTTTCCTTTTTGACTGACCTGCTTTGCAGAAGGAAGTAGAGTTCCTTTTCTGCACACCAAAAGAGGACCCACAAGGCCTGAACTGGTGTCTCTGACTGCATCCACAGCTGAGTAATAAAGCCAGGTTAAGCAGTCTGGATCTTGGTCTGTGGGGCCCACATCTTCAGGCACGTTCCACTCATACGTAAACGTAGCACCAGGACTGACATGGGAGGCTGGAGATTCAGTATCTGTTACAGAAATTAACATTAGGAATTAATCCTAATTAAACTTGTTTATCTTTTCACCTTTAATACACTGATGTATACAACAGCTTGTTCTCTGGTGCTTGCAAGGTTCCCCTCCATAAACACACCTCTGGAGACAGTGCTGTACAATGCTCCCTCATTGCTCTTGTGGTAACTCACACCATGGGGCTGGATGCTAAATGGGCAGCTGGCGTTATTTCGGAAAGTCACCCTGATGCTCTCACCCACTTCTGCCTTGATTACAGGTCCTAGAAAAGAACACAAAATCTATTGTGTCAAGTGATGTAGCAATGACCACGAGCTCATAGGAATAGCTGCCTGTGTTTCCCACTGCAAATTAACTGCCCATGAGCTTGTCTGGCCACAAGCATGGCCCAAATCTCATGGTATCCCAGCTGCAACTGGACATTTCACCTCCCACGAGGATGCAGTGAAATTTAGGACAGTTCCTCCCTTTGGAAATAGATCTGCAGACATTAGTACCAATCTCAAACTCACCCCCACAACCTGTCAGAAGCAGCTAGCTTTGAAACACGGGTAGAATTGCCTAGTCTGGCTTCATAATTCAGGCCTGCACTTAGGAGACCATGGCATACTCCCAGAGGCAAGCTGAAGTTGACCACAGCATTGCCTTTAAGAACTTCACATACATCCTGACGTGGCTTTTGGAGGAAGCTGCAGGCATCAGCATCTGAAGGAGGAAGGGAGCACCAAGGAGGGAGGGGGTGGAAGGGCACTACTGGCCAATCAGTAAAAGTGATACTTTTCTCTGATAAATCCTTATCATAAAATCATTTGAAACATCTTACCTAAGAGTCCAAGATGTTCTTCCTCTGGGAGCCTTTTTTTATTTTCCATGAATGTACCATCTGTATATTCCTTGTAAATGGCCTTTTTATAAGAGCCACCAATTCTGGTTTCACTTCGTTCGAAAAATATGTAAGATTCACTGTGTGAAAGAAATTGGAATAGATGCAAAAAATACAAGCCATTATGCTCAGCTCTATCAAGGTAGCCAGGATCTCAACCATACTTTCTGATCACATGCTGAGATTGTTTTCTGAGTTTCTGGTCAGCCGTGCATTTACATGCAGTCCAATACAAGAATGTTCAGGAATTCCATTCTTCATTTTTTCATTAAGAGACAGACATTTGTTAGAAGGATATTCCACACAGACAGGGGGATCAAGAGCACCCTCAACAAGCTTGCAGATGACACCAAGCTGAGTGGTGCAGTTGACACACTAGAGGGATCATCCAGAGGGACCTGGACAGGCTTGAGAGGTGAGCCAACCTCCTGAAATTCAACAGGGCCAAGTGCAAGGTCCCGCATCCGGGTCGGGGAAAACCCAAGCAGAAATACAGCCTGGGCAGAGAATGGCTTGAGAGCAGCCCTGAGGAAAAGGATTTGGGAGTGTCAGTTGATGACAGACTCAACATGAGCAGGCAATGTGTGCTTGCAGCCCAGAAGGCCAACTGTATCCCTGGTTGCATCAAGAGAAGCGTGACCAGCAAGTGAAGGGAGGTGATTCTGCGCCTCTTCTATGCTCTCATGAGACCCCATCTGGAGTACTGGCCCAGTTCTGGGGTCCCCAACACAAGAAGGACACCAAGCTGTTGGAGCGGGTCCAGAGCAGGGCCACAAAGATGATCAGAGGTGTCCCCTAATTAAGGCACCTTCGCTGCAAGGACTGGCTGAGAAAGTTGAGGTTTTTCAGCTTAGAGAAGAAAAGGCTTGAAGGTGACCTCACAGCAGCCTTCCAGTACCTGAAAGGGGCCTACAGGAAAACTTGGGGGAACTTTTGATAAGGATGTGTAGTGATAGAATGAGGGGAAGAGGCTTTAAATCAGAAGAGGATAGATTTACAGTAGGTATTAGGAAGAAATTCATTACTGTGAGGGTGCTGAGATGCTGGAAAAGGCTGCCCAGTAAGGTTGTGACTGCCCCCTCCCTGGAGGCATTCAAGAACTGGNCTACAGGAAAACTTGGGGGAACTTTTGATAAGGATGTGTAGTGATAGAATGAGGGGAAGAGGCTTTAAATCAGAAGAGGATAGATTTACAGTAGGTATTAAGGAAGAAATTCATTACTGTGAGGGTGCTGAGATGCTGGAAAAGGCTGCCCAGTAAGGTTGTGACTGCCCCCTCCCTGGAGGCATTCAAGAACTGGCTGGATGGATCTGCAGGCAACATAGTCTAGTGGGAGGTTTCCCTACCTTATAGCACAGGGTTTGGAACTATGTGATCTTAAACATCCCTTCCAACCCAAACCATTATATGATTCTGTGATTTTGCTGTGTTGCCTTTATAAAGCCAGCATGCTCAGACTCACCAACAGTGATTTCAGATGAACATTTTATAACCTTGTATACCATTCCAAAAGCACTTCTTATTAAAAGCTGTAAGCAACAACAGTAGATAAAACCACATAGAATATGTAACATCTAAGAAAAAATTACTGAGATTTAGTCTACCTTTTAACTCTTGACAAAAAGACCTTACAATGTTTTATAAGCAGTTAAAGTATCGAGCAGGTAAGTATTGTTCGAGTCATTTCAGAGGGAAAAAAAAACAACTAACAACAACAGATGAAACAACACATTCAGTGACTAGATTCAGGTCTTAAACATATACAGAGATGGAGCAAATGGCAATGCCATAGCGTACAAAAGATTTACTGACTGAGATGAAGTTAGCATGAATGACTACAAATTCCAGCTTTGTTCTCTAATTCAGTCATCAGCTGTCTTGAAATGCCAAAGGTTTTGTCTACATATGACACTGCAATTCCTCTTCAACCCAGTGACATTACTAACATTTCAGCAAAATTTATCTTAAGATTGCAAGGGAAAAAAATGAACTGATTTGTTCTGATATTTGTCTTAGCATTAATATTTAAGCAGAGCTGAGTACAGTGAGAAATTCTGCTTAAAAGCAAATTCTGCCATAAGACTGGCCTTATTTAGCATGCTGATATCAATTCTGCTTGAAAGTGAAACTTCTTAGAGGCATTTACCTGTCAGCAATTAATTCTTGCCCTGTAAAATGGTTCAAGGCAGATGGGCCATAATTCCAGACAATTTCTTCAGCAGCAATGAAGTACTGTCTTATTTTTGTAGTCTCATTGTGATCTGTTGTGGATTTTCTACAACCTTTTACTTTGAAGAGGGCTTGCATACCACCTGGAAAAAACAATGTAGGGAAAATTAAAGTGAAGAAGCTACAATTTATTTTTCTCCCCGTGACTCCAATAGCTCCTTCTCTTCCCCAGAGAATTCCTACAGCACTGCTAGTTAGCACTTCAGACAAAGCCAGGTACTAAAAGACAGAACAATTCTTCCTCAAAATATAATCAACAGCTCACTTGTGAAATTCTTAGGTCTCTGTACCCTATGATCCACTAGCAAGTCTCCTTGCTAGAGGTACAAATAGCAGCAAAAAAAAGTGTCCTTTTGCAGCTTTATTGGACCAATTTATAAGATTTACATGTTGCCCATGAAGTATTATCCACATTAGGATACTACTTGATGTGCTAGTTATCTCAAAACTTGTATCCTCCCCAGTTGAATTTGTAGGATTAAGATGTTCCTTCTAATGTCAGAATTTTCAGATCCTGGTACCTGATTTTGAGTTCTGTGTAATTTCTGACTTTTGTCAGAAAGACTCACTTAGAGGGGTATAGGTCATGTAAAAGTGTGGAGTTAGCTTCTACATATTTCATATGGTTAAAAAAAAACCCATGGGAATACACTAAGATACAAGGAAGACAAATGAAGATCATCTGATCATTAGCCAACGTTCCCGAATGCCCTTGCCCAAACACAGAACTAGCACTAACTTTTTTGTTGCCAAACAGAATGTTGTGGTCAGTTACTTTCAGTAAGAGGTGAACATCAATACATTGTTTGTCTCAAATCCAAGCATACAAAAATGCAGTGATGCAAATTGCTGTCAATTGATAACAATTACCATTACCAATAAGAATGTCTTTGATTCTGTGGGTGCACTCTAAAGCCTATCTGATACACTTGCAGGCACTTCAACTGCTATAAGGGAGAGTTTTGTTACCTTGAGGAGAATACTGTCTGGCAAATAACCACATCAGGAGTAGTGCAAAAGAGACTCGTTAATTTGGTAGCTCAAGCTGAAAAAAAGTCTTGGTGTCTGTGACTTATTCTTTACCTTCTATATGGTCATTCACTTGGCAGCTGAGCAGCCATTCCCCAGGATTCTTCGGTATCATGAGAGCGTCAATAAATGTAGCTGGGAAGAGGTTGATGGTGTCAACTCGATGGTGCCTTTCTATTAACGTCTGACCATGAAAGTAAGCTGAATGGATGTCAGCTTCATTACCCATGCCAAAAAGATGCCATTTTACCTTATCTTCCACACACATTGTGAGATTCGGGAGGTATCCATACATGTACCCATTGATGGCTGAAAAAAAATATTATTTATGACTGTTATCTTCACAGAGCTCAGGATCTTTACATCGAAAGTGAGTGTCATACAATCATTACTGTATTTTTCAGACCGGAGAGAATCTCAGAACAAAATAATGGACCTTTGAAAATTCACCAACATGAGACACAAACTTTGTCTTCACATCTCCCTGCAGTTCCTGCTGTGATTCTGGAGTCAAAAGTACTTTCTTTATTGACACAGTGAAAGTTCTTTTTCTGAACTACAATATTATACAGTAAAGTTTGTGACTTAAAAACAAAACTAAATTAAAAAGCTCTGTCCACAGTGCCCAGCAAATTTTACTGCCAAAAAAATACTGTAAAAAATTTTGTACCCTATGAATCTTTTTTCACAATTCCAAAGGGTTGATTGTCCAACACTGGTCATGACTTTCTTTTCTTTTTAATTTAAAAGGAGCTTAATTCTCCAAGAAAGTGTTTTGTTGTAAAAAGAAGTCTTTAAAACAGACAACCCATACAAAAAAAGCAATACCTCTTCACATCAATGGCAAGTAACATTAATATAAAGTTCTCTCACAGTGCATTTTATTGCTTTCCTGAAAGTCCTCATCAGCTTTGTCAACTTTGGAAGGCTCAGAACAGTATGTCCTGACATTATCCTCTAGATACCAGCTGAGATTTTCATCCATCACAGAGAACATAAGGATAAACTCAGCATCAACGTATTTATCGTTGTCCTTATTCATTGCACCTGAAAAAGAAAGTAGCATATTCACTGGCAACTGGCAATATTTTCTCAGTTTCAAGCGTAGTATCAGTAAGGTTACTGTTTACTTGACATTCTGTTGTTTATCTTGAGCATGATCATACATATAAACTTAACAGCCATGTTTGGAAAACAAAGCTTGGTTTTAACAGATGCTATAAAATAACTTTGCTAAGAATAAATATTGTATGTGATAAGAACAAAAAACATTTGTTCTACACATTAGTGTTACACTTTTGCATTACTAGCATGAAACATTTTACTCATCTGCCTAGCACACAAAATCAAATTAAATCCCATCCTATTACTAGAAGGCAGCTAATCAACAAGACAAAATCTGCTATCTCAAAATGAACTGTAGCCTCCTCTTCCAGCAAATTATTTCTTTATATTTATCAACTGCCTATATCGATCACCTTGCATATGCATTAGCAGATTCATGTTTTACCTTTCTTGCAAATTATTAAAGGTCCAACAAGCCCTGAGGCAACATCTCTTGGCGCATCTATGTGAGAGTGGTAAACCCTGGTTATGCAGTCCGCATCTCCCTTAGCTGGACCTTGATCTTCTGTCACATCCCACGTGTAAGTGTACTGGTCTCCAGGCTTCACACCATCATCTCTTTTTTCAAAATCTTTGGTATTGTCTGGATAAAAAGCACCTGAGGAACGGCACATAGCCAACATTAACATAACACATTTCACAATACAGTGTTAGAATAGTGCTTCAAAGTTGACTAAGCAATAACACGGCTTGAATACCAGAATAGAGGTAAAATAAATATTTTAAATCAGATGAATAGACCTTTTCTTTCTGTTTAAGAGTTCCTTTACTTGACTTTCAATTCTGTGGGTGTGCTTTGACAAATAACTTCAAACTGAATTCTTTATTTATTAGGAGGGTACAATGTACTTCTACTAAAGAGACAACGGCTCAAATATTTGTAAAACATTTGTTAAATATTGATCTTGGAATCTATTCTGAAACATTGCATCTGGCTCAATGGAACACAGGCATTGCTGAAATAAGAGCAACAGTGGTAAAACTGTAAACATTGTTCCACATGTTACTATATAAACATGCTGTTCTGCTCCTGTAGCATGTCAGTATCAAGTCATATATTAGATGTAATGAAAACCTTTTAAAAATATTAGATTTTGAACTGATTAGGGTTTCATAATTTTTTTCCTACTGAAAAATTTACTTTTGACAGTAACTACTCCATAATTCACGCAGTTTTTAAGGCCTATTAATAAAACTACCAGTGGCTATATTCTGGTGTAGTCTTGCTTGCACATAATAGAATGGAAAACTAATCAGTGAGGTGCATCTGACATAGAGTGAATTGTCAGGTTACAGCGTAGGGGTTAGATGTCATCACACTACATCTAGTAGTTTTCAAGGAGAAAACTGGAATCATAGTATTTCCTCAGGAGGGACATGCTGCTCTTTCTGACAGATGACACTTACGTTCATGGATTGCTATATGCACAGAAGATAATACAAAAACACTCTATAGATGTTAGAACTGTCCAGAAGAGAAGGTGACTCTTCCACATAGCAATAAGCAAGGAATCCACTGATTTCAGGGAAACTGCAGCAGTGTTTCACAGACTGAAAATCCTCCACTATTGCCAAGTAAACTCTTCACTAATCCCAGCAGCATTGCCACAGTACATCTGAAAGTGTGGCAGCTTTGTATCTCATAACTTTATTTACTAAGCTGGAGTCATTTCACTATTTTAGGTAACTTGTGTATCTTATATCTCATGTATGCAAACAGCATTAAGAATTTTGAATTATAACTCAACAGTATTTTCTTTACAACAGCAGCATTTTTTCCTTCAGACATCCCTATATTACCCTTATTTCAGGTGAAACGTTGATTTTAAATTGCCTTTTTTATGAACCCCACTTTTGGCTCTGTATTTTACTCTTGAAAAAATAGCAAAAGTTCTTAATCTGCTCCTATTTTGAGTGCATCTTGCTTTAGAACACTATTTGCTTAGGCAGTTGTACCTTTGATGACAGAATTTATCATAAGTTTTGACACAGAATGAACTCAAATTTACCTTCATTTTCCTTTGTATACCTTACACCATGTGGATGCAGCGTGTAGTTTCTGGAAGCAAAATTTTTCAAGTGAATAACAATGGAATCGCCAACTTCTCCCTTAATGATAGGGCCTAAAAAACCCAGCCAGGAAGGTTTCTCAACTATCACATCATATAAATTACTGGTGTACTGAGTGTAGACAGCCTTCTTATAAATGCCTCCTATCCTTTGTGGTCCTCTTTTAAGGAAGACTTCAGCTTGCCTGTAAAGAAAATATGCAAACACATCTATAATGTCAGATATTCACTTCATTTTTGAATAGTATTAATTAGCAGAGTCTCAAACAAACACCAGGTCTCTGTAGCACTGTGAACAATATGTCTTCAGAAGCAAATAGAGTAGAGACACCCAGACAGAGACTAAATGTTACACACCAACTAGGAATTTTTTCTACCTATTTTGTAGACTGAAGGTAAGGGTATTTAATACAATTTTTCACTGCTTTTAAGTTAAACAATAGGTCTTCCTGCTCAACGTTTTTTCTATGTGCAGGTTTCAATTTCTGTATAATTTTCCATAGCCAGTTAAAGCCAACGAGTATCACGTTATGCTGCCTGCACAGTTCTTTGCAATGAGGACAAGTCTCTTCTCATTTCTTACATATTTCTTCGTTGTCCTCATTTAGTACAGTTCTACTTCATTTTAAAGGCTCTGAAAAAAATAGAAAGGAGAACTTTTTTTTTTTCCTATCCAGTTCTTTCTTTGATGCCTCCGATATCTGAGTTTTCTTTATTTATTCTTTACGTCTTCAGGATATTCCCCTCTTCCTCACCACACTTATCTTTCATTTCTCTTTCTCACACCGCACAGAGCCTTCCTTGCAAGAAACATCCCAGCTGCTGCACCTCCACATGAAAATCACCACTGCTAACAGTGAACATCTAAAAAGCAAAATTGTGCCCAGTAGGAAAATTTTAATGTGTTAAATTTCTGAGTTTCAAAAACTTAAAGCAGAAGCCTTCCCTTCATCACTGGGACTTGGTTAATTCAGAATAACACTGGACATTTACATGACCATTTCCTTACCTCTAGTTACTGAAGTCACAAAAAGAACATAACGTTGTACAACATTTTTAATCAGCAGAGAGTTGCAATTTAGTACTTGAGCGAGTTGGGAAAAAGTCATAATTCCCTTCTAAGTCTGCCATCAAATCCACTGACACCAACACAATTCATTTCACTGACTTCTCCAGGTCCTGCTCTGGTCCTAGCATCTAAAGCAGGCAATGCTACAAAATAAAACTCAATCAGTATAAACTACATTACTTACTCTTCTTCTGCAAAATGCTGTCCAGATATGATATTAATATTGCCAGGTGCATAGTTCCATGCTGTCTCTATAATCCCGATGTAGTACTCCCTGGTCACTGCCCCAGTTTGGTTACAGCAAAAGAACAGCACAACATTTAGGAAGTACAGTTTCATTTTGCATTCACGAACCTTGTGGAAAACATGAAATAAAGACACATAATGGGTACGTGCAATTTCCCTTTATATGGTCTTTCTTTCCCACCCCCACCTTTCTTACCCTCCTGGTTTGCTTTGGTGAATATAATAAAACATTGCACAATGTCTCTGTGTGTGAAGAGTAAACAAAAGATTCTGGTAACCTTGTTAGTTCTCGTAATCTTCAAAGGAATTTTCTCAATTTCTGCCAACCACTAGAATGCCAATTACAACTTAGACTGTTACCAGATTGTAAATCTTGTAGCTTAATAGAAGGAAATAAGTTTACTTACATTCCTCATTGTCTTGATCACTGTTTCTGTAGCCTGGATACTATTGAGAAAATCATTCCTATGAAGTCTGGCTGAAGATCACAATGTTTTAAGCACACTCTGAAAAGCTATAAACTACATCAGTTGCTCCTGCTGTGTCTGTTTCCTCTGACCTAACTGACAACTAGTAGGGCCCTGTGGGTGCAGACTTCTGCTGCATACTTACCTTCTGCTTTTTGGAATCTACATATCTCTTCTGCTTCCCCTTTGCATAGAAATCACTACACTGTCAAGACAGAGATGGATGAAGGAGGACTGAAGTTACCGCTATCAGAGCAGCATTTAGACACCAATGCATACTTGGATAAGCTCCGCTAAACCACCACAGTTCCCACGTAAATGTAACTTCTGCAAAAAGTATGGAAAATATAGCCAAAGAAGAAATGGATTTGTCTTCAAGTATTGAGGCCAAGGCAGAGGAACGGTTGCATTACATTTCTAAGCAAACTCAGTACTACTCAAATGGGAAAAAGACTCAGAAATTCCAGAGAATTAACTTCTTGTTCTATTCTCCTCCAGGCCTGCTACCAGACAGGATAAGCCACATTCCCCAGTGACTAAAACCATAATAGATGTATGAAGCTCAAGATTATCTTACCAGTTACTGTTATCTAAATTTACTATTCATTCCTGAAGGTTATACTTCTGTTTTACTCAAATTCTGCAAATATTTTGTCTTGACCTGTTTCACTGAGAAACAACACCACAATTGGACCTTAAATGCAGGACTTTTGAAAAGCACCTAAACAGAATGTTAATTTTTTCAAGCACATATCCACGTTGTCATGGTTCATCTGAAGCTGTAGGTATAGCAGGCCAACTGAAAACTTGCAAATTTTAAACACTTCTTTGAAAAAAATTATCCACAGACGCTCTTTTACGCTCTGAGCACTGATCACACATTGAAAAGTGTAAGAAGTGACACTTCTCACTATACAACAGCTTCTTTGAAGCTAGTTTCATAATGCTTAGAAAAATTAAGATTATTTTGGATGGAGGACTAAAATTCAGACCGTAACTGAAGTGCAGCGGGTTTCCTTTAACAGAAAAGAAATCTAAACTTTGCGTACCTGAACTAAGCTATACAGACAAATTACTAATAGTAACCACAGTCCATACAAAAAACATTAATCACTGTCACAGTATCACCTTTTGGAACCTTCTGAACAGTTGCATTAGATGGAAAATTCTGCTTCTGTCTAAAAGACTGTAACCAAAGCCAAGTTCTGAAACGTGACTGGATCTATCATGACATTCTGCAGCTCCCCAGCTTGGCATCATGCGCTCAGAATAACTTCCACACAGATTTTTTATTTTTCTTTTACACAGCCGACAGACAGTGATCAGTGGAAAGGTCAGTTTGCTAAAGCTGCATATGTCTCTCTGTAAACTAAGTGAGGTATAAAAAAATAAAAATAAAAAAAATGCTAACCTCATCTTATACTACTGAAATTCAAACTCATTCCCCAGTTCACAGCATCATGTGTGCATCATATGTGCATACATAGGTGAGCTATTTGGTTTAAGCATGTTCAAATGACGTTGGACTGAGAAGAAGAAAATGCACATACCAGTATCCCAGAGACCATCTTATTTATTTAAGGGTAAAAATATAAGCATTTCTTTGCGTTAGGGCTTTGATGCTCTTCAATTATTCTGCCTGCATTTGAAAAAGAACTGTTGACAGTCTTACCTCTAGGTTTCAGCATTAACTCGTCACTAACAGATGGTTATGAACTTCAAGCCGCAGCTCTCTTCCAGGAGTACCACACTGTATTTTATGCGTAGATTTGACCAGACAGCACATGCATTCCAGGTTCAGGAAACTTTCAAAAAAGGTTTTCTTGTCTGCCAGCATGGTGTGAGCTTTTCCGGGCTCCACAGGTCAAATTTCCCTTCTGTGGTTGGGGTGAAGCCTGTATTCTGCAGCTGGAGAGCCAGTCACATCTCAGACATCACCACCAGAGCAGTCAGATACACCTGGATTTCAAGTCAGTTAATATTTCTTATAGGAACCCTCTTGTGCTGTTGTTTTGGTTTGTTTTGCTTCTGGGCACCAGTTACTAGAGATAGTATATTTAGGATTGAATGGAGTCTTTGATTGATTAGATCAAATTTAACTCTGCCTTACCTTTAGAAAACCTGTATCAAAAACCCACTTTTAGCCTTTAGTATTAACACCTTCAATTTCAAATGAATAAATCACCCATTTAAAAGTTCAGCAGTCAAGTCACAGTCTAGTTCTGTCCAGGGCAATGAAGATGCCCATATTTGGATTATGGATAAACAGCGTTGCAGAACTGATACGCTCAACAAGAACTATATTATGCATCTCTTCTTTTTATTTAAAATAAGAGACATGAGCCTACAGTAGAGCAGAAATGTAGATTCACGGGGCACTGTCACAATAAAAACATGAAATAATAACAGCTGAACCTTGTCAGTGGTTAGATTGTCACCACTACTAACAATATTACTATGGAAAATGCTTTGAAACCTTTGTGTCTTCTGTCAGCTACACTCAAGATTTCTCATTATAAGCGACAGGTGTTACTGGAAAACAGAGAAGATAGTTACAACAGTGAGAAAAAGGGAAAAGTGTTTTCAGCAGCAACTTTTAGATATTACGTTGCTCTTATCCAGCACAGTAAAATCTACCTCAATAGATCCTGTATGTCTAAAAATAAGCTTGTATTTTCCCCGTGAATGATCTGGAATCCAAGTATAACACTGTTCGATTTCCTGGTTGAAACAGGGCTCTTCACCTTGGCAATATTTTGCAATTTTAGGAGTTTTCTACTCTGAATGTATGCTCCTCATGTACTAGTTTTTATCCAAATCAAAACCTTCTTTCAAACTTTTTCAAAACAAGCAACTCTATTGTTTATCAGGCATAAAATCAACAAGATACTCCGAAGAAGGAACAGCTGGTTGTTAAGTTTGTGGGGGCTTTTTTGTCATCTCTCCTCAAACAATATTTATAAATCTGTAAGAATGTGGGATTACCATTTAAGCAGTTACATGATATGACACATATCTATGCCTAGGGAAAAAACAAGTGTGCTGTTGCAGAATCCCCATTTTGCCATCATGCCTTTTTAGCACATATCTCTGAACATCCACGCCAGCTTGAGTTGTCATCCAAAAGAGCAGATCCATTCGTAAATATCAGTAATTTATTATTACTTCTTTCAACTTAATGGAAACTAAACAATTAAAATATATTATTCAAATCCCACAGAAAGAAAGTAGCTTTTCAAAATATCTGCCAGACGATTATCAACGAAAAAAAATATCAAAATCGCCTTGAAACAGAATTGAATTACTGAATTTCTGATTTTTAATGGCAATAGTGTTAGCCTTCTGCTGCAGCAAGGTCAGGATATTTACAGAGTACTAGTAAGACAACACTTGCTGTTCACAGGGTTTCCTCATATATTTCTTAAATTCGCATAATACTTGATTAAAAAAAACAAAACAAAACAAAAAAAGGCCTGCCTCTTGAGTGAAAAAGAAGAAACTCAGCACACCTACTAAGGCAGACTAACTAGGCTGACTGACTTCAGAGATGCATATCTCATCTTCAGTCAGGCATTGATGCCTCACCTCAGTAAGACTTGCTAGACTTTTTTCAGAAATTGCTTTGTACAGTTAATATGCTTCTAGGACAGAAAGCTTGGATGGTCTACTGTCTGTCATGACCATCATGGTCTGTCTGTAACTAAAATTTAGTCATAGAGAAACCATGGCTTCATCCAGCACACTAATTCTCAAGAAAGAATTTCTCCTGCCTCACTAGACTGAATCAGGCTGTTTCAGAATAACGAATACTCTAATTTTCTAAACAAAGAGAGGGTACTATAAATACAGTGGTTTATTCCAAAAAGATGGTTTTACTACAAAAGGAGTTCCACAGTATTCAAACCTCCCTACTGTCAGAACAAGCTTGAGAGTGAAAAAAAAAAAAATAGTCACTGCCAGAGACAACTAGACAGCTAAGAAAACAGCTTTTCTTTACGAAAACACAGTGGTTCAGCATTTTGCCATTTTCAGAGAATCCCAGCCTGCAAACAAAAAGGAAGGAAGTGTAAGACCTGCCTTTTTTTGTTTGTTTGTTTGTTTTTCAGCTCAAGCTAACATATAAGATGATTTAAACATCCATCTCCAAACCTAAACTCAACGTGCACTCAACTGAATGCTAGAAGAAAGCTTTTGCTGACATGGGAATAAAATTCTCAGCCACATTTTCTCTTTAATCGTAGCCTTAAAGGTTAGAGCGAGCAGTCAGCCATCTCTGGATACCTGTAGGCTGCAGATTTACTGTCAGCACATGCCTTCTGGTAATAAATGTGCAGTATCAAAGAGAATGCACAAACCAAGAGGGAACATCTTACACAGATAGAAACTGCTGAAGCTAAACTGACCTTTAAGATGCTGAAGAAATGACCTTATGTCTTTTGTTACCTGAATAAAAACAGAATAGGTCCCACACAGTGTACGTTTCAGCTCAACAGCCACTTTAAGAAAACAGATGACCAACTGCAGTCCACTAAGAGCCATCAGAATAGAGAGTAAAATGATGGTCCATTCCACTACATTAGCAGGTTCAGCACATTGAGACCAAGCGGAGTAATCTGTGAGGTACCTATTAGAGAGTAAGTAATGTGAGGCAAATTAAATGTTATTTTTACCATTAAATTCAAATGCATATCATTTTACTATATAGAAAGCCCATACTAGGTCTTATGTGCTTAAAGTTTAGGAGCCAGAGTCTGGTCCTCTGTTACAGTAGAGTAAGTTCTAGATAAGTTTGCCAAACTCAGCTGAATAAAGAGTTGTGTTCCTCATCTGCTTCATTAACTTCCCAGTAAGACACCCAAATGTTAGAGAGCCATTGACTTTTTTTTTTTCTTTTTTCTTTTTTCCAAATGGCAGAAGCCAAGTCTAAAGAAGGGACTTCCTTCCCTGATTTAACTTCAGCTTTTGATTATGTCTATCTAGATGACATAACTACTGTGCAAAGTGAAAGAACACCCAAATGTCATCATTCTGACCAGTGCATGCAGCCTGCATGGCAACTGAGGTGTGTCACCATGTGCAACATCCAGAGTCACATTTTGCTTCCTTGAGAAATGGCACGTGCCAGCTGTGCCCTTTTAACTGGGACATGCTATAGCCTGGAGGTTCATTGCAAGAAGCTTAGTTCGAACCACTTGCTTAGTGATGGTTGCTTATTTCCCAAACATTCATAATTTTGAGTGCATTGTTCAGCACCTGGCCCTTTAAGTTAAAATCAAGCTTCCACGTGTATTTCCAAATGGGATGGTAATGCTGGGAATACATAACAGCGACTGCAGGATTCATTTCATGGTGTTGAAATAGAGCTGACTGAAGTTAGAGATGGCTATACCTGTATTACAGGAGCTACTCCTGTTTTATGCTGAGGAAATGTGCCTATGATTCACTGACAAATTTAATCCTCAGTACATTCATATGCATCTGGAAGAGCATGGCACCATATGCCTTGAAAAAGTCACGTCTTTCCAAAGGGAGATTGTAAAATCTTGTGGAAACATCTCCACTTTACTGACCTTAAGAAATATTTCAAGCTTCTGGAGTCTGAGACACCAAAAACACTTTACTCAGGTGTTCTACAAGACACGGTAGCTGTATGCATAACCTTCCAAAGATCAAACTGCAGATCTGATTGAGTTTAGGTGTTAAAAGGGAAACCTACTGAGTTCTTAAATATAAAAATGCCATTCTATAATCTTTGAGCTAAGAACTTAAGGAATTTTAGAGTACACTGTGGAAGTAATACATCTACACTGAATCTAATCTTTTTTTCTGTACTACACATGGTTGTGATCACCACCAGATAAAGCTATAGACCTCTATGCCTGATCAGCAGAAATATTCTTACATTTAGGCATTTGTCATTAGGAGGCAAACACCTTTCTTTGAAGATTCTGTTGCTCATTGAACAACTTGAAAAACTCTTACAGTACAGGTTTTGTGTTCAAGAGACTGTGCCATTTTGTGCAACGTTCTGAGAGAATTTGTCTGTTGTTTTGATGAATGGTTTATCCTACTAGTTAAAACTGATGTTTCTTACCCTCCAACAGTGTCTCTGAAGATATAATCCCATCCACTTGATGAATTGCAGAAGGGGCCTTGGATCAACCCCAAGGTAAAAATGATAAAACTGTATCCAGAGAAAGAAACTCCAAGCATGGCTAGAACAATTGAAATAAAGCTCTGAAGAGAAAAAAATATTACTGTATGAGGGCAGTCATCACATGCAGTCATTCTCCCTGCCAACATACTTCCTTGGGGTGAATTTCACATGTGGTTGTCCCAGTCTTCACTACTGAGAGAAAAATACTAGGCAATGATCAGTAAGCATGTACATACAGAATAAAGACTAAGACAGAGTATAAGGCAATTTCATAACTATCAGTTAAATACTGATCTTTTTTTAAACTTGCATTCCTACAAAACAATATCCCAGAATGCAAGAGGAATACAAGCACCTATTAAACATGCCTGCATCCCAGATATTGCATATTGAGTTGGTACTGGAAAAAAAAAAAAAAAAAGAAAAAAAAAACCAACCTTATAAATAACACAAACAAGAAGATGAAGCTATTCAGTTGGGGGAATCTGTTAAAACACTCCAGCCTTCCTATTTTATCTTATTTTATTTCACAGATTTTTTTTCCATTCTGAATATGCATCAACAGGAAAAAGCTGCCCTTTCTGTGACCTCTCAACCTGACTCAGAATTGTTCTCTGTGAAAAGCAGCAGAACCAAAGCAGAGGAGAAGGATGTACTAGAAACACAGGAGCAGGAAGCCATGGAGAACAAACGTCAGAGACAAACAAAATTAAAAGATAGACTCACTCTGTAGGTTTTGTTACAGCTCTCAGTCCGGCAGCACTGATAGAATGCATTACACTCCAGTGCTATGAGAATTACTGCCAACAGAAGAATCTGCAAGGGAACACAGTGAGTGACACAACTGCAGCTGTGGTGAGCCGAACTCTTTTCCACTTCTGCAAGGTGGGGTCTGCATCTGTTGTACACTGTTTAGATTTTAAAGCTGTTTTAAAGCACCATGGAACAGAACTGTGTTTACTAGGTCGAAGAATAACGTCTCCCATCCCAACTGCATGTTACAGGCACGGACACAGCTGTATCAGTGAAATAGAAAAAATAAAGCTAAGCTCATAAGAATCAATATCAGTGAAACAAAGGATATTTTATTGGTATGACCACATCAATTCAATGGTTTCTTCCTGACAGGTACACAGATCAAGAAACCATCTTCCTTACCAACACACGTGCTAAAAGGAAGTCAGTCGTATGATGAACTTCCATTTGCTTACTGGATTATTTAAACCTGATACTAGAATTTCAATAAATAAGATTTGGACTCCAGAATCACAAGGTGCCATTCAGAAAGGCACTCCTTTGAATGAGGAAATGCGAGACAGCAGCGTTTCTGAAACCATTTGGAAAAATGAAGAAGGCCCTGGATTTACCACTTGAAAGGGCTGCCAGTAAAAAACTGCAAGAAGAAAGATCTAAAAGCTAACTCAGAAATACAATGGTTATTATCAGCCATAACAGCATTTTAAATGATCCACTGTTTGGAAATATATAAAATACGAGCCACCTGAAGCTTTGCTGACATTTGCATACTTTTACTGTTGGGATGAGCTCTGGCAAAACATGCTGACTAAAGCCCCGCACTGATCTCACAGTCAAGAGGAGATGTGCTTCAGTACCACCCACTTCTGAAGCAGCTTGAACCCCTTCATATGCTGCCAGTATCTCTTTTTCAGTTGGAATATAGTGGGCCTTGGATCCTCTGTATCCTCAGCTCCAAAACCCTAGGAGTCGACCGGAGTCTCCCCTGGAGCTTTCTGTCAGAGGCTCCAAGTGGGACCACTCTCCCCTGCTGCAGTGTAGAGCATATTCTTTACATCTTGTCCTGTCCAGACTGGCCCAAAGGCTACAGCATCTCCTATTTTACTTGTTCAAAGGCATGTTGTTGATCAGGGACCCACATGAAATCATTTCTCTTCCAATACATTTAAATTAATGTATTGCAGGTGCTCAAGAGCTTCCCCCTGCTCCAATGCAGTATGAATCAGTCCATGACGAACAGTAGGACTGTGTTTCCATGCCTAAGGCAACAGATTCCAAGTATACTTGATGCCCGTCCATGCAAACTGCTTTCACTTGCTGCCCTGTTTGTAACAGGAAAATATACATGCTAGTAATAAACTGTTAAAGATCCAGAAGCTAAAAATGTTTCAAAGTATGAATGCAGATTTTGCAATTAACTTCTTTGCTAAATTTTCCAACTATGCTTTTCCATTAAAATTCCTTGCATGATATGCTTCTCCTTGCGCTTGAAAAAATTAGGTTTTCTTCTGTTTTATCAAGAGTACCCAATTACAAAAATAAAGTTTTAATATCTCTCCAGGTTCAGCGACTTCAAAAAAACACCTTACTCATGCACATTTGTCCTTTTCAAATACTGATTTTGTGTGCACACTTTTATTACTTTACTACTTTCTTTTCCTGAGGCTACAGTTCTTTATGAACCTGGTGAACAGCAGGAGCAGTAGGCAATGTTGTATTACTACTGCAGATGAGCATATTACAAATATAACGGGGAAAATCCAGCTACACCAGTCACAATGAGACAATTCTCTGTATTTAGCCTAATGACAGTGACACTGTGAACTGTATCCACTCCTCTGTATGCACAGCTTAAAAACATCTGGACAGTTATGATAGGCTTTTTAGATCTTTGCTTTCCCTTGCTAAAGAGCTTTAATTCTAAGTCCATAAAGGAATAAATCAAAATGGTGCATGACCCAATTAACAGAAGTGTAAATTACACATAAACAAAAAGCCAACAGGAGAAACAAATCAACCTTACAAAATCACATGCACAAAATAAAGTAGCATACATAGCATGTAATTCACATATTCTCAATTTTTTCAGATTAATTAAGATTTCTGCCCATAGTGTTTCAAGAAAGAAATACATACTTCCTTTAAAACTGTAATTATGTCACTGCACACTAACTGAAGATTATTTGCAGTAGAATTGCAAGTCATTAAAAATCCATAAAATCAGCACTTACCATCACACC
The DNA here is from genome assembly GCA_013399175.1 of Odontophorus gujanensis. NCBI lineage: Eukaryota > Metazoa > Chordata > Aves > Galliformes > Odontophoridae > Odontophorus > Odontophorus gujanensis. The sequence continues at coordinate 82,184 of VXAB01006461.1, forward strand.
TGAGAAACAGATGCCTTCAAAATACCATACGTAGTTGGGATGCTGGTAACTGGCAACATATGAAGCATTCCCATTAGGGAAGTATAAAAGTACATTAACAACAATACTCCAAAGCGCAAGAGGGACCAGCAGACAGCTCAAACAGCTTCCACATGTTTCTAAAGCCATCTCTTAAGAATATTAGAAGTTTTGCTCTTCTAAGTTAACAAAAAATTACAAGGATTTAAATACGAAAAGTGTTCTGGCTTCCTCTAATTCAGTCACTTCATATTTAGAAGGACCTGGTGACCAGGCTATGACTCCACTGCTACAGAGTTGCTTAATGGTTGGCAGAACAATAGGTCAATTCTGCTGTCTAAACTATTCGTCCTTTCTCAGCATATGTCTTTAAGTAGCAGTTTCCCTTCTCAAAGATCCTCCTTAATGATCTTCCTAATGAAATATGTCTGCAAGTTAAACTCAGGAAGGAACATAAAAAATCTCATTTCCTAGTGACTGCTTAGAAATACACTCCTGCTGCTAAAATGGATTCCTGTGCAGCTGTTCTGTGGTGTGAGGCAGATTGTTCATCATCACTGTAGCAACAGTTTTTCCATTGACAAATGTCAAGCACCTGCACAGAAAATCCACACTGCCCCGAAGTTCATGGAATTAACACTGAAACTTGGCAGATACTGGCCTAAGAGCAATAGCTATTACTATTAGAAAAACGTAGCAACATAACCTAAAGGAAACAGAGCTCCCTACAACATTGGACTGCGCATGAGGGCTCCAGTGGAGCCCAGCACTGGCTGCTAATGTGAGGTGACCCTCCAGAAATACCAACCTGAGTCTTGGGCACATCACAAGGGGCACAGAAACCCAAACAACACCAGCTAGAAACTGCCAGGCAGATATCATCACATATTATTATGTTCAACTGAATGATGAAACTGAACTGTTTGATGAGATAAATACTGCTATTTTTCATGTTGTTTTAATCTGTATTTACACCTGAGAATGCATGACTACAGATCTGACAGTATATAACAAAAGCTCTGGCTGCTTTTTGAAATGCATTTGTGGCTTTGGACTGTGAAAAGCAGGAGCCAGGCACTTTCTTCATTTTCATTTGTCATCATTCTGATAGCCCTACGCAGCTAAGTGTCCATTCCAGTACAACAGAGCCAGAGTTGTTTGAATGTCAAAGCATAACCCATACTTTCCTTCCTTGCCCTGGTAAGCCATCAGAAAACTAATTAAAGATCAAGCTTAAAGTTTACTTAATAATAAGTTCAACATCAGAGAAAGAATTGGGGATCTTTTAGAATCAATGATGCCATTACATATATTCCTTCTGTTTTCTCACAAGCTGGTTTAGGCTGTGCATGTGTTATACTTCTCTCACTCTCTCAGAAGTTGAGTTACATGTTCTAACTAATTCCTTCCCACTGCTTCGAATGAGGTTTCCCAAGGAAATGGGCATGGTGGTACCCATGCAACTGCACCATTTTTTTCCACTACCTGCTGTGAATCTCCCTTTCTCCCCCTTTTTCCAAGAGATCTCACTTTTAAGTCCTCAGACGTTACTCTGAAGTTCTTCCCATATTTCCTCTTCTTCTTCTCTGACCAACATTGGGCATGTTCTCAGGCCTCCCTCTAACTGGAACCAGTGACAAACCTTCCCTGGCAGCCTCACAGATGTGGCATCAGTACTGTGCCTTACTGGTAATGGAAAATAGCTGAATTAAAAGTAGTCACGTCAGAACCCAGAACTGATTTTTATTACAAGTTATTATTAGTTCATCTAATAGGTCAAAATCTTCCCCTCCTTTTTCTTTCCCTAAAAAAAAAAAGGCTAAATTACTACTGAGTGGGCAACTTCCCATAATAATCTGTTCTGTTTAGAAGAAACTTACTTAGAAAATGACACCTGAAATAGCATCCATTCTGCAGTTGTACTAACACATGGTATGAACTACTTTATATTTAAACTGAGCTCTGCGAACGTCATATCAAGGAGTGTTTTGCTACCGACACACTCTACTGCTAGAACAGGACACCACCATTTTACACCAAGTATTAAGCAAGATTGGCAATTAGTTTCTCAAATATCTTATTAAGTGTTGCAAGAGCTGATTTCCTGTTGCTGTCAATATCCATGAGTCCACACGGAGCTCATTACTGAAAACCCTTTGTTTACTTTGGATGAAGGATTCCTCTGCTGACTGAAAGGAATATAACCCAAAACAACTGTTTTTCTACAACATAACCAACAAAGCTCCCCAAACTCTACCTTAGCCATTAAGCACTGAAGGAGTTCAAGAAGCTTATTTTAACAACAGCAACATGAACACTGAGTGGTGACATCAGTGGTGTTACACAGACTTGAGGTTTTACTTCTAAACTCTCCCCTAATCATTCTGTTCATTGTCATGTTTAACCTTGTTTCAGCTCTCTAATTATTAATATCAGAAAGACAAGCAATAATTATGCGAGTATATAAGTAAAAAATCTTTACTGGGAATTACACCATAGTCCATCAAATTATTTTTTCCTTTTCCTCCTTCGCCTCATTTCACACCCAGTTTAAACTTGCAGATCTTCTTTCAAAGTGCTTTTCATATACAGACATCATGGAATCATTCCCAGGGAGGTGGTGGAGTCTCCATCCCAAGCAGTGTTCCAGAGGCGCCAGGATGAGGAGCCACAAGATATGGTTTAGTGCTTGTGGCAGCAATGGTGATGGAAGGACGGCTGAACTGGACAATCTTGTAGGTCATTTCCAACCTTGTGATTCTATGATCCTATGATAACTGCATAGCAATAAGGAATGGAGTGTGTATGCATACATGCACATCTTCTTTCCCATGACAAAGCAAGACAGGAATAAATACAGCATGCAGAAGCTATACTAGAGTGCCCTCAACTAATTCTGCATACTTCATGAATAAATGAATGATATTGCAAGAACTACTTATGCTGAGTTTCTAAACATGAACTCCTCCTATTGAGGAGGGGTTTTTTGCTGCTATGGACTTGTGTGTGTAATTTCCCATTTTCATTTAATTTCCTTTAACAGAGACATTTCTGTATGTGATAGAGTTGGATGGGAAGAGAGACTGAGAAAAACTTGAAGTTTCTGGCTACTTTTAAAGACCACTCTCCTAGTTAAAAGTAGTACTAAATAGGCACTGACACCCGTGGGAAATTCTTTTGCCCACAGACAGAAATTAACTTTTCCATTTTCAAAGATGACATTATCCACTAGATTGCAAAGTAGAGAAGTAATGGTAATCAGTCTCATTTTTTTGAAACCAATGCCATGTCATGTTTTGTTTTTTCACTTGAAAAATGACACTGCTTAGTAGCATACTGACCTTGCCAGTAATGCTGCTGGCAGCGCATTATTCATATTTACTTTACTGTGGGGTAAAACATTTGCTCCACTATGCAGCAAGATAAAATTCAGTCTTGCGCAGGATCTTTGGATACTGCCTCCAGGTTGCTTATTAGTGAAGCCTAATATTTCAGATTAGCCTATCAATGCTGATCAACATTTGAACTATACTGCCATGTCTGGGGGCCTGCTGATCAAGGCTAGAAAGAAGAACCCAGACCCCTGATTTTTGTTTCAAGACTTGGTAGTCAGGAGGTGAGCACTCCTTGGGAGTAAAGGAGTTTGAAGACTAAAGCATCTCTTAGTCTGAGTATCTGCTGAATGGAAAAAGTAGGCTATAAGTTCTCAGAATCACAGGGGTTGGCAGGGACTTGAAGTAAAGAAGTTTCTCCTCAGTTTTGTTTCTATGATCTATGCCACCATTATCTTTTCCAAGAAAACAGCTTCAGCATGGGCAGAAGCACTGACAGCTGCTGGGTAATTTTAATACAAATCTTAATTTGAAACAGTACAAGCTCAGAAAAATCCACACTTTAATATCCTGATACTTTCCCAGGTTTTTCTTTAAAAGCATAAGTTTATTGTTGCCCTTGGTCATCCATACTTTACTGTTGCTTTATTTGTTGTTCCAGTTGAGAATTCATTTATTTCCTGGGCAAACAAGATTCAGTTTGTGTTCATTTCAACATAAGAATGAAAAATGCAACTTTACTGGGAAAGCAGCATGAAGTAAAGAGCTGTTGTATGACTACAAAACAAAAAAATCTTTATTGACCCCTGTTGTCTATACTCCTATGAAACAGACCAGAGTAGCTCATTTTGCCTTTAGATGCAGGCAGGTCAGTGGAAAACACACATACGTATTCAACAATATAGGCTGGCCCTATGTTAGTTAAACTGATGGTGACCGCACAGTCTGACAACAAACTGTGCATTTTAGTATACATACAATATTAAAAAAAAAAAACAAAAAAAACCCCACAGGATACTCAATGCACCATGCATATGCACCAACTTCAACCCATTTTCTGGTGTTCTAGCAAGAAAGCGTCTGTGAGGGAAACAAGAAGAAACAAACACATTAAGTGGAAGAACTCTAATATTATATATAACTGTAAAAGCTAAAATTAACCCAACCAGATCCAGACAGCCACAGCACAGCCTTGTAAACTCCAGTAACAGCATGGAAGATAGGAAGCAGAAGACAGTAATGCTTTAAAAGAGACAGGACTTTCAACCACATCAAAAAATGTTCTTGGCTGTAACATGTACATGTTCCAATGCTACATCTATGAGAGTGTGTAATGCTATAATGTGATGGAATGCACAGCAATAATAGTGGGGTAGTGAAATCGTAGGCTGCAGCAAGTGAGGATAAGCTCAAATGCAGCAGCCATGGACACAGAAACAAAGGAAAAAAAATCTGCATACTCTTGGAAGGGCTCAGGTAGGCAGGGATCTCCAGCAAGACACCCTTAGCTCCACTGCCAACCCTTAAGAGGCCTGGGCAGGAGTGGATTCCTGGCTCCAGCTCTTTGCATGTACCTGAGCTCCCCTGGGCTGGTCCTGCCTTCCCACCAGGTACTCAATCACTGCTTCAAGCTGTGACTCAGCATTTCTGCTACAGACTGATTTTAACTAAACTCTCAAAGTGTCTAACAAGACACTAAAGAAACTTGGAGGAAATTCCCCTTCCTCATACATAAAACCCAAAAACATACAAAAGCAAACCTTCAAAAAGTCCTTCAGATCTGTCTGCAAGCTTTACTACGTATGTGCAGTTTAATTCCTCCTCTTATCCTCCATTTACTAAGCAAGGTTTTTGCTGCTGTTTTTATTACATATAACATACATATTCTCAGTAGTCTATATGCTGCTGAGAGCAAACTATGTGGCTAAAGTGACATAACTGGAAGAAGCAGCCTACTACAAAACTCTGTCACACTGTGCAATAATGGCTTAGGTTACAACAAAGTTCCTGGCAGCCCAAGATATGTATTCTTGTTATATCACCTACACATTGCTGATGACCACATGTACCACAGTGTACATGTGCTCCTCCCAGTTCACATGAAGACTAACTTCACTGCAGACAGCTGAGCAAATAGGTAAATGCATGTGGTCAAACACTACATGAAAATGCTGAACACAGCAGGGTCACATTAAAAAATACAAATAAATTATACACTCAGTTGCTGCTTAAGAATGCCTGAAAAATAGCTGCTAAGCCTCTGCAGTAGCATCAGTAGCAATAGTGTTTAACTTTCTGAACTTTCTGAGAAACACAGTGATAACTAGCTGAAAAAATGGCTTACCTCGTCATTGCCGCAACACAGTCTACACACTCCTCCCAGAATACCGTTGACTATCTGTATGGAGCACAGAATGAACTCTATTCCACCCAAGACTAGGAGAATGGAAAAGAGAGTGACATTCCACTGCACGATGTTTCGAGGTTCTTGACATTTAGACCACTCATGATACTCCAACAAGTACCTGTACAGATCAAATGAAAGTATGGTAAAATTGTGCCAGATTAGAATGATTACTCTCCAGTAGTAAAAACTTCGTCTGGTATACAATTTCATTAAGGATAATCACTCTGTGGGAATACAAAAATCTAAGGGCTTATTCCATTCAAATCCTGCTCTGTTTAAGCACATGCTGAATTATGAATTACACATTTTGGTCAAGTCTTAATTTCTTTTAAAACACCTGACTTAGAAAGGCAAAACCTTATATTATTGATCAAAGATACAATCTCATGACAGTTGAAAGAGCAGAACTACTTCTTGAAACAAACACATAATTTTCCAGGATAGGGCCTTTAAAGACAGCAGTTAAAGATTTGAAGCCAATGGGTCACTTCATTTTATGTGCTGCTGCCTCTGGGCCTCCACATGCCTAATCTGCACTCGCCACACATGGAATAAATTCAGAGGGGGTACTGGAGTAGATTCCAACAGCTCCTCCTCTTTCAGTTTGTCAGAACATAAGCACCAATGAGCCAAGAGCAAATAATTAATTCAGCTATTCTATACTCAGCCACAGTTGAGAGAGGTGGTGGAAAAGAGATGCTACTGAAATGTAAAATTCAAAATCTCTGCTGCAAAGGATTTTGATGTGGCTCAAAGTTCCCTCAAAGTCCTAAATCAGTACATTTTATGCTCACATAAACAGCACATGATATCATAGAATCATAGGGGTTGGAAGGGACCTCAAGAAATCAAGTCCAACCCCCAAAACATATATATGGAGATATATCTACCTTTTTATATTGAGAGAGACCTATACCAGATAATTTCCTCCACCATACATTACCACAGACAATATTTTAACAGCATCACTCAGTTACTTTCAAGTATCCTTTACCAGTTTGTATTAAGAGCACCCTTTTGTACCTCCTTCAGATACTTAATGTCACAAGCAGCATATTCAGATATATAAAACTGAGGACTTAAATTTACTTTGTTTTAAACTACAGTGGTGTGAGCCACTACAATCCCATCTGCTTAGTTCTTAGTGAATAAGGAGCATAAACTTATGATTGGATCTTGTTGCGTTGTTACTGAGCATTGCTGGAAGGTTCAGAAATAAAATAAAAACCATGTGTACATGTAGAAAGAAGTAATGTACTGAGGAACAGACAACTTACCCTCCAGAGGATTCAGTGAAAGGATAGATCCAGTTTCTTTCTACATGAGTAAAACAATATGGCCCCTGAGACAAACCCAGTGCTGAAATGATTATACAGTACCCAGAACCAAGGATCCCAACACAGGCTGCCAGAGCTGAGGACAGCATCTGCAGGACAAACACAGAGGTGAGCACTGAGCACAGCCTTCTCTGCATCCTGAGGACTGTCTGGGACTGCAGTGTGAAGGCTGACTTACCGCACAGCTTTTCCCGCAGTTCTCATGACCAAAGCACCCGCAGCAGTCATCGTTGTGAAGTCCAATGAATACTGCAGCTGGAATGAGCACCTGGGAATGGGGCAAACAAACCACACTACACTCTGTTCCATTTTGCCACAGAGACAAGGTAAACAAAACACAGTACTCACTCTGCATTCACTTGCATTGCTTGTTGGCAGAGTGCTGGGGGGCCTGTACAGGTTATCCAGTTTGACATCTATTTAACGCAGTAGACATCTCACTACTCATCTCAGTAGCACCAACAACAGGAGAGATACATTTCTACTTTGTGCATAAATAGCATTTAGGTGCACAAAAAGCCAGTTGATTAAGATCATGTTGTGGAATTAATGCAATCTGAGATGCTTCAACTTTAAAATGTTTTTGTTCACCCTAAAGGTTATATACAGCAGGCAAAAATATTTTCAAAAAAACCTGCATTTACTTTCTGCCAAAAGAGAACTAGTGATAAGTCTCAGAAAACTGTTTTTTTAAAGCAAGATGGCCACCATCAGTGAAGCTTCCAGAGACTCCTTACTGAAGAGTAATTATTATTGTCTGTGTGAGAAAATGAGTCTAACTGTAGTAGTAAGTTTGGGAATCCTAACCAATTCAGTCAAACACCTCACTGCAGACATCTAGCTTTTCCGAGGATTTAACATCCACAAAATTTTCAGACAGAAGAGCAAAGCAACGAAGCAGACACAATCCAGAACTTCTGGCATAAAATCAAGAAGCAGAAACAAACACAGAGCTGATAAAACAAAGTATACTCCCCACCAGCACTAATAGGATTTAATACTAATTAACACTTATACAAAGGTACCACACCCAGAAATACCTCAGAAAACCATAAGGAGCAAAGCATTACCAATGAACAGTGCAGATTTACTGAACAAAAGCAGAGTCACATACTAGTCATAGCCTTTACTGAAACCTTTTTCTGAGCCCCAGTGCTTCAGGTGCAGAAGAGGTTGGGCAAGAGTGTGTTTCAGAAACGGTTCCATTGATTTCACAGAGAGCAGTCTGTGTGGAAAGCTCAGCCTTTCTAAACCTCAGTCTAGCTTCCAATAAGGCTGTAACACAGCTTGTAAGCGCTTCTCACGCAAGAGTCTTAGCATGCAGTGGTTTCAACCTGTGATTTGCTGAGACCTTAGGACTAAGAGAACTGCTAGAAGGGAATGCAGAAGGGAGCCTAGATTTAGAGAACTTAAACATGCCACATTCCACTCCACAAACTTGAAAAATTGAAAATTGAAAGTAATTGCTTCAGATTAAACATTTTCTTACAGGGAACACATTCAGCTCTTCATCCTTGGCTTTTACTCTCATGTAAAGCTCTGCTAACTGCTATTTGATTCCTCTGAATGAAGAACTAAAACAGAAGAACAGCTGTTGTCTTTCCACATATTAGATAACATTCATTAAGGAAATGTAATTAAATATTAGTTGTCTATGGACATTAAAAAGGAGAATAGCACACTAAAAGAATAAAAATGTTATATTTAATCCTTTAAAGAAATCATGTCCTGCTGAAAGGTCTGGCTCCAGTACTGCATTTGGGACCTACAACCTATATCCTAATTCTCAGCTCAAAAGTGATAGAGATTTACAGATAATACAATTAATAGTAACTAATAATACCTATGGTACAATACAGATAATTTTTTTTTCTACAACTCCAGAGACTCCTGCAGACAAGACATTCAACAAATAAATTAATCAAATGGCAAAGAAACAGCAATACCAAGTAGCTTCAAAATAAAGAAAGAATGCACTAGTTTGTACTTACCAAAAGGCCTCCACCTAGAATGCCATGAAGGCACTCCACATATTTGCTGAGATGATGCTCAGAAGCAAATCTTGTTTCTCCATTGGGAAAATAAAGTAAAATGTTGGCAACAATGCTGAGTAGGGCAAGGATAAGCAACTTACAACCAATACACCTAGCACAACTTCCAAAACACATGTCCACAGCTTCTCAAATACTTCTTTCACTAATCCAATCCAACCTATCTCATATTTGTCTACAACTAAAAGAGGATCAGTCTTTATTCTCACCTCCTTAAATACTCAGGATTACCTAGCTACCTGGATGACGTTTAAAATGTCTCAATGACTATCATTCCCTCATTGTCAAGTGAGGGAACAAGGATGGCAGAATGTCATCACCCATTTTAAATGAAATAATTGTTGACAAACCAAATGCAATAAAGGAAATACTAAATGCTAGGTAACTTCACTTTAATACATGATGCGTGGAATGATCATCAGTGAACATAATTAGACATGAACAGCAGCCTCAAACAACAACACGTTCTTTTAGGAACTTGTGAAAAAGGTTTTGTTTTCTTTGAAGAAGCTTTAACATTTAGGTTTATAGACTGATTCAGAACAAGCTAAAGCTAGGGAAAGACTAGGCTGACTTCAACAGTATTAAATCAGATTTGGGTATGCGTATGTAGAGGTACCTTATGTTTTACTGCCTGGTTAATGGAACAAGAGCAAACATAATCAGGAGGTTGAAAGACAAAAAACAAAATGGGCAGTTGGGGTTTAAAGAAATGCACTTGTTCTTGCTTAAGATCAGCAATTGCTAATAAAAATTGTATCAAGAAACACCGGTGAAAAATACTTCCAAACACCTGTACATGTAGTGGTAACATTAATTTGCATAGTAAATGGATGCACAAAGCGACCTGGAAAAACTAAGATCTACCCCATTCTCTTTTCCCTCATGCAGATGTTGCAGATGTTGGGGATACCAGTGAATCAAAAACCAAACACGAGCCAACAAAATGTTCTTGCAGCCCAGAAAGCCAACTGTATCCTGCATCAGAAGTGAAGGTAGCAGGGCAAGGGAGGTGGTTCTCGCTCTCTGCTCTGCCCTCGTGAGACCCCCCCCCAGCTCCCTGTAGAGCTACATTGAGCTCTGGGCCTCAGCACAAGGACACAGACCTGTGGGAGCGGGTACAGAGGCGGACACAAGGATGGCCAGAGGCTGCAGCACCCCCACTGCAGGGACAGGTTGAGAGCTGGGGATGCTGGAAAAGACCCAGGGAAAATTTACACTGACCTTCCAATACCTGAATGGGGCTTACGAAAAAGACGAAGAGAGACTTTTCACACGGGCGTGTAGAGACATGACATGTGGTAATATTTTTAAACCAAGAAAGAGCAGATTTACTTTAGATATAAGAAAGAAATTCTTCACTTGGAGGGCAGTAAGGGCCTGGCACTGCTGCCCAGATCAGTTGTAGTTGCCCCATCCCTGGGGGTGCTCAGGGTCAGGCTGGATGGCTTTGGGCACCTGGTCTATGGGATGTGTCCCTGTCCGTGGCAGGGGCTGGAATTGGATGGACACTGAGGTCCTTCTTTCAACTAAGTTACTTCATGAATCTCTGATTTTATAATAACTAAGAAATGCACAGGACAAGTTTCAGGAGATGTTGCCAATGGTGTCACTGTAACTCAATACAACTCCCACTGTGGAAAAATGTAGCTAGACAAACTGAATTTTAGAACGTTGGATTTGTTGAATTTAGATATTAAGAGACTGCAGTGAGACTTTCAGTTAACTGAGGGGGAGAATATTCATCACTGTAAACAGAAGTCAGCTAAAATCCACAGTGTTCTAGCAACTTCTGTGGTCAGTACTGAAGCATAAAGAGAGAAAAAGGAAGAAAAAGTAATTGTTTAAAAAAAGAGAGCAGTCTTACACAGATGTAGTACAGTGATGTAACCACTCTGGGTATTGTAGCTGCTGACCTTGGAGACTTCCTTCATCATGAGAAATATCCTCCGATTGTCAAAACACAGGCTTACCATTATTGTGCACTTCACCTTTGATGACTAAAATGAGCACAAACGTCATCCTGCACGCTTCCTCTACAGAAGATGACTCCTCAGCCAAAAACTCCCTTCATTGTGTTATGCTAAAAACAACATACACCCCTCAAAAAAACATCACACAACCCTTCCGAGCCATCACTTTTGATTTGACATAAAATTGCACATAATCAAGAACTTCCTATATTTTTTAACTGATTTCTTTTTTTCCCCACACAAAATAATTAAGACTAAATACCCTGGGCTGAAAAGCCCAAATGAAGTGAGGAGTTCAAGTGTTTAAATACTATTTACTCCAGCCATTTCAAGGTTGGTCAAAACAAACACATCCTACTCTAACTGTCTTTGATGGAGCAATCAAGTATTTGATCAAAAGGACAGTAAGCATTCCTTTTGTTAATTTTGTTAGTGTTTGTGGTACATAGAAATATTCTCTTATTCTGTATACTATCAAGTACTAAGTTTACCTCATGCAAAGAGGAAAAGCCTATTGAGAACTCTCAAAGTTACTACAACACAAATGCCTGCAGAGAAAGAAAGAAAACACTCACCCTCCCCAAATTGTATAAAAAAAATCATAAAATATCAGATTTCTTCAAAGAAAGCAAAATTCTTTCAATCACATCTCACATCTCTGCCCTAAGCCAGATTCCCTAATAGAAAGGAAATCAAAGGGGAAAAAAAAAAAAAAGGAAATGACTTGCAATTAACTTGAAAACAGGTAAAAAAAAAAAAAAAAAAAAAAAGCTTTGAAGCAAATTAAATACCTTACATTTTAAAAACCAGTCAGAATTTAATCAACTGGCTCTGCAAACACCACCGCTATTTGGATACTATTCCTTAACTTTTATCAGAAAGCTTCTCATGACAACCTTTTTTGTGTAGATTCTGGTCCTGCCCTTTATCAGGCAGTGCAGTACCTGTAGTGGAGGCTGAGGCTAGTAACTGTGTGACACTGGTAGATAAGGCATAGCCTGGGAATCAACAGCATGGGCTGCACAGATGCATTTGGAAATATTCCACAGTGCAATGCACTTGTGCCAATGCAGGCCCTGAATTTACACTCATATTTCCTTGTAAGCTATTCTCATTTGTTCTTTTCTTACTGTTTTGCAGGTTACTGCTCACAAGGGCAAATACCAGCTCAGACTACTGGGATCATAAGATGAATGTGCAGTCATACATTAACTAAGCTAAGCTAAAGGAAACCTCTTTGCCAGGTGTTCAGACATCGCTCCCAGTGACTTAAAGAACATTCACAGCTTCCCTTTAATCAAATTGAGAAATGCAACGCTACCGCCTATTTCCCAACATCTAAATGATGCTTGGCTCATGTTTTCCAGCCATCATCCACAAAAACCACTATGCTATAGCTGTAATTGCCCTTAGGCATAACAACTACTTGGATGAACTAATGAGCTACTTTTGAGGAGGAGCAGACCACCATCAAATAGGTCACTGAACATAAAAGCAATCCTTACATATAGCTCTACAGCTTATATAGTCTTAACACATGCATATTCTTGTTTGCTATCTCTGCCATCACTTTGAGACAGAAAACTGCTCTGAACTGAGGAAGGAAACTTGAAGCAAGCATTCACAATTTATTGCAACAACACACAGAACTACCACATTGAATCCTACAGACAAGATTTATTATTAATAATGCTGACCTAAGAAGTAGTCAGCAGTGATGCAACAAAAATGGTCCTGATGGTTAATCAACCAGCTCAGAGAACTGAAACCTTAAAATCATGGTGCAACTGCCACTAAATGAGTCTATGAAAGCTCGTCTGTCTGGAAAAGAGCCCATAATCCTTACTTAAAGACAACTATTATTAACCCAAACCAATGCTACTGTAACCTCATTCCACAATCAAATAAACCACTTCAAAAAACTGTTTTCTGTTGGCATACAAATACCACAATGTAGCCTACATTCATTACTCCTTGCAACAGTGTTATTATGATAAAAGCGGAACAGTAAACAAGCAAGTTCTATTACTGTTTCTTGTCACAGCTTGAGAGCGAAACCCTGGTTAAGCGAAATGACTCACAAAAGTCTGCTTCCCTTAGACTGCAGCATTCACACAGGCTTACTGTGTGCATTCCTATTCTATCCTTATAATTGTGACAATATTGCAAACATGAAGAATTACCATCACTGTACTAGTAGCATACTCTGATCTATCCTATGTGTATGTAACAGCTGTGCAAATCAGAAAACTGAGTTTAGATTAGCATATATACCTTTGCATACCACAGCATAATGGAACAGATTATTTTCAAGCTTGAAATATTACAGTTTTTTACCCTCCCCCTCAGATCCCCAAGTGTAGCAAGGCACATAAAACAGACATCCAACAAAAGACATTCATAAAGACTCTCCATTAATTACATTAACTCCCAAGATTTTAACCAATTACATCCACCCTGAGGTGAACTCATAAGACCTACTACTGTCCTAACTGAAAGCTATTCAGAGGTACAAAAAGACAAAAGAAAACTAGAATGTGCCTTTGGAACCACTCCAATTAAACATCATCACACAGTTCTTTATATACAGAATTCTTAGGTGGGTTGCTGATTGACCCAGAATCTGATTAATGGTCAATGAGTGTAAGAAGATTATCATAATGAAACAAGATTTCACAGAATCATAGAATTGCAAAGGTTGGAAAAGACCTACAAGATCGTCCAGTCCAACTGTCCACCTATCACCAATATTTCTCTCTAAACCATGTCCCTCAAAACAAAGTCTAAGTGCTGCCCCCCAGCCCACTAGAAGTGGTACAGCACAGTACCCTGGATCCCTGCTGCCCACACGTGCACTGAGAAACACTGCTTACACAGTAACCACAGACACTTCTGCTAATTTACTATCATGGGAAATTCCTGGCCTAATTGCCTACTTGTAAAACATTAAACTAAGAACATATGTCAATTTGAAGAGTCCACGCAAAGACAGGCTGCATCTAAGGCCTGTTTACAATTCATCACTAATTCCATATTTAGTAGCACCTTCAAAAAGAGTAAGCAAAGATCTACAGTGAGGTAAAGTGTGTGTAATGTGACAAAATTCATAAAACATTTCTTGATACTGTATAGGAAGACTGCTAATTCACATGTAAGCTATCTTTGTGGAAACTATTTTAAGTTCATCTTTAGAGGTCTTTTTTTTTTTTTTTTGCTTGTGAAAATTCAATGCAGAAATCCAGACATTAGCAAAGTCAAGGGCAGGTGGAAACAGAAGCTGAAGGAGCAGAATTTTGCTTGTGCTATATTATTATTCTTTCTTTTTTTGTGTGTCCTATATTATTATTCTTGACTCGCTACACTCTGATGAAACACATCATTAGAGCCCACAGGAAAGGCATGTGCTCATGTCTGACACAACAGGAGCTGTAGAATGAAAAGGGTTTCCTGCAGTCCCTCAGAGCATTGCAAAGGAGAGGAAACAGGAACTGGATTACTGCAGTGAATAAAGCTGATGTGCAAAAAGCAGCATATGCTTAATCCAACTTTTCACCGTATCTGCTTTGTAACCTCTAGTCATCCATCATCAAGGACTATCGACAGGCATACTAAGCTCCCCCAGAGTTATTCTATTATTTGTCAATTAGGACATTTGGAGGGTCTTTTTTAAATTCAGAAAATACAAAAATATACAAGCAAATACAGATCTGTTGGCTAAATGATAACACACAAGGATTGCAGTAGTTGGGCTCAGTGTGACTGCAGGTTTAAACTGGCTGCTCAGAGAGAAAAACAACTCTCCAGAGGTAACACAATCTAATTCTGCACCAGCTGATTACCAAAAAGCAAATGTTACCTGAATCTGTCCTTGGAGCTGCCCAAGTCCTCTCACTGCTCTAAAGAAGCAGAGAAGTCCCTCACTGCCCACAGAAGTCACTAGGGGAGGAAGGATAGGGTAGTGTGGATAGTTCCCTGGTGAAAGGCATTTTTGGTAGCTACTGGATAAGAAGAATTTAACTCAACTCTAAAAAGTTTAAGAATAATACATAACCAAAGTGATGAGATTGTTAGATACCATCCATCTGGATGAAAGAACAAGTAACTTAGAGTAATTGTCCATGACAGCCACTAGGACAGATCCAATCGGCTGGTTGGTTGTTGTAAAACCTGAGATGGTACACAGCATCAGAGGCAGGATTAAGGAGAGCCTGTGAAACATCCACCGGATGGACACAAAGCTCAGCACACACACAGGCAGATACAGATAGTTAAAAGGGTGCTTTGAAAACAAAAAGACCCAGGACTAACTGTGGACACTCACTCCCTCTGAAGGAAAAAAGCAATCCTGGAAAATGAAGTTGCACTCACAGTAGATTTAGAATTTTATGCTTTCTACAAACCACACTCTAGCACCCCAATAAGCACAGAGGACATCCTTGCAGTTGTTATATTTAGCCGTCCTAAATGGATACCTAAGCCTATCTTTTTTACCTGCCGTAGGCTATCAGCTCCATAGAAACGTGATAGTAAGCTGTCAACTGAAACTTAAAACTGCATCTATTTTTCTTCGTCATGTAGTAAATCATAGCTTTCAGATGTGTAACACCTCTGATCATTGTCTAAGTCACTAAACAAATGCTTCACAGGGAGTTAAAAGCTGACACTTTCTGTTGCTTCTCAAAGATACAGAACATAAATGGTACATTCAAGGTGATGTTGTAATGAAATACCATGACACTAGATAGAGCATGTTTTTGGATTGTTTTCCTATATATTATCTCTTGCAAAATATCATCAGCTATATTGTCAATTGAATTATTAAGTGATGAATGTGATTTCAGCTTTTTTTTTTTTCAATTGCAGAAAAATTCAGTACTATTTATACTATTTATCTCTATGAGTACAGTTTCAAATTACACTGATGCTGTCATTGTGTTTTTCAATAGTCCCCTTACAGATGCAAAAAAAATGCCTAAATAGTACAATGCTCAATATCATACACAGTAAAATACTATTAAAGTTTATCATTACTCAGCTTTGGTATTTCAAGATATTGAACAGATGTTGCCAATCTAGGAATTGCAGTAATTCTCCCCCTCAAGATTGACAGCTCATTGTCTACACCAAACTTACACTGCTACTGCTTTGGTAGAGCGGTTGGATGCAATTTCTGCTGCATTTCAGATTTAAAAATAAATCATACTTTTAATTACATTTAATGAAAAGAGAACCATACATCCAGCTATGTTTAAAATTTCAAGCGACCCCTCTAATTGTGAAGAGTGGTGGCAAACAAGGAAAGAAAAGTAAGGGAAATATACATAGCAACAGAATATCCACTCTTAAAAACAACTAACAGAAAATCCTCTTGCCATATGAGTGCTTAACTGATGCAAAAACTAAATAGCAGTAAACCAAGAACCATAAGGTACTTAAAATTTTCTCCCTCAAAAATAAAATTAAGATCTAGAATTTACAAACACACCTTGCAAAGAACTTCCATTGTAAATAATGTTTATGAAGAGTAAAAATGAAGAGCTATCACTACCAGTTACATAGAAGAGTTATATCTAAAAATATATGTTACACGTTCCACGGTCTTCATGGCATTACAGCTTTGCACAGCTAAAGAAGTAATTTTTAAGGATCTTGAAAGCAACAGAAAACGTTTCTATCTTTACTTGCCTTCAAGAGGGGTGTAGCCACCTATTTTACTGGACTCAGACAATGTACACTGTCAGCGAGTGCTCTCCCCTAGAACCTCACATCTGATATGCAGAGTGAGAACACTGAGAGAAGGGGCTGGAACTCTGCATCTGTTCTCCCGTGCAGGAAGAAATCTTTGCGTGAAAAAAAAACAAAATCACTTAGTCAAACAACTTCACGAGTACAGGAATCATGCAGTTAAAGCATCTGAAAACGCACTGTCCTATCCTGATACAATAGCACTGTTCGAATTTTCCGACCATCTTCCCTAATAGTCTTCATACATGCTATACTGGGAATATTTTCTCATTTTTAGTGTAAATCCACATCCACCTGAAACCACTCCTGCATCAAAGTCAATGTAGTTACTACTGATGAAAGAGCAGGCAACGTCTTGATGATTCAACACAGTGAAGGAGATTATGTCACTTCCAAACGCAAGAGATTTTCAGAACTAGATTTGTTACTGCTGTAAAAAGCAGAAAATATGTTAAGATTAGCAATCATCAAAATCCTGTGCTCGTTAAAAATAAACCATTGTACACCTACATGACATGACTCACCCTTGCTTGTGAACATTCCTACTGGAACCAGAAATGATACGAATACCATCCTAAACCTAATATGGGCAATTGACAAGAATACCATCCTAATCCAAATTTGCTTTAATTAAAGCAAAGGGCTGAATTAGCCTAGACTCCTTACACTAGCACAAAACCAGGGAAAATTTAAGGAGAGTAACTCCAGGGTGGTAATATAAAGCATAATCTGAAACAAACATGACGCAACAGTTTCAGATGGATACTTTGAAATGACAGATGTTATCATATGAAAGATAAAGTACTGGATGGATCCAAAGTCCTATTATAGCCACGTAATGCCTATATCAACAGGGCATTTCAACTTTATAACTAATATTTGGTTAAGTTCAAGCACGATCCTGCCAATAAGTTAAAGTAAACTAATCTATCTAGAGTACATAAAAGCAGACTAACACTGGCTGGTACTTAATCACACGGGAATTCCTGCATGTGCATGAGTAATCACTGTGCTCGTAGGACTTTCTTCATGTTCCTTCAGTAAACCTGGCATTGCACAAAACATTAAGATGACTTTTAACTACAAGGTCTTCCCAAACACAAGTTGTACTGAGTTTGTCCAGACTACAAACCCCAACAGCCTGGAAGATTTCATTTCTACTCTTCAAACATATTAATGAAACAGAATCATTAAATGCAAAAAGTTTCGTAAGTGGAGTAGTAGGGAAGCAGAACCACATCAAGCACTGATACTCTCCCTGCTCTACTTATCTGTATGCAAATATGTATGCACCCAAATTTTTGCTTTGTTGGACAACTGTAAGCAAAGTCGTGAACAACAGGACATAACTTCCTGGTCCTCCACTGCAGCCTACTGTGCCTTCAACCCTTTGGTCCTTGAGGCTACATCCAAGACATGCACTCCCAGGAAGAATTAGTCCACTATGTGCTGATGAGCTTGGTAAGGAGTAAGAGATGCGGTTTAAAATGTCCTCAAGCTGAGGAAGACCTGGACACCTAAACTTCTATAGCTACACTCCAAAAGTAGTAACATTTGCTTCATTTTAAAATGGGCCTCTGAACACTGACTTGCCACAGCATACTAAAGAAAAGAATTCCACCATCCGAGCAAAGGACAGCCACAGTTTCCAAGCACAGATGTTGCAAAACCCATTGGGAAATCATGCTAGTTTGGAGGCCCCTTTGCAGATCTAGCCAGATGCCACATCAAGACAGATCCATGGCTCTTCTCATATTCATTACCTGGCTTAGCAGAGCACTTGTGCAAATATAAGCAGCACTTCAGATGGCAGATACACAAACTTGCTGAGCATTAAAAGAAACACCTCTGCCTAACACTGAGATGAACCAAATTACCTTGCTAAAGTTACAAATATCTTGTGAAGTTTTATGTCTGCTTCCAAAGCTGCTATGTATCTGTATGTTTTTGGTTTCAGTATTACTCAGTACACGGTTTTTCCACTTTAAAAATAGGAAATTCACTAGTCTAACATGTAGCTCATCAGTCTTAAGAGTCTGCCCTATGCTCCTTCATTCTGGATGCAACTCTCATTGATGTCATTAAAAAGTTTCCTCAAGTAAAGGTTACAGGCATGGGTGTGCACTGAGCCAAGTATTTCAAAACAGCCTCTGTCAGCTATGCTGCAGATATGCCACCTAAAAACATTTCTCACTAGGCAATGGGCGTGCTACTGAATGACGAATAACTTTTTCCAGCAAGCCTTGGATTAGAAGGAATGCTTGCTCTTGGCAAGGAGAAGCATTATGAAACTATAATGTATCACATCAAATACGTGGGTGCACAGTGTGCTGGCCTGCCTGCTGAGATACTCTGAGCAGTAACTTCTGCTATGGTAAGAATACAACTCTTCTCTCTTTTCCCCATACGTTTTGCAACCTATTACCATTTTATTAGGCATAAGTCAGAACTACACGAGTTCTAGGAAATGCAAACAATATTAGAAAGTATAACTGGACAAAGCTTGAACATCTAACCATCAAGAAATTAGAAATGTAACTTTGCTTTCCCATGCATAATTCTTAGAAGAAATAGTTATACACATGATCTTATCTATGTCTTTTAGGTAGAAACACTTCAGCTGAAAAATAATTTATTAGCAAACCCTTTGCATCATATACCCTAGAACACTATACAGAACGAAAAAAACTACCGCATTTTGGTGGAGTTTTTTAAATTTTGATTTATTAAAAATATATATATATTGTTACTTGTAAAAATTGCTGTATATAAGACAGAGCAATGTTGTCAGAGGCAATCACTGGGACACTCAAGAAAATAGAGATCACTAAAAGAAAGCCTTTGTCTTAAATTTTCCATGTTTTTTACTTTTTAAAGATGAATAAATTAATTAATAAATTAATTCTGAAAATACCTGTTTCCAGATCATTACAGATACCACCAAACCTTGGTGTCTGATTGAAAGAAGACTAATCATCCTTCAAATCTATAAACCAAATACAGTGAATTCCTAGCAACTGTTGTCAGTAAAAGATGGCTCAACAAGCACAAGAACCCCTTTGTTTGACATTATTAACGGTGTGGCTGTGGTCCCTTGGAAGGGACCTACGGAGGCTGTTGGGTTCAATGTCTGCCCAAGTAGGGTTCCCTAGCTCATGTCCAGATGGTTTCAGAGTATCTCCAAAGATGAGACCACAATCCCTTTGAAAGGCTGTGCCAGCACTCAGTCACCTTCACAAGAAAATGTTCCCTTATGTTCAGATGGAGCCTCCTGTGTTCCAGTGTACCTCTTATCTTGTTCCTAAGCACCACTGAAAAAAGCCTGGCTCCGTTCTTTCCACACTCTCTCTTCAAGTATACATCGGTAAGATTTTCCTAAGCCTATTCTTCTCCTGGATAAACTGCCTCAGACCTCTCAGCCTCTCCTTGAGGGAGAGGTGATCCAGTCCCTCCAGCATCTTTACAGACCTCCATTGGACTCTCTCCATTATGTCTGTCCTTCTTGTACCGGACTCAGCACTCCAGATGTGGCCCCACCAGTGCTGAACAGAGGGAAAGACTACCTTGACCAGTTGACAGAACTTCGGACACAGCCCACGTTGCCATTAGCAAGTGCACATCTCTGGTTCATGCTCACCTTGGTACCCCACAGGATCTCTTCTGCCCCTTCTGCCTACCTACTTTCCAGATCAGTTTGTCAAACCAGCTGTGGTCTGACCATCATAAAAACCTTCTCTTGCTAGATACTGCAAGCTCCTGAAAAGGGCTTAAATGTCACCACGTAAAATAACTTTTGAGGATAATACATTCTTAAACCTGTTACTTCTTTTATTTCACTTTTACAATTTCAATGATTTAGGTGTTCTTTGGGAGCCAGGTGGATAACTTCTTAAGAACCTTGCTAATTTCTACCCTTGGGTAATAAACTAAACAAATGATCTCCATGTTACTGAAATGGCATTCTCCTCAAAAAGTACGTACACTTAGTGTCAATAATGTACTGAATAATAGTTCAACTATTTCTGAAAAACGTACAAATACTCCAATTCCAGTTCATACTGAACGTTGATTGCAATTCACCTAACCAAACCCCAAAGATTTCAAATAGAGTTGGAATATTCAGCACCTTGAAATTTAGGTCACTTACTCTGTTGACTAAACAGAAATTACAGGTGATTAATCTTAGGAATCCGAGTTTGACAATACTGCCCTTGTTCTATGAAGTGGAATGATTTCTTAAAATGCTAAAGCAAATTAGTGGCTAAAGACAGAGAAAAAATAAGAAAAGGATGCTGTTAAAAACCACCAGAATTTTAGCAAAGTCAAAGTGCAGATCCATTGTGCCTGGAAGCACCCAGTTCTACCCATGACCAGTTGCATGGCTGTGAGCACAAGATAAAACAGCCATGCAACTTGATCTCAAAAAATTCACTCACGCTTGAGTTCTGGAGAAATGGTAACTGTGACACATGCATATGCATACACAGAACACTGTAACACATATCAGTGCTTTGGTCATACTTGCAGAATAAGCTCTATATTCAAATTAAAAGAAACTTCTAAGTAAGTGAAAACACCAAGACACAAAGATGAAGCTAGGTACAAAGACCTCACTGAATTGAGATGAGACTTCACGTAACAGGTGAGGCAGTTCTTAGTTACTTTAATTATACTCTTAGAATACAAAGCACTTTTGTTCAAAAAATCATGGGTGTAACAGCAACTGAAGCACAAGGTCAGACAGTGATGAGTCAGAGGAGCTGAATCACCTACTCATAGAATAAAACACAATGTGACATGCTATTATGGCACATACTGGTGACAATCTAAAAGAACCTACTTTACCTCAACTAAGATATTTGGTTAACTTGGGCTTTGAAATATATCAACAGTTTAAAAAGCATTTTAATTTGTCCCCCTCAACAGATATAAGCATCTAGTTAAATTTGAAAGCAGTTATTCTCATCTGTTCTAAACGATGCAGTGATGAGCTACCAACAAGTTAACAAAACGGCAGCAACAAAATCACTAATTCACACATATAAAACTTAAAATTACTAAAAGAAATCCTTAGTACCACATATGCAAGTCCTTCCTTCATTACAAAAATCACCTCAGACTGCTCATGGTCTGATAGGGAAAAAAGAAGCAGAGATACTCCAAAAAGAATCAGAACATAACTTTACCACCTCTATATTAGGCAAACTAATGCAGGAGACCCCACTTTGGTAAAGTTCTTGTCAGTTTCCACAATAGTATACCACTGCTAAACCATACCTCACACAAATTTTTCTAAACCCAATGCTGGTGCATACGTTAACCTTAAGCAAAGTTGACCACGGAACGCAAGCTAGGGTACTACCCATAAAAGCATGACGTAAGACTGTACGCGCCCAGGGCAGTGACCACCTGACAGCATTTTGGGAAGACATGCTTCCTGGGCAGCAAGCCACTGTGCTGTACATTTACTGCCATTCCTCTGGCAACCACAAAGGGAAGAAATATTATCTAGTAATACTTGATTCGTGATTCAAGAACATTCAGAACACTACAGATACAAAAACGCACCTCAAAAACACCACAACATACACAATTCCACCATCAGTAAATATGTTGGATTTTATTCTCATCTTCTAGAAAAAGTGCGAATGATTTGCACCTGAACATATCCAGGTGTCCTTCTTGTGAGCAAGAGTTGGAAGCTCCTCAGCATATTACTATGTCCCCTAACACTGCACAAGTCAACAGTAAACTCCCCACATCCAGCTGGTTCTCAAGTGCTCAGTGACAGCCTGGATGGAGCTTTGAGCAACCAGAAGCACTGGGAGGTGTCCCTGCCCACAGCAGGGGAGTTGGAACTGGATATTATCTATAAGGTCCCTCCCAAGCCAAACCAGACTTTAAAGGAACTTAGCTCCAAAGAACCCAAGTCAGCAATATCCTCCTGATATCTTATCAGTTAGACCAAATTCAGACTATCCTCTGTGCAGAACAAGCTGCATCCAACATTGGTTTTATTTTAAACTCCCAGGGACTAAATGAATATGATTGAAAAAACCTGTATTAATGAACACCACCCATCTATAACCCTTCAGTATTACTAGTTAGTAACCAACATTACAGCATGGAGAGGCCCAGTACTACCACAGCTAGCTTCAGTCTCAGATGAGGGAGCTGATGAAATCCTAGAGGAGCTGCAACAAGACTGACATCTCACAGTTTTCTCCTGGTTCAAAAAACTGCAGGACTGCGCCAACAGCCCTACAGTTTGTTTCTCCCAACTGTTTGGCCTTGCCTGCTTTGGAGCCTACTCAGGAGGTTAAAAGTGGCAAGACCTGCTCCAGTCCAGTCAGGTCATCAGCAAACCAGCATGAGTAGGAAATTCAACCTCTCTGTTCTCATTTCTCTCTCTTCTTTTTTTTTTTTCCCCAATTGAAGAGCAGTCAGCAAAGGAATTGAGGGGAAAGACAGTGACAAGTGGAGTCCAGTCAACACAGGTCTGCATTGCTACCAGCAGAGACAAGAATGGGCAGCAGTGACAACCAGGGGAACAGGCAGTGGAACAAAAACCCTGAGGAGCAAGAAGCAGCGAGGGCAGTGGAAGACGCAACAGGTCTCAGGCACTAGTGATAGAAGGCGACATAGGCAAAAAGATGGTTTAAAAGATAGAAAGAAGTGAAGTATAAAATCCAAGGGCTGCTATAGTCCCTTGGTGCCTTGGCCAACTTCAGAAAGGTCAAGATATTCTTTACATTGAGATTAGAGATAACAAACTAGAATTATTTCTGATTATTTTTTTTTCCCAATCTACGTTATTTCTAACTTACTTTCTAATCACTACCACCAAGGCCAGAATTGGGTTCTTTGAATCTTAACGTTTTCATTGATAGGATCAACCACAGCTTTAATGTAAAGATGAATGCAACAGAAGCACCACACCTTTAAGGGCCACACAACACAATCTATTCCAGATAACTGGTACTAAAGCAGGAGATGCATCATCTCTCAAAACAACGTGGCAGTATTCTGAAAGTAACAGGGTACAGCCTGGCACCATACCATTAAATATTAACACATGTGAGTCAACTCAAGTCTAAAGCTATAAAATATTGTAAGACCTGATACATTATCATTTTGAGAGGAAAGGCATATGTGAAATAAATGAATAAATAAATCCAGATTTTATTTTACAGTTTGAAACAAAATGTTTTTGTATCCAACCCTAAGCAGGCAACTCTCACAGTTCCTTGGAACAATTCAGTAATTTGAATTTGAACTGGATTTCTTCCACACCTTCAGAAAAAAGCAATTAAAAAAAACCAAACAAACAAACAAAGAAACCCCACCAACCTCAGCCCACATACAATTTACCTCTGATATAAAGAGCTTCTTTCTGTACCTTCTAATTGCATGGTAAATGACTTAAAATTTGAAGTAGAAACAGGAGCAAGAAATAATTTGAAGAACAGATTAGCTGTTACCCAGCTTTAGATGAACTAGTAAACACAGCATTTCTAATACAGAAAACAAAAAAGCAACACATCATGTTTTCTACAGTTGAGATCCTGTACACGCTTTTAGTATGAACAAACTGGCACAATCAATAGGCTCTCACTCTTAATTACCTACTTATTTTTGACAACGTTTGGTTCTCAGCAACATGTAATATTATATTCCCTACACAATGAAGTTAAGTGCCTGTATTTATCTGTTCATGATATGGAAATTTATTGTAGTTGCCTACTTATTACTACACAGAAAGGCCTATTCTCCATTCAATTCAGACTTACATTTGTTAAAATGTAGTTATCCAGGAAGCAGAAAGAGTTGCCATGGATATAAAACCAATTTAACAGAGGCTGCTGCAAAACCTCCACTAATTAATCTATTCATGGAAAAACATTTCTCCCCTCATTAAATTAAATCTCTATCATTCCTATTATGCAATAGGAAAAATTCACCTACTCTTCACTTCTTGTATATATCTTGCTTCATCAAGAAATTCACCAGTGCAGAACCTTGCTTTTTTTTCCTTCATATTTTGTGATAGAATTTAAAATTAGAGCAATTAAAAGGAATTGATAATTTGTGCCAACTTGGAGTATACAAGTGATGGTCCATCTATAAAACTGATTATAACTTGATCCTGAAATTCTTATTTTAAACAAACAACAAAAAAATCTATTTCAGAATATAAATTTAGAATCCGTTTTCAGTTCTAAAATCTCAATTGTGAAATTCTTTCAGAAATGCTTGTACTGAACGTTTTCTGTAACGATACCGATTCAATGAAATGGTCCATGTAAAATCTCAACAATAAAGGAAAACTTAAAGTATACAATATAATAGGAGACAAACTTGTGAAACAGAGAACGTGTTCCAATTCTGCTCTTCATAGAACCACAGAGTCACAGAACTGCAGCAGTTGGAAGGGACCTCAAGGGACCACTGTGTCCAATCCCCCTGCTAAAGCAGCTCCTTACAATAGGTCGCACAGGTGGGTGTTCAAATGTGCCTTAAATATCTCCAGAGGAAACTCCATAACCTTTTTGGGCAGTCTGCTCCAGTGTTCCGTCACCCATGCCGTAAAGTTCTTCCACGTGTTTGCATGGAACTTCCTGTGTACAAATTTTAGGCCACTGCTCCTTGTTCTCTTGTCAGGATACTTGCCTGCTATACCTGAAAAATCATGTGTGCTTTCAGTGAGAAAGTAACGGCTAATTCCGTTTCAAGATGGAACGGACTTCACCAAAATAAATAAATAAACAAACAAACAAATAAATAAATAAAGTAAGGGATAAATAAATAAAGGAACATCTAGAATATCCTTTTGTTTATTAATAATTCAGCAACAGAGCTCTGTCCAAACAGATACTGTATAGTAACAATTCTTCAAACTGTATGACAAGGATGGAGCATACAGAGAGGCAAGTGCCAAGGATCACCTGAAATTTAATGTGGATGCTACTACAAACAGTAGAATTCCACTCCTAGCCTGGAAAATTAGATAACAGTAAAACAACGATTAAAAAACAGTTGATATGCCTTAGACCATCTGGACACCTATTTACAGAATAAGGACCAGTTTGCTGCTGTACCTAATGTTAATTTTGTGACTGTAAGCTGGTTTGACAAAGGGTGATAGAGGAATATGAATAAAGCACCCATCACAGATCAACGAACAACAACAGTGCAATGATGAATCTGCTCTAATTCTGCTCTCTGCTGCAGAAGTGAGATGGAAAACAAGCTGCATGCTGTCCATAAGGATGAGCACTCCAGGACTCTTCTGGAGCCAAATGTTGACACCAAGAAGCACAGGGACTACAAGGTCAAGCCATTAGCAGCTTGAGACATGGTGGGCAAAAGCATGCATTGCCTTACTTATATGAAAAAAGATGTCAGTAACACAGCTCAACGCATCCTCCCCTGGCACTTGGCACTGGTGAGGTCCAATCTTGAGCACTCTGTACAGTTTGGGGCACCTCAATACAGAAAGGAAACTGAGATGTGGGAGCAGGTCCAAAGAAGGGCAACAAGGCTGGGTACAGTCCAGGAGAATATGCCCTATGAAGAGTGACTGAAGGAACTGGGGCTGTTTAGTCCGGAGAAGAGGAGGCTGAGGGGAGATCTTATTGCTCTCTTCAGATAGAAGATGATAAAGGGCCTGGAACACCTCTCTTAAGACAAAAGTCTGAGAGATCTGGGTCTGTTCAGCCTTGTAAAAAGAAGACTCAGAGGGGATCTGATCCACATCTATACATAATGTGTGGTAGGCAAAGGAGCAAGGCCAGACTCTTCTCAGCAGTGTGTGGTAACAGGATGAGGGGTAATGGTCACAAACTGAAGCATAGGAATGTGCATGGGAACTTCTTCACAGTGCAGTGATGGAGCACTGGAGCTGCCCAGAGAGGTGGTGGAGTCTCCTTCTTTGGAAGATTTTCAAGACTTGCATGGATGCCAACCTGTGCAACCTGGTCTAGGGAGTTTACTTTGTCAGGGAGGTTGGACTCGATCTCTGGAGGTCCCTTCCAATCCTTACAATTCTGTGATTCTGTGAAATACGTGCAAGGTGATTGCAGCGAGAGCAGAGTTGGTCTCTTCTCACTGGTAACAGGTGACAGGACAAGGGGAAATGGCCTCAAGATGCACCAGGAGAGGTTTAGGTTTTATATAAGGAAAATTTTATTTACAGAAAGAGTTGTTAAGCACTGGAAAAGGATCCCCAGGGAGGTGGTTGAGTCACCATCCCTGAATGCATTTAAAAACCGTTTGGATATGGTGCTCAGGGACATGATTTAGTGATGGGTTGTTAGAGTTAGGGTAGTATAGTTAGGTTACGGTTGGACTCGATGATCTTGAAGGTCTTTTCCAACCTGAGCAGTTCCATGACTCTTCTCCAGCAAGGCCTCCCACAGAGCTCAGTGGGGACCGACATACATGGAGGGTATGTAACTAGATCTTTAACATCTAACTAAAAATTACACATTTCACTTATTCTGAAAAACAAGAATTATCTCCAAACTGTGAGTTCTAGGCATCCCAAACTGATGTTTCCTTTAGCATTTCTTGATTCTAGCTACTAAAGGAGCTTAGTGTAGAAAAAAAACTATCTGCACTCATGAAAATCTCCCATGTGAACAGAATTCAAATAAAGGGAAGTTAAACGAAGAGGAAATGAAGCGTAAATATGGACTGTGACCTCTTAACAAACATGCCCTCAGTGAAACCAGCACAGGAGATGGACTATCCAGCTGGAAGCACAGTTGTAGTTATGAGTATGATAAGTATAAAGTACTAAACATCTCAGTCTCACAGCAAATGGATTAAAATGAATGTGCTACATAACAACATTCTTATTGTCAAAAGCTGCACAGAACAACCTCAAAGTATACATACAACTTGAGAGATATGACCCATGCCAATTCTTAAATTTGAATAAATTCAAAACCACACATGGCATGAATCTAGGCTTATTTGGTTCTAATATGCCTTCCAGCCCACTTCTCTTACTCCTCATTAGCATATTTTGCTTTGCTGTATTCACAGTGATATCAAAGTGCAACTTAAAATGCCACCTGTGCCAAGCTACATCTGTCACAAGCCCTTATCTGAACAGAAACACCAGGAAGATATCAAAGGTCAAATAAGATATGAGGGAAACTGTACGTTATCAGTCTGTCCTGAGAACCGAGGTGGAAGTTCAGTAGCTGGGTCTGGGATAGGAAAACAGAGCAAAACAAAAGCCTATGGTACCTAGTCTCCTCCTGTCTACTTTCACGTGGCCTGCCATACAGCTAAAAGTCTGTGAACAGAGAACTGAACTAATTTATTCTGCATTGTGGACCGTGGTGTGACAATAGCTTTTACACTGTGCCCACACAGCCCCTCTTTGCCCTGCTCCTGTGTAGAGAAGAGGTTGCTGGCTTGAATCACCAGTGAAAAGAAATGGGGTCTGTTTCTTCTGTATGTCTACCTGGATTCTTTACCCAGAGCTGGGAGGCCTCCGGAGTCCTCCAAAGGAGATGGTACTAACGCAATCCCTTGTGGCAATAAAGATTGGAGCAATACAAAAGGGGACATCTCTCAACTCATATTTCATTGTTCTCCCTCCAAAGAAAAGGGACTGACTTGGTCCACAGTAAACCAGGGTCTCTCCAGACCTCAGTGGAATGGCACAACACACAAGGAAACAGAACACTCTGTTAAATGTTTGTGCCACATGACTCTTAGAGTGATTTTATGCAAGAAATTCCTTCAGTATTTCTTGCTTGCAATTAGTGTCACTCACCTGGCGTACTGTACCCAGATGTGGAGTCTTCAGTACAGGAAAGACATGTTGGAGCGCGACAAGAGGAGGGATGCAAAAACGATCCCAGGGATGGAACACTTCTCCTAAGAGGACAGGCAGAGAGAGCTGGGGCTGTTCAGCCTGGAGAAGAGAAGGCTGCGAGGTGACCTGAGAGCAGCCTTTCAGTATCCAAAGGGGAGCTACACAAAAGAAGAGTCAGACTCTTTAGCAGGGTCTGTGGTGACAGAACAAGGGAAAATGGTTTCAACTCAAAGAGGGTAGACTTAGGAAAAAATCTTTTACAGAGAGGGTGGTGAAGCACAGGAACAGGCTGCCCAGTGATGTAGCTGATGCCCCATTCCTGAAGGCTTTGAAGGTAATGCTGAATAAGGCCCTAGGCGACCTATCTAGCTGTGGTGTCCTTCTGCATTGAAGAGGAGTTGGACTAGATGACCTCCAGTGGTCCCTTCCAACTCTAAGGTTTCTATGATTCTATATTACATGTGTATACGTATACACAGAAACACACAGAAACAAATTTACATGCAGATGCAGAGGCTCAAACAGGCCTTTTTTCAGTTTTGCTACTATACATCTAATCCTACCTGTGAATTTACAGCAAAATCCTGTCTGGTTTAACTTATAACACGACTAGAATTTCTAATAGAAACTTATGAAACTCCAGATAGCTGAACTACCTTTAAGATAAGAAAGCAGCTATACAAATCACAGGAGCAAGATCTCATTACCATGGGTAATAAGCTTCTATTGAGTTTAGTCACTGACACAAGAAGAACTCATCAAGACACATGTATCTACAGTTAAAAATGAAGAGATAAATAAAAAATATTAAATGGTATCAACTATGCGATCAAAATAAAATATAATTACAAAGCTTAGTAAGAAATCCACAGCAATGACAACAAAAAAGGAACTTCTTGCAATAGTAGTACTGATGGTATCTCAGGTGACAGGCTAATGTATGGAGACAAGGATGGTTAACTAGTGTACGCTGCACTCAGGACAATTCACTCTACTTTTCAGCTTAACACAAAAAGTACATTTGTTTCTGTTTCAGGATCACTGTTTCCAAGTCTTACACTTCTGCACTTACAGCTACCATGCACTGCACATTTTTATACAGAGAAACAGGGTAAATAGCCCTATTTACATTCATCCTTCACATCCGTCAAACTCTCCGTTCCAGAATTTTCTCAGCCTCCATTTAGGTGGTGGACCATAGTCTGTCTGTGCTTTAAGAAGCCAAGGCAAAGAACAGATAAGCTACTGTTCACATCTTCCTGAAACTACCAAAAATTTCCAGGTAAGCTTTCATTTCATTATTTCTCCATAGGACACTGCACAGAGCCTGTATGACTGGGAAGGTGATGAAAGGAGGAGAACTCTCACAGGATGTTAGAAAGGAGTGCCTTTGACTTCACAATCACTAGGAAAATATTGCTGAACATGACGGTAAAAAAATCAAAGACTGACTCCACCCCAGTTACTATTCCTCACAGTCTCCACAATATTATTGCTAATGCATGACAATTACTTCACTGGTCCTAATCCCAGATAGAAAGTCAGGATTAGAAAGAACATAGGCTAGGGCGGAAGGGAAGAACCCCTCTGAGGAATGCAGTGTTTTTCAATTAGTCACTGTGTTTTTCAATTGAAAAAGACTTAGATCAATATGACTTATTTTCCAGCTCCCCTTTGGCCATCCCAAGTGACAAGCTTAAACTCTCACATAAAGGTTGGCAGTAGTTTAAAAAGGCCATATAAAAATAAACATTTAATTGAATAAAAATGTTGAACAGTAAGTTGAACAGAGAAATCTGGCCAGTTGGTGAGTGGAGTAAGAGAAAAAGAGCAGGCCAATTGCACAGGTTGCAGTTTAGAAACCTGGTAAGGATCTTGTAGAAGCCACTTGTGGTATGTTGGGATGGCAAGGTGCTGGATACAATATAGCTTAAGCCTTTTCCCTTTACTACAAGCCAGAATTCACAACTGAAAAACAAACAAACAAACCAACCATTATAGTGTGATTGTGATAAGGAAAAAAACAAACAAACAAACAAAAACCAACAAAGAGTAAGATTCATGTTCCAGCTACAGTAGATACTTTCTTAATGTCTACTACTAAGTCCGTTGTAATATACCATAGCTGGAAGCCAGATTTGCAAGTGCTCTCCATTGGGAAAATCATGAACATCTGTTTAAACTTACTGGGTGAAATGGGAGGCTGCAGAAAGACAAGAAATCTGCCAAACTGGCCTAGTTCAGACATCCTACTCATGCAGACTGCTGTCTGTTATTCTGTGATTTTTCATTCATCTCTATGTCTGCTTTTCTGTTGTACAATAGCTGCCCTTTATTTTTTTTAATACAATTTTACAGTAACGAGCATAAGCCCTTCAAAATGGACTTCTACGGAAAATTTATTGACTAGTAAAAGATAAGATGGACTCTGTGATAACTCTGGTACGGATTGTTAGCATGTAAGTAATCTTGCTGCATCTCTTCCTCTGCTGTACTTGCACTGCAGTTCCCTTGCACACTGCAGTATAAAGCACCCACACTAGCGTTCATCAGGCTAGTTCATTCCGTCTTTTTTTCTACAGGCCCACCATCAACAGACTGGTATCTCTCATACCACTGCAATTCAAGGATTTTTTTGTATTTACAGATGAGTATTTTAAGTCTGTATAAGCGAGTTTACCTATTATTTCAGTTACAGAACCAAGGTATGTAAAAGGTCTTTGGACCATCACCTAGTTAACAACAACAGAAACAAAAAAAACAAAACAGCAACAACAAAATTCCACCACTCCTTACTCTCTAACATGAATGTATTCAGTGGAAATTCAGCTCCTTTAAGGCTATTGATTCAGGTTTGTGCTAAAGGCAGAATGCCAGATGAGAAGCACCACTGAACTGAGCTTAACATCAGGTTTCAAACACCTGTCCACAACACTGTTGTCCAATACAAAATTGTTAACAAAGCCCCATGTGTTGTAGTTGAATGAACACAGCTAAATGTTTGACAGAAAGTTCACCTCTCCTTACCTCGTAAAAGGCCTCATACTCTACCTCACAGTCCAGAAAGCAGTTGGCTACCACAGCTGCCTTCAGGAGCACCCACGATAATTTCCATAATTCTCTCAAGGTATTGAGTTTATTTTTAATTAAAGCAACAATAAAAATATGAGGAATATATGATTACCAGTCAACCAGTCAAAGACAGTCTTTAGTATTTGCCTGGTTGATTCCCAATATCTAGAAGAGTGCACACTGGAAAAACAAGATTTTTTCTGTAAAATTACTCTGCTCAAGGCCAAGTCACTGCATGGTAAACAAATGAGCTGTTACATCACACTATGATTTCATCTTTGTAGGTGAAATATTTCTTAGTCTGAGATCTGTCTCCCCGAATTAAACATGAAGCTCAAAAGTCTAGCACTGTCCAATATAAAAATGGGTTTTATGGTTTCATATTTCAGTCAAAAAACCTTGATCCTTTCTGCCTGAAATTAAAGGGAATTAAGCTACTGAAAACAACAGGAATATACCTAGTGTCATATCTAAATTAGTAATAACTAATTTTCCTTATGTTTGATACTTATTTTACAGCAGAAATGCAAACTTGCTATCTGCAGTCAATCCTACTGGCACCTTTAAAAAAATGACAAGTAGCTCTCTCACAATTTCATTACGTTCTATTTGCGGATTATAACTCCAATAATTGCATACACAGTGAAATCCAATTCAAAAAAAAAACATTTCTCAAAAATCATGAGATGAATCTCTCTGGTAACACTGCTTTGTATCTTTTTTTTTTTTCCCTCTTTTTGTCTTTTTTTGGCAAGAAAGATGAAGCTGACAAGTCAGCTTCCAGCTCCAAATACATTTCCTCAGCATTAGCGATGGCTTGATCAGACCCTGCCCTGGCTCCACCACTTCCTTGTACCAGAGTTGTCCACGTGCCTAGTGTGGAACCAGATCAGGGCACTACTCTAGGCGAACAGGGACTTGGATTCTTTTTCAGCTGGGCCATTTCTGTAAAGATACTGACTGATTAAAGCAGATTATTCAGCATCACTACTTAACCTGAAGCTAAAGCTTCAGTTCAAGATGGCTTTGGACAGTTCAAGACAATATTCTTCATCACAGCACAAGTTCTGCAGGATGATAGACCATGCCTAAGCATCCAGTCTCCCTTGAAAAGCTGCAGGGCCTGCTTTAACAGAAATGTCTGCTTGAATAAAATGCTGCACGCTAAGTCAGCAGAGGCTTGGCTTGAGCTTAGAGTGTGCTTGCCACACACAATGCAATTTTAAATGCAAACTTTGCCCAAGCACAGATGAAATGTTAGGCTTTGAGAGAACACAAAATGGCACAACATATGATGCGAGTCCACTGAAACTTGTTCTGATCTTTTTCTTTTATTCATAGATATTGGCTGCAAAGCCCTGTTTTCATATTAATTCAATACATATACCAAATCTACAACCTATCTGTGCATTTCAAATTATCAAACAACTACCTCAACCTCTTCAAAAAATATATATATATATTCGGGGAACTTTTCTATCACACACAGTTGTTATAACCATAAGCTGGTTCATTGTAAGTTTTCATGAGTGTATGTACAAAAAAAAAAACAAAACCACTCTACAGAGCGAAAGACACTGTGTTCCAAAAATGATGATGCCAGACTAAACAGAATTTCTATTCACAACCTGAGCCCAGATAAGCAAGGTCTCAACCACGCATTCACATTAGTAAAATATTAACAGAGGTTATTGGTTGTCATAGTAAAATGAGAGGTTGCTCAGAACGTAATTTCATTTATGGAGGTTCAGAAAATTGACATCATGGTTGTGAGAACATATAAATAATTTGCATGCTGCGTTTCCGATCAGCTGCAGCAACGTCTCCGAAGAGAGTATTCTACGGGCTGAGCTCCTCTAGAGGCACTGCAGAAACCAGATTTTGTAAGACAGACTGAGAAGCTCCTTTTCAGAAAACACATCTGAGAACATCTGAGAGACTTTTTTCCTCTGTCTTTCACTGTGTTTGCAATTTCTTTTAAAAAACATGTGTACTGGAAGTTGCGCTAAGTGCCTGGGAACCACACTCATCCCTTTGGCAGTGCTGTGTACAGTCGCTCACATTTTGCTGTTTTTCCCTGGAGGAAAAGTGGCTGAAAACAATGACCATATTACAGACGAGGTTTGGTACTTCGGAGGGATAGTGGGATCTGGCGTATTGGTGAGTACATAAACTCGGACATTCCCACCTTTCTTCCCCTACCTCAATCAAAACTTTGCATTGTTGAATTTTCTCAGGATCTTGAATGCAGCCTCTGACACTGCAAATTCCTCTTTGATAAATATGTTAAAAGTCATCCAATAGTTTGGGAATAAAGAAATCTAGTTCAGTGGTAAGAAAATAAAGACATGGAACTATTGAATTTAAAAGCAAATGTAACTTGAATTTATTCCAATTCAAACTGAATTTCTGTTATTGGTAGATGATCTTTCCTGCCTTGGTGTTTATGGGCCTTAAGAACAATGATTGCTGTGGATGCTGTGGTAATGAGAGCTGTGGAAAGAGGTTTGCGGTAAGTGAGAGGAAATGCAGCAAAAAAAGTAAGAGCTATGTTGTTATCAATAAAGATGCACATTTCTTTTGCTCACAGTGAGAGACCAGACAGACACTGTCCAGACTGTGAGACACAGAGCTTTGACATTTGTATGAGGGACAGAGGGCACAAAGAGCAGGCTGTCAGAGCAGCTTGTCAGAGCTGTGCTGTGTCTTTGATGTGCCATGGCTACCACATTTCAACTGCCATGTACCCATCAATCCTGTGGGTATCCTTGCATTCCATAGCTGCGAACGCGAGTAAATTTTGGAGAGATCTCCATTTAATTTTGCACAGTATGACAGTCCTCTCTTCCATTTTTCGCTGGTAGTTTCAAAAATTATTTTGACAGTTGAGCACTGTGTTACCAGCTCACTGCAGACCTGTGCAAGGGGCTGTGAATATCTTACAGAGCAGGGTAAAGATGGAGCCTCACTGTCAGCAGTGAACACAGCTTAGCTCAGCTTTCAAGACCACAAAGAATGCAGAATCCATCAAACTAGAAATATTTTGCTACCAGGTATCCACTCATGCCTCCGCAACTCAGCTGAACTTGGAGCATGTCTATACAAACACAGGCGAGAAGCTGTGAGGGCTCTCTGCCCATGCTCAGGCAGAGGCACCCAAGCTAAGACATATGTGAGGATGGTGCCATCCATACAGCACTGTACATCCTGCAGCACCGTCCCTTCTCAAATCATGTCAATGTAGTGCCTGAAGACTGGGATTGTTACTGCAGTCACAGTGCTGTATTAAGAGAGTCCCAGTGGGCGCACTGCAGCACGACTGAGAACTGAATCTGCTCTCGTATTTTAACAGGAGCATCATTTTTATGATGTCTGCTACATTAACGTAATTTTAAAGTTAGCCCCATTAGTATGTAAACATAAAAATGTATGTCTGTCTGTGTTCAGGAGGCATTTGGACAACTTTTGATTAGCCCAGAAGGGCTAGTAGTTGAATCAGATCATCTCTGAAGTTACCTTCCAACAGAACTATTCTGTCCTATCACAGTGCTCACACGAGCTTTGCAATGAGGTCTGTATGTAACAATCACAGACCTGAAAATGCTTTTTTTTTTCCTCCCCCTCCACCTATATCAGAGCCCTGGCACAAGCTGCCCAGAGAGGTGTGGATGGAATCGCCTTCTCTGAAGATATCCAAACCCACTGGGATGCATTCCTGAACAACTGCTGGGGGGAACTGAACCAGGGGGCCTTCTGACCTCTATGGTTCCGTGATCCTATCACTTCAGTCCAGTAAAAGATATTCCCTCTACCTACAAATTATTATGTCTACCTCTGTCTACAAATAAATAAGGCTAAATGTTCTTAAAATTCCAACAGAGCATTAGCTTTTGAAAGACATATAAATATTACCTTATGTGAAAAGGTTGTAATGGAAAGCAAGAAAATTAAGAACATCCTTCTATCAATTCCACTTGAACTGCCAGAGTTAATGATGACAAGCACATGGGAGAAGATATTCGTAATAACAGGAAACGTGAAGGGGAGGCTCAGAAAAGAAAAATACAATCATTCAGTCCAAATATGACCAAGACACCAAAGTCAGCTTATAAAGGGCACTACACATTTTTCTAAAGCCATGAGTGGTCCAAGACTTCATAATCTTTTTTGAAAGAGCCACTTCAATGAAACACTGTGCCTTGAACAGATATTAATTGGATATATGCTGTCCAAGTGGGAAAAGTGCCACCTGCTGTGACAGCACCACATTCTTCAGTTCCCAGGCAAACTCTTTTAAACCTTCTACATAACTGTGCAGGTACGCATTATACATTTTAGCTGTTCAGCAGCTGACATATTTGACTGTTAAGAGCTGGGCTTAGGGAATGCGTGCTCACATTAATAGGGTACATTTCACTGTTTGAATGAGAACTAAAGTAACATCCTTTCTCTCCTTCAGATGTTTTCCTCTATAATATTTGCTGCAGTTGGAGTTGTGGGAGCTGGATACTGTTTCATTGTGTCAGCAGTAGCCATAAACAAAGGCCCTAAATGTAACAATGGAACAGAGTGGCTCTATCCCTTCAAGGACGGGTAAGTCAAGACAATCAGAATAAAGAAAAGAAAAAAAGTTACATACGCCTCAGGCTCATGATACGGTTACATTCCCAAATCTCTTCTTTAACAATGGGAATTATACTACTTGTCTAAAACACAGGTGTTCTTCGAAGACCAAGCAATGCACAACAACACTAATTAAAGAGCAAAAGCAGTATATAAAGAATAACAGAGCAAATCAAACCAACTGAGTTTAAAGGGAGCCAACAACGGAAAATGAAGGCACATCCCTTCTTCTTGGGATTATAAGCAATGTTCAGGGATAAGTTACACCTACATTAACAGTGGTGATATCTCTTACTGAAATATGATGTTTTTCAAATAATTAGTACTTATGTTCTTTTATCTTAGTTATAGAATTTGTTTGCTCCTCCAACTACAACCAGAACATGCCGGTTTGTAGTTTGCATTCTCTACTTCCAGAGAGGACAAAATCTAATGCAGCAATGCTACAATCAAAAGACTTCTGGGCTTTCTGCTTAGGGAGAGTTAGAGACAGTGCCATACCCCAGGGGAACCCCACGGCTCCTGGGTGCCTGAGAGCTGTTTTTAACTCATGCACCACGAGATGTCAGGACTGCTTTGTGCAACAGCAGGACTGACACCATGAGCAGGAAAAACAGCTCCACATTGAGGCATGAGTAGGCAGTGTTTTGGCACACACTCAGCTAAGATTTGATAATTTTTTCTTCCCAAAAGACTATGAGTGGTCCAGTTGTATCTAAAACAATCTCATCTTTGATTGTGCTGTATATTTTGAAATCAATTACTTAAACTGGTCAAAAAATTTCACAAAATAATGTTCTAAACAAGCAGTACTGATGTCGGAATGGGAATTATTCTTTATGTTATGGAAGCTTACAGAACTTTGGTCACACATCACAATTGCTGCAGCCTTGCAGCCACAATGAATCGCTCCTCTGCCAGACAACATCATCTCCTAATTGCTTTGCTTCCCTCCTTCACTATCCAGGGATTATCTAGGTGACCATACAACGTGGGACATGTGTGTGTCACCTGCAAATATTGTCCCCTGGCACCTGACCCTCTTTGCTCTGCTATTGGTGATGAGTGGGATCCAGGCAGTGCTCTGTGGTATTCAGGTTGTGAATGGACTCTTCGGAACAATCTGCGGGGACTGCAAATGCTGTGGATGCTGTGGGGTGAGCCACCAATTAATTTCTCCTGTTATTTTGTGTACTGACAATAGCTGTAGATGCACTTGATGGGCCAGCAGTCTGAGAAGCCAAAGCAGCCTTTGTTCAGCACTACAATCATATTTTCTAAAACCTTAGCGCTGTTAGGTGCCCAAATGAAAATCTCAGTCCTTATTTGTGGGGTTTATCTGACAGCTTCCAACAGTCACTGGAAAAAAATAATTAAATCCTGTAAATGTCACATGAATAGGAGCCACTAAATAACACTCATGATTTCCTTCCTGCAGGGAGATGGGCCCGTCTAAAGAATGCGAGTGGAGCAGTGAACCCTTCTTACCCTTTGAAACCACTCAGGAAAGGTTTCAGCAACACAGCCACAGGCTGAAAAGATCAGAATGAAGGGCACTTCACTACACCAAAGGTGTGAAGCCCTGACTTCTCTTCAGACACCCACGTGCCTGAAACCCCTGCTCATGGAATAAAATAAGCAAAAGTCAACTCTCATAATCATATTCATTTTTTGTAAAACAGATTCCATATAGGATTTTGCCTGAGAATTCTCTGTTTAATGTTAATAGTTTCCTAACTGTAAATCACTGAACAGTGCTGGTACAAGTTCAGTTGTTATGCAATTTTATCTAATCTCTTTCAAATGGCAATATCAGAAACAAGTGGAACTTCTCCCGAGGATACGCTTACGTGCACAGAAAAGCAAGGATTTCTTTCTTCCAGATCTGCTATTTATAAAGAGACTGTAATGGAAAAAGATTCATGAATCTCAATGTCTCATTTCTTAATGGAGAAATAGGCACATTTAACAGCACTGCTGTGCAGGGAAGCACACAGTCAAAGCAATGGGCTGAAGAACAGAGTGCTGCGAACAGCCTGTCTGCAGCGTTAACCAGAATCACAGAAATCTAAGGGTTGGAAGGGACCTCCACAGATCATCCCTAGCCCAGGTTGCACAGGCTGACATCCAGGCAGGTCTTGAACATCTGCAGAGAAGGAGATCCACCATCACTCTGGGCAGCTCCAGTGCCCCATCACTGCACTGTGAAGACTGACAAATGAGCAGTTTTGTTTTGTTTTTCCACAGTTCCTGCTCTTGTGGAAAGCGACTTGGCTGTGAGCAGCAAGGAGTTGCTGGCTGCACTTCGGACTGTGCGAGGGTCTGGCCTACACTAGGTCAGCTCCAGGCTGGGATGGCAGAGAGGGTTCAGGACAGCTTGGACACTACCGCAGTCAGCTTTAGGAACCCAGTGAAAAGGTCAATGCACAGCTATTTCTTAGCGTGACCGAGCGCTGCAGTCACTCTACTGGAGGAAGTGTAATAGCACAGTACAACTGCAGCAGGTGAAACTGAAAGCTGAAAGTATATGGAAAACATACAGAGAGAGTTTCACAGAGTATTTCCACAGACTGCAACTCTGTTGCGTGAGGACATCCTGCGACAGAAGTTCCACGTTTGTATTTAACTCTTCTTGACAGATTTCTTCCCCACAAAGTTGATCACTTCCTTGAATCACAATAATCTTTCTGTAGCCTAACTCCACACATGCCTTCCACATGCTCCTTTCATTTGATGCCTCCTCGTCCTAGTCTGCAAGGAAGAGTGTATGTCTTCCCTGTGGCAACTGCCTTCACAGACTCTTTCATATCTCCTCTTAGCTTTGTCTTTCTTAGCCTGAAGAGCATTCACATAGGCAGCCATTCATTACACAGAATTGTTTCCCCTTCACTCGAAATTTTTTTCAGCTTTCCCCACTACACTCTGGGATGGGAGGGGCAGAGCAGCACAGCATTCCTGACACAGTCACGCTGTCCTATCAATTTATTCTCTTCTTCTTAGGAAAAAAATATATATATATCTTTTAAGGCTTAAAGAGAGAAAACTATTTCCCAGAGAAATCAGAAGGAAATAGAGGGACTGAAGGAGAAGGCTGAGGGATTCAAACCACCTTCACACTTCTTAAGAAAGGTCCTATAGCAGATCCCCACAGCCCTGCTTGACAGACTGGCTCTCTGGGGATTTCTAGTTCATCAAGGCATTGGCCACATCTTTTTCCCCAAAACTTCCCCCCCAGAACAGTGGTTAAATGCCCCATTCTTTCAAAAGCATAACCTGTGTCTACGATACATAAAGAACTTTGAGGATTTAAAAGCAGTAAAAGCTGGTAAGCATTATACAAAAAATGCTAAATAGCCACACCCCACACATGCACTAAGAGTTAAATTTATACAAGCAAAGGGGTCTAATGGTATATTGTGCAAGATGATAAATGATAAAAAAGCTCTATAGGAACAGCTGTCTCTCCCACCTGTTATACTGCACTGCTAGAGAATTTGAGAGTACCCTTTATATCACCACCCACTGACACAGCCATTTTACATCTACTCTTTCATCTGTGGTTAGCAGCTGTCCTGCACCTCATCTTGCATTTGTCTTGTGTTATTTATACGAAGCCTTTGGGAATATGGAATGTTTCTCATCAGCATTCAACAAATGGATGTACGACTCGTATTTATTAATAAATTGAACATGTAAATCTGAGGGGGTGTTGAGATAAGAAATCAGGAAGCTACAATAGCTAAACAAAAATACTGGGTGCTTCTTGAGTCAATGCTTCTAAGATGCCCAACACAGGGGCTTTCCAGCAAGAGCTAGTAAGTCAGTATTGAGATACAGCACATGCATTTCATGCTGTGATACGGCCTTGAGGCGTACTGAACAATCCCAAAGGAATGGGATTTAGCACTGACACACCAACAGCACTGTTCCTAAACCTCTTCTGTTACAGTTAGCATTTGAGGCAAGAGAGAAACCAAAACTAAAGGAGAACTGCAGGTAAAACAGACCTCACCGCTCCTGACTGTCTCAGACACGATGCTCAATTTTAGCTCAGTCAGCTGCGAAGAAATCCTGGTAGCTCACAAGAAAACATCAGTACTGCTTATAACATCTTAATGCAAATGCGTTAAAACTTCATTATGTGCTCAGCGAGTGGTTGGCCATGACGCCAGAAGCACGGCCGTTCTGACGCTGTAAGGCACTTCGTCAGCCGAGAGTTTACATAAAACGAAACAGAAAGGTTATCTGACAACTCAGATTACGAAATGCTGAGTGCCTGTGTGCGGTTTGACACCACGTCTCAACGCCCGTCGGAAAACAGCGCTGTGCTGCAGAGCAACGCGCACACCCGGACCTCGTACCGGCAGCAGACGATACGCGAGCCCTGGGGCAGCACCGCCTGCCCAGGAACACCGCAGCGGCAGCACTCTGCAGAAAGTTTGCTTCTAAAGCTGGAAAATAACACACGCAAGGCTGAAGCCATTTGCGCTTCCTTTAAAGCGTTCGTATCAGCAGAGTGCTTAGGACGGTCTCTAACATCAATTAACGGCTCTCAGTCCCGCCGGACTCCAGACCACGCGAGGCCGACGGCAGCAGGAGCCCCGCCCCGGACGCCACGCGGAGCGGAGTGGAGCCACCGTCCCGGCCCCGAGCAGCTGCACACGCGGGGAGCCGCCTCGTCACGGCCGGGCTCCTTCCCGCCGTCTCCCGCCTCCGCTCATCCCCCGAGCGGCCGCCCCGTACCTGCTGCGCCTGGGCCGCCCCGTTCCCGAGGAAGGCGGAAGCCGCGTGCTCCCCTCAGTTCCGCGCCGCGCAGAGCTCTCCCCGGGGCTCTCCGCCACGAACGGGCTTTTCCCGTTCCCGCACGTCTTCTTCCCGCCTCGTTTATCCTCCTCCGCCCTTCACCCGCGGTAGGAGCGAGGGAGACGCAGCGGCCTCAGGCGCCGGAGCGCTTCACCCCCGACCCCGTCCCCGCGTGGAGCGGCGCGAGGGGAGGGGGCAGCGCTCGGAGCGCAGCTGCAAAATCGGCGTTTCCATGGGCACGCGGCGCCGCTCCGATCCGCGGCCGCGCAGCGGAGCCCCCACAATTCTCTGCGTTTTGCAAAAGCAGAGGTGGTGGTGTCGGTTTTTCCGGACTATTGCATTCATTTTTAACGAAGAGAGACGTGGGGGATGGGGGGGACGCGTCGCTGAAACCGAATTGGTGGAAACTGTAAAACTTCGAGGAAGAGTATTAAAAAAGCATCGGGACGATTTGAACTGAAGTGCCGCGCTGAGAACGGCGGTGCGGGAGCTCCGCACAGCCCCGCGCCGCCACGTGCGCGAGTGGGCGCGGAACCGCCCGCGGAGCGGCAGCCGCGGCGCGGCCGGAACGGCCCTTCCGCGCCCCGCGGGTGCAGCGCGGGGAACTCCACCGCCGCTTTACGGCGTTGACGGGAAGAGCGCGCTGCCCGGGCGCGGCTCCTCGGAGCGCCGCGCTGCGGGGAAGTGCCTCCCATAGTGCGGCTCGTGCCGGCCGCGAGCAGAGCAGCGCCGGGCAGTGCGCGCTGCAGAGCGCTCCGGCTGCACCCACAGCCGCCCCGGCAGCGCCGGACGGAGCGACTGCAGTACTCAAACGCGCTCAGCACGTCTGCCGAAGAACTTAGGTTACTGCCCCGCACGAACACTCTCAAGACACGTTCAGAAGTGGCGCGGCACTGCCCCCGGTGCTATGGTACACACGCACGCTTCCCCACGCGCGTTACTGCAGCTAATTAGTAAACGTCAGAGCATGCGCGACGTCACGCCGGTGGCTCGAGTGGAGTTCTCCACAGACTGTGGTTAAGACCAAGCCCTGCGTTCGGTTTGTATCGCAAACTTCTTTCTCACTGTTCACCTCTTCTGTAGATCGTTGTCAGAGCAGCACAATCCCCGACGCAGATACTGAAGGCTCTGAGAGCACCGCTCCTCTGACAGCATCTGTCCTCCTCCGGGGCCACTACTGCACAGCAGCCATCGCTTGGCAGGGAATGCTTCCATTCATGGCGTCAGAGTTTCTGCAACAGCCTTTTGCGATGATATTGAAAAAGCCAAGTGCAGTGGATTGGTTTTCATTTTCCACGTTTCAGCTCTCTGAGGACATGCAACATCCATGCATGAGTTTAGAACGTCTTGGGAATTACTCTCAAGGTGCCACAACAGCGAAGACAAGCACAGCACGTTTGGGTCTCCTGGCTCGTTGGTGCAGAATGTGAGAAAATCCTTTATCCCCATAAGACTGAGAACAGTTCAGTGCCCCAAACAGAGCCGAGCCGCAGATGCACTCAGTGCTGCTACTCCTGCTCAGAGGCACTTCTATGAACGGGATTGTAGCAGGGTCTGTGCCAGTGAGTTACAGGGAGCAGCAAAGAGGCCCTGGTAGCACTGGAAGTGTTACAAGGGAAACCAATCATCACTGGTGCCCAAAACAACTAATAATGAACTAAAATGTAACTGTAAAATGCTTTTATTTTGCTATTAGCCACCATTTAATTTAAAGGTGTATGCCTTTTCCACAGAACAGATATCTTTTACCTTTATTCCAAGTGCAGTTCCCTGGGAAGCATAAAGCAAAACCCTCTGAAGGAAGGAGGGGGAAATTAAAAAAATAAAAATAAAATAAATAAATAAAACCAACAAATATGCACCCAAAATGTTTAAATTCATTTATATATTTTTTCCATGTACAAGATCAAAGAAAAAAACATTAAAAAGCACAGAGTCAAACCCTTGATACAACAGGTTGATCTGTGTGCTTCTGATACATACGGTCTGTTGCAAGGTACTCTGAATTAAAAACAAATGCTCACAAGTCATTTAGCAAAATGAAAAAGTAAATAAAAAAGTTAAAGTATTAGCACATACATTGATGCAGTATATTAGAAAACAAGTTTACTTGAACATCTGATTTTTTTCTGCTTACAACAGGCATTTTAATCCTCTCTTTCTGCCCCAAAACATTCATTTTCAAACAGGCAAACCGAGTCCCTCCCCAGTGACATTCTAGCACTACTACCATGACACAGGCTGTAATCTCAGCGTCCCGTTACTCTGCACCACCAACACCTCTGTGTGCCACTCCAGTGACAGCAGCACAATGTCTCTCTGCCTGGAACATCTACTGCATTTATTCTACAAGTAGGCACCGTATGTTCTGTAAAGTAACTTTTCAAAACTTGAAATAAGTATTGTGGAATACTGTCACAAAAAAAAGGTCTTGTAAGAATTACATATTCTTGAATACTTGAAAGATCTACCATAAGCCTCTTCAAAACCAGAAACCATTTTAAAGAAAGGACTTTATAATAGTTTGCTGTTGCTGCTTTTCATCTTCTACATCATTTCCACCACTAGGAAGAAAAGCTCACAGCGTAATCACTACCTTAACTATGATTTGGTTGACAGCCGAGTAAAGATCTGACCTAACACTGCTTTACACTGACAGCACTGTTCATGGGAACAGCACTTTCCTGTTCCAACTGTGCTGTTGTGTTATCAATAGGAAGTAATATGGAAATGTAATTTCCAATTTTTTACCTTTTCCAACTCCTTTAAACCTTGACACACAATCACCTGAAACAATGCCAACAGAGCAATCTGGCCTTTTGCTCTCTAACTCGATTTAACATCAGACTGCATCAGAAAACGGTATCAGTTCTCACTGCAAGAGCTATTGCCTCCAGTTGATGACAACCAGTGCAGCCAAACAGCACCACTGCCTAGTTCACATCAACTGAACACCCGACCTGCTTGGAATATGATGCAGTATGACCCAAATTTACAATGGTACTGGTAAATGGACAAGATACATTTTCTAAACGTTACCTAACAATCATAGAATCAGATGATTCAATGTGCCACACCAATGAAATTCTGCAAGAACACAGCTCTGCAGCCACTGTGCATTATGCTAGCACGGCTGGCCTTCACTCTGCCAGGCAATAACACAGCACCGGAGAGCGGCCTACAGGTCAGCACTACACCCAGGTGCCAAAAATCTCCAGTACCTTTACCATACAGTCAAGTGTGCCACTA
The DNA here is from genome assembly GCA_013399175.1 of Odontophorus gujanensis. NCBI lineage: Eukaryota > Metazoa > Chordata > Aves > Galliformes > Odontophoridae > Odontophorus > Odontophorus gujanensis. The sequence goes on from VXAB01006461.1 coordinate 126,627, forward strand.
AAGAATGAAGCCTGAGGACCATCAATTTTTCATTGAGGCTGACACCTTGAAGTGACCCTTAAAAGAGAGAGTTTAATTTAATCATTACGGTAACACTGGTCTGCCCTGTCCGGTCCCTTGTTTTTTGGAAAGAAATTTCTCTTACATGGACACTGCTAGCTAACATTAAAAACAAAACAAAACCCAAAAAGAAACAAATAAACAGAAAATATCCCTCCGTTCCCTCCTCAAAACTATAAGAAATGTAGTGACAATTCAGTAATTATACTCCATGCAGACACAACTCTGCTGTCACATCTCATTTTATATTAAAAAGAGAACATACAAAAAGAGCTGCTTTTCCCTCTGTAATACGACTCCATGACTGTAGGTCTTTGCCTTCTCTCTCCTATTCCAGCTTTTGGTGTGTACATTTCAGTTTCCATCTTTTGTATACTGCACACTAGCTGTGTGTCATTCACAGGGTAGTGTAGTGCATCAAGCTCTTCCACCGTGTCTTTTGCTGGACACTAGTGACTCACCTTCTGTATATCCGTGCCTGCAGTGACCCTTCCCACTAAGGATCAAATTTTGTCACATAATCATTTGACATCCAAACCTACTCATGTTCCTGTAACTTAATCTCTGACCTTTACACCTACGTTCATGCAACCAGAAGGAAAGTCTTTAGTGATCAATATTATAGCATACTGGTAAGATCTTACTAAATATCATTAAACTGAACAACACCCATTTACACTGAGTGCCATACCTCCTCCTCTCTCTACACAGCCTGGGTTAAGTTCAGAGAAAAGCTCTGCCTTTCACAAAAACACATATGTTTCAATATTAAAGTCTTAAATTCACAGATCATAAATAATATAATTTCAAAATATTTAAGAATTTTAGGACTTCATTTGCATTTCAGGGGAAGTGTATGCTTAAGATCCTTGATGCCTATTCAGTCCCAAACCTCTGAAAAAGAAGCATTTGTAAGGAACACAATATGTAGAAGTGCAAAGAACATTATGCTGTGCGTCCTGTACACTGATTACAGTAAGTGAAAGACTTAAGAATGGTGCAACTTTACCAAATCAGTAACAACACTGCTTAGCTTTGCCCTGATAAAGATAACATCTTTTTTCCATGTATAGAACTACATGTACAGTTTGACATTGTCAGTTAAAAACATTACTAAAAACAGTACTGTGAACATTTTTTTCACACTACATATTGACATTACCAAGTTGTGACATTATTCTGTCCTGACCTCAACGGCACATTTTTGCATTTAATTGACACATATTATTATATAGGAAAAATTGTTTGTTCACATGTTAAATTACAAAATAGTAATGTTTAATATAATAAACATCAAAGTCTACGATCTACTAAAAATTTCTGGTTTGTAATGCGTGGTTTTATTTTAAAAAGGCAGCAGTTAGTACCAGTTGGTTTGTTTTACAACATGATAGCAGTGTGAAACTGTTGCTAAACAATACTGGTACTTTGAAAATGTAAGCATATTTATTATCTGGAAACCATACAGTAATATACTGGAAAAAAATAAAGAAGAAGTGGGAATAGTACTTTTTGTGCTTTTACACATATATGAAAATTATCATGGCTGATATGGATAAGATCTAATCTATATTCCGTACAGTACAGTTTTCCTAATAATTAAAAAAAAAGATTTTTAAAGCTTACGTAAGTTGATAAAAAATCCTCTGATACTATTGTCATAAATGCAGTAATAAAACTGCTTGCATGGTCTGATGCTGTGCAGGTTCTGTGAACTAAATGACCTAGTAGTTAGCCTTTGTGATTCATTAAGAGTTCGTGATGTTAATCAATACCTAGAAGATCAGTCACAGGCATGCACAAATGCCATCTCATTTCTGTCCTTAAAAGTGAAACATTTCTGCCTGATCTGAAAAGGAAAATGCGTAGTGTATAATTTCTAAAATAAGAAGAAATATATATTTATATATGTATACCTTTATATGTATTTTATATTCAAGTTAAGTGTCAGTCAAATCCAGGCAGAGATTAAAACAATCATAAAGGTGATATGACAAAAGTCATTCGGTCAGCGACCTCTCAGGATTTTCAGATACTCTACCTCTATCTAAAGAGGGAAAAGAAACGCTGAATTACATTTCACACCAAATCAGCATTAGATAATGGAGGATTACAGCCATGTAAGGAAGGGCTCATTTTTGCTGAGTACTGACTCCACATCGTTGAGAATAGGGATCAAGTCTTCTGACTCCAAAGTTCCAAGATCAACATTTGTTCCCGGAAGACAGTCGAGGAAATCAGGGAAACGTGTCTGCTGTGCATTTATGTTCACTGTTGTCTGTGCTACAGTTTCTCCTAGAAAAATTAAAGAAGAATATTTGAAATACCAAACCTTACAGGGAATCCATAACAACACAACTGATATAAAAATTAGCTTCCCCATTACCCATAAGCAATTCTGTCCTCTACAGTGTCACCTAAAAAAATCACCACTATACAATCATAAAACAGTACTAGCTACAGCAAGATGTTATTGATATCATTATACTTTAAGCTAACTCAGGGTATTCTACCTGTATCCATCTCATCTACATTGCTGAGGAAATCTTCAGGTGTCGTTGGTATACTGTAGCATCCTAATCCCAAGCCACTGTCTGTACTCTGTTCCCTGGAATGGTATGGCCCACTGTAAATTGAAACATGAAAAAGCCTCAGTAATGGTGTTCTGTTAGACACTGTCCCCAATCATACTGTTTGAAAAGACAGTGCAATAGGTTAGATATTAAATACTGAGTCTTCTATTGCTGGCTTCCAATGCAGTCAGTTACATGATTGCAAATTCAAAGTTACTGAAGAGAGGTCATGTTGATTTTGAAATATACACATGTATATACACCTCTCTAGACAAAAACAGTCCTGATAGCCTAAAAAAAGTCAATTTATTTATACTTACATTATGTACCTAGAGTATTCCACACACACACATACATGCACATACATACACTTCAAACCACCTGCTAACATTTGATTTTTCTACAATTCTTTCAGGAAGTATAAACTGAAAGATTTCAGGTCATCCACTGTGCTGTACTCCTCTTCAGAGTAAGTACAAAAGAAGACGATTTAGGAAACTACGTTAGAGAGACAGCTTTAAAAGTGTAAATTATCTAATGAAGAGGACATGAACTTGCCTGTTCAAGAAAGGATCAGATCCATTGTTTGTAATAGATCTCATATCTTGAGTCATGGCGGCTGTGCTCACGGCTGTCTGAACTGGGGTCATGTTTTCAGAGTCCATGGGAAGCTGCCTGCACAATGCAGCTTCCTGAGAAGTCGAAGAAATATAAGGGAAGGGCTGTTACTCCAACAGTTCAGAATCACCACAGTCTCATAACAAGAAAACATGTAGTATATGTCCACATTTTTATTCAGGAAAGTAATTCTAAATGATAAAAGTGATGATGACTTGTTTACAGTGGTGTGAAGAAAATCACGATGTTGTAGACAGGAACTGTCCTTCACACCCACCTGTGCTGCAGAATCTACTGGAGGCCACACCCATAATGAGACAGGATTCCAAGAAATGGTTGATGCCCAAAGCTTGTCAGTGTTCAAGAGGTATTTGGCTAACACCTGCAGTAATAAGCTTGAACTTTTGGTTAGCCCTGAAGAGGTCAGGTATGTGGACTTGATGGTCATTTTAAGTATGTTCCAACTGAACTATTCTACTCTGCTCTGCTCTACTCTGCTCTACTTTGTCATCTAGCTGCTACTAGATTACATATTTTGCTAGATACCAAAGCAGAAGAATCTGACTTGCAATCCAGAAATAATTAACAAGTTAGAAAAACCACTGCAGACAATAATTTGATCCAATAATTTTTATAATAAATCCTTTCCTTAATAATAAGTGCCTGCCTGATCTATGTCTTGCATAGTGTCTTAAAGATTACAAATGAGCCAAAAGAAACCTGTTTCAACTCTTCATGAAAGTTAAATCCTCCTCATTTTATCTCCGTGAAACAACCATGACATCTAGTGGTACAGAGCTCTAATACAAATGTTGTTTTGCTCCACACAGATGTCACAGAGGAACACCCTAGGACCTTGAAAATAATAAAGCCGTATCAGTAAACCTAGTTGACTCAGCCTAATTATTATTATAGATTTTGGGGAAATAAGAAAAGGCAATATTTTATTTAGTAGAAAACCTTTCTCCACTGAATCTGTAACTCACTGGTTATCTCAAAAACAGTAAAAAAAGACGACCAATTTTTTGAGGTTAGAGTGGGATGTAATATGGTGTTTGCAATAGATTTGTTTAGTGAAGAGGGTTAGTCTGATCTCTTCATGAATACTGGAACCATGGCTCATTGGAAAGCAACATATATTGGTGCCCATTACAATAGTGTTTTATTTATGATCAAATTATTAGTATATTCACTGATAAATGAGATCATGCAATTATTTAATAAATGCTAAGAATAAAGAGTGAAGATTTTTAATAGCTTATGGATGATAGCTTACGTATGTCAGTTTGTTTCCCAAATGACAATACTATTGGTGATGTTTCTGTATTTAATTAAACTGGCTGGAGTCTGTGAAAATGTACAGACCTCAGAAAATGGGCAAGCCCACTTTTATAACTGTCCACATGAAGATACTGAAAGTATTTTTAAAATATAACAAGTAAATAGCAAATGCAACAATATAAGCAAGGCTAATACTAGGCAAGACAGAGAGAAAGAAAAAGAAAAAAAATACTGAAAGATAAAGGAAGTCAAACAGTCCAAATGAAACAGGACAGACTCAGCTAAGATTTTTTTTGCTGAAGTCCAATCCAGAAATGAAGTTCATGTTTCTGATACTTGGGCAGTGCAAATTCAAGTATCACTGGACACAGCTCCCCACTAATAAAAGTAACGTCAGAACAAAGGGAAAAAAAATCCCTTCCCCCTAGTTTGTCAACATGTAGAATGCATGTTGGTTACCACCTTTATGTCACTTCTAAAAACCAAATGCTATTTCTAAAAAATAGAATAACAAGGAAGATCTTGGTCAAGATCCAAGTTATTTGTCTCTTTCACAATACTGTTACTATGTCTTAACTAAAAGAGGGAAGATTTAGACTGGACATAAGGAAAAAGCTCCTTATGCTAACAGCAGTGAAGCACTGGCACAGGTTGCCCAGAGGAAAGCAACACACCCTATGAAACAGCAAAGTACAGTAAGGATTTCTGAAGCTCCAGCTCCTGACAAAGTGCACTTGCACACACAATCCAGATATGTTGCAAAACGTCCATGTTGTGGCACTAAGAATGGCAATGCTGCAGTCACAGGCTCTAACAATGTAATCTTAGCTATTCTTATCACCTCTTAGCTCCCAAATGCAGGAGTGCCTCCTGTTGGCCAGCAGAGACCATCCTTGGCACTCAGTTCAAAAAGGACCAAGTGCTACAGCATTAAAGCATAGGTTTAAGAATCTGAAGGTGATTTTCAAAATAAATAACACCAAGAAAAACAAACAAAACTCACCCCTCAGGATTCTGACATGATAACAGCATGTCAGAGGGCTCTGACAGTGACTATTTGCAAAATCTTTAAAAACTCCAAAGCATCGCAGTATATCAGATTATTCAGAGTCTCTGATCACAGCTCAAATGTAAGCTTCTTTTAAGAAGTGTGCCAAGTGAGTCTATAAATTCACTGTCATATTTCCTGGAGTCTTCCTTGGTAGAACTGAACTGAACTCCACGATCAGTTGCCAGACAGTCATTTCAAGCTGGGGTGTGATGGTTTCTGAAGGGAGTTTACATTGCTAGCCACTTCAGTTCCTTTTCTGCCAGCCCTGAACCTCAGGGCAGCCAATGCAATAGCTAGACATTGCCTGTGCCATCAGTGGGTCAGACTGTGTGCCAACCTGTCCAGTGGAAAGAATGCAGCAGGAAATTTTTCTGTTCAGGATGCAGCATGCCAGTGAGGTTCTACTCTTCAAGAGCAAAACAGCAATAAATCTTAATCTACATCCCCATGCATCATTCCCTCTACAATTGCTTTGAGGCCCTGTACCCTTCCACACCCACACTTATGGAAGAGGATCAGGGATCAGAAGGCAACCTCTGGGATGTGCTGCCTTTCTGTAATTGTCCCTTGCAATCAAGGCATAAGATGGCACATGCACATACAGAGAAGGGTGCTGGGACATCTTCCCGGTATGGCCCTTTCAAGATTTCTAACTGATACTGCTCTAAAGACGTCCACTTCCAGGAAGCCTCCTGAGCAGTAAGCACATTCTCTCTTTTCCTTTGGGAAGCTGAAGAAAAAAAAGACTAGTAACAAAGAAAGCTCTTTTCAGAATTTTAAAACTGAGTAAGAAAACATTTAAATGGGAGCTGAGTCATCCTGGTGCTCCGAAATGCACAATTCTTCCTGCAAGGACTCAATTAGCTGTGCTGGTGGCTGTACCAACCAACACAGTAAACAAATTCCCTGAGCAGAGTGCCTCCAGCACTGCATACTCCTCCAGGCTGGGAGGGCTGCTCTACCCCAGCAGCTGCAGCCAGGAATGGCTGCAGGAAGCCAGCAGCTACTGCCCGGTGCGAAGTGGGTTTGTGGCCCGTTGAAAGCATTCCTCGTGTGTTGTTCAAGCTCTCTGCACCTTCCTGCAGCCACCTAGCAGCAGTGTGCACACTTTACTCTGTTCTTCCCTCAGGTAGGTTATATTAAAAAAGCAAAAGCAACAGTGAAGGGTCCAACTCCAGAGGGATTTGCCATGTCCTTCTGAGCTTCTATTCAGGCTGATGGCAGGAAGTGCACGAAATTCTGTTGAATAGGACAGATTTTACATCTTGCTTTCTGTAAGTGATGAATATGCTGTTCCCTAAAAGCTAAATCAGTTCTGAAAATTTTAGTAATACCAAGGGATATTATCCTGCTTTATATAATGTGTAGCTCAAACAAAGACCATAGGCATCGTGAAGCTGAAGGCCTGAATAAGCACCACACAGCTGCACTGTTGAGCATGTATTAGTTTCAATGAACAATACACAGTAAGCAGTCAGGTATACCAGCCCTTCTGTTAATGGCTCGAATGTTTTGATGCTTAATTTACTATTGTCCTGAACAGGTCCAAAGAAAGTAAAAACAGCTGAGCATGTTCCTAGCATGATAACAATATTACAGAACTGTAGGGGCTGGAAGGGACCTCAGAGTACAACCCCCTGTAAAGCAGCTCCAGCCCAGGTTGCACAGTTGGGTCCAGGGGGGTCTTGAATGTCTCCAGAGAAGGAGATCCCCCACCTCTGTGTGCAGCTCCAGTGCTCTGTCACTGCACTGTGAAGAAGTTCCCACGCACATTGGTGCAGAACTTCCCATGCTTCAGTTTGTGGCCATTTCCCGTCGTCCTATCACCACACACTGCTGAGAAGAGTCTGGCCTCATCCCTTTGCCTCCCACTCCTCAGATATTTATAGACATGGATCAGATCCCCTCTGAGTCTTCTTTTTTCAAGGCTGAACAGACCCAGGTTTCTCAGCCTTTCCTCATAAGGGAGGTGTTCCACACCCTTTCTTAACTTTGCAGCTCTCTGTTGGAGCCTTTTGAGGAGATCTCTGTCTGTTTTGTACCGGGGAGCCCAGAACTGGACACAGTACTCCAGATGAGGCCTCACCAGGGCAGAGTAGAGGGGGAGGATCACCTCCCTTGACCTGCTGGCCATGCTCTTCTTAATGCACCCCGAGATCCCATTGGCCTTTTTGACCATCAGGGCACACTGCTCACGGCCAACCTGTCATCCACCAGGACATCCAGATCCCTCTCCTAAGAGCTCCTCTCCAGCAACCTGTACCAGTGCATGTGGTTATTCCTCTCTAGGTGCAAGACTCTACGCTTCTCCTGCTAAACCTCATCTGGTTCTTTTCTGCCCAGCTCTCCATCCTGTCCAGGTTTCGCTGAATGGCTGCACAGTATGCTGTCACATCAGCCATTCTTCCCAGCTTCGTATCATCAGCAAACTTGCTGAGGTTGGACTGATGAAACTCACACCAGATATGTCCACTCACTCTCTTCCCTCACTATTGTGTTCTCTGTTATGTTCTCAGTTCTGGACAGTAAAGGTGAAGGTATGCACAAGGCTTAAGATTACCAACCACAGTGAACACCACACTGAATGTAGTTATTCTGCATGCACAGATGATGTAGCAAAAGGTAATTCCCATAAATTAAGGGTAATGGAAATTGAGCATGGACACAAGATGGCATCTGCACCGTTTTCAGACTCAAACCTGAACCATAAAAGTCAAATTCATGATGTGAGAGTCAGAGACATTAGCAGACCTGGATCTGCCTTTCACCACTGCTCAGCAATGGCACATGTTTCACTATGGGAATGTTCCCATTCACCAAAGATGATGGGAATATTCACATGTGAAGACAGGCAAGTTTCTTCAGGATTTGTAAAAAGATATCATTTTGATGGTTTATTTGATTGCTTTTTTTGTATAGCTGCAAGAATTGTAAATAATTTTTCTTAATTTTGTAAAACATCGGTTCTTTAAATTTTTGTATGCTTACAGGAAGGAGGTTGTCATGATTTTATGATTTTTTGTCATCAGTATTCCACATCATAACACCATGTAGTGCACTGGGAGTTAAAGAGTTAAAGTTCCAGTTCCATGGGTTGTTGATAGCTCCAGGCATACCTGTCTCAGAAGAGGAGAACTGCATACCCCACAGGGCTTTGCATTACTTTGAGTTCTTCTGTTTTCCGTTCAGAGGGAAAGGCAAAACTGTTTGCAGGTCATGAGACTGCACTCTTTTTCCTTCCTGCTTGTCCCAGCAGTGTGTGTGTACTCCCACACATCTCACCTTCAGCATTAGAGTAAGGTCTTTGGTTTTTTGGACACTCACTCATTTTATTTGCCTTATTAGCTTCGATTCCAATTATATTGTATTATCTGTGTTATCTTGCATTCTGATATCTTATTTAGTACATTAGTTTTACTCCTCAGATCATTGCTGCTGTTTTGTTTTTAGGACCATCTCCCTGCCTCTTCACCTTTTTTCCCTTTTCCCTTTCCCATGGCATGGGTCCGTGGGTCCCCTCGCCCCATTTGTCACAGAACCAGGCTGAACAGGCCTTTAAACCATTGACAGAGGTAAAAGTGAAAGATGCAAATATGAAGCAAATATGTTATTATAAAGTGCCTATACAAATATTCTCATTACAGTTTTTGTGATTCAACTTTTTTTTTTTTTTTTTTCAGAGAGGAAACCAAAACACTGCTCTAATTTGAGGTTTTCACGACCGCTGTTTCTAAAAGAAGACAAATCTTTTGTGAGCCCATCTCCCTTTTGATAGATCTGCCCTCATCATCCACATTGCCATTCCATACTCAAAGGTTTTAAAGATGTTTGTGTCGGGATGTTCTTGTCTGTTTTCATCACTGATGTATTTTCCATCACTCATTCTCCTCCAGAAGAAAGGAAAAAGCACTACTTTTCACTTACTTGTGGCTACCCAACCTATGACACAGACTCTTCTGCTCCCGCATAGAAGGCATTTAAGTGTAAGGATCTTTTTTAGGTTTATTTTTGTATTCTACACAAGTCACTAGCATTTCAAAAAACTACAGCAACTTCTGCACTCTAACATATCATCAGAAAAGTTCACCTACTGGTATGAAAAAATCAAACATTCTCTGTCTTTTCAAGAAGACTCCATTTATATTCATTTTTTCTTTATCCTTACCTAAAACCATAGTTAATCTTGATATAATGCAACAATTCTACTATTTGTACCTGGTAAAAATTTGGATGTATTGAACTGAAAGTTCTAGAAGTGTATCCTCAATGTTACCTGTCGCAGTAACTCCTCCTGGCGCATCCTAATTCGTTCCCTCTCCATCTGGATTCTCTGGAGCCTCAACTTCTGCTGCTGCTGCTGCTGTGTGGTCAGTGCACTGGGCATGTTCAGCAGCCCTGGCTGCGGAGTCTGGGGAGGACAGCTTTGCTGTGAAATGGATGTGGTGCCTGTTATTTGGTGCTGGTGATTCATAACTGTGGGAAAGAAAAGAAATCATAGCTGATTACATATAACTGTACTTAGAGAACAGAGAGCCCAGGATGCATGTTGCTAATCTATGGTGAATGTGGCACTTGAATTACTTTACTTCTCATGACTGAGATAACTACTTTACTCAACAAGACTGGTGCTAGTAATTGCTCAGTAAATATTCTGTAATATTTTATAGATGTATAAAACATGAATACTTAAAATATAACAGGAATTTATAATCATCTCTTGAGCAACCTGATTAAGTGGAAGGTGCCCTTGCCCATGGCAGGGGGTCAGAACTAGGTGGTCTTCAAGGTCCCTTCTAACTAAAATAATTCTATGACTCCATGATCTCAGCATCCCACTGATATGCAGCAAATGATACACAAACTTTCTAATTGAAAACTCCATACATGTGTGTCTGTATTATGGATTGGAGTAGCTAAGTGATTTCTTAACATTTTCTTTATTGACAGATCTAAATGAATTATTGTAAAAACATTTGCTGGCACAGATAATAATCTCTGTGTGTGTTTTCCACCATGACAAAGGAGGCACACACTTTCAATGACATGCAGTATGAGAGATGTTCCAGTTCCAGGTAAGAAGCAAACCTAGGAAGATGTTCTGCTCCCTGGCAGGTTGCAGCCTTCCTGTTCTGGTTTAGGCTGGGACACAATTTTCTTCTCAGTAGCTTGTGTGGTGCTCTATTTTGGATTTCTGACGAAAACAGTGTCGATAACACACTGATGTTTAGGTGTTGCCATTGCTCACACAGTCAATGTTTTTCTCCTTCTCATGCTGCATTTGTCTTTCCAAATAATCATTACCCGTGCTGAAATCCTGTTCTCCTGGAAACAGCAGCACATCTGCCTGCTGATGGGAAGCAGTGAAGGAATTCCTCCTTTTGCTTTGCTTGCAGGCACAGTTTTGCCTTTACCGCCACTTTAAATTAAATGTATCAGCTCTCAGAAATACAATATCCTTTGTGAACCTCAGTGAGAACGGTTTGCCACTTGCTCTCCTACTTTCACACTTCCAGGAAAAAACAAACAAAGCACCCGAAATAGGTTTGAATGATAAGTGGTAGTCATATACTGCTATAGAAAATCATTGACATTTTTGCAAGTATTCTTTCACTAATGAGGTGATAGCATAATTAAGAAAGCCTCTCTCCTTTAACAAGAACACCCTAGATAATAAAATACTTCTCAGAAGAGCTACACTATCTTTTTTTCCAAAGAACTAAGATTTGTTTGTTCCTTGTCTCTCACTCATTGCTCTAACCATATGAAAACTGAAATTTCAACACAGTTCTCTGCTTCTCAGAACTCAACCTTTTTGCTGTGTTCACATTTGACTTTGTAGGATACAGTACAGCAAGCACTCTTGGAAGTGCCCACTGAAAGAAATGGGTTGACAGTTTCAAGAGTCTGAAAGCTCTCCAAGCTTTCTGCCAAATCAGGTATTGTCTGTCAATATTTATATGTGCTTACATCAGACCTGAACTGAAACTTTCACAGAATCACAGAATGAATCATAGAATGATTTGGGTTGGAAGGGATATTTAAGATCACCTAGTTCCAACTTCCCTGCTATAGGCAGGGAAACCTCCCACTAGACCCCACTGCTCATAGCCCCATCCAGTCTGGCCTTGAGTGCTTCCAGGGAGGGGGCATCCATGATCTTTCTGGAAAACCTGTTCCAGTGTCTCACCACCCTCACAGTAAAGAATTTCTTCCTGATATCTAATCTAAACCTACCCTCTTCCAGTTTAAAGCCATTTCCCTTCATCCTGTCACTATGTGCCCCCTCCAGCTTTCCTGTAGGCCCCTTCAGGTACTGGAAGGCTGCTGTAAGGTTGCTCTGGAGCCTTTTCTTCCCCAGGCTGAAGAGCCCCAGCTGTCTCAGCCTATCCTTGCAGGAGATGTGGTCCATCCCTCTGATCATCTTTGTTGACCTCCTCTGGACCCGCTCCAACATCTTTCCTTCTGGATGACCCAGTATCACACAGGTCCAAGCACTGTGGGGTCATCTGAGAGTACAGCTGTGTGATATTTTAGCTTCAGTGGCAAATTCAGCTCAAGAAATAATCCAAGCTAAAAGAAGCCCCACAGTAATGTAACCTTTTCACTGACTTAGTGTTTATGTGGTCCACAGACAGCTGTATCCACACAAATGACATCATGCTTCTTCATGAAACCTGGGTACTGACTGTTCCACCTCTTCCACACTAAGCTACTTGCTCCTGCCCACGTTATCCCTTTACTGGACTGGCAAATGCATTTCTGTAGCCACACAGCAAACTAAAAATTGCCTGGGGCTAGAAAGGTATTCTAGCTAGACAGGTTACTAACAGAATTACTGGGTAGTCATGAAAATGTTTATGCTCAGCCAACACAGGAGAGCAGATGGGAGAAATTAAGCTGGTTGCAGGGAAAAGGAATGACTGAAAAAGCCAGAACTGATTAGTAACTTTCCAGTGGCAAATCTCTGAAGGACAGCAAACTGCAGTGCCAAGAGGCAAAGACAGGAATGACAGCTGGGTGCAGGAATCAAACTACTTTTGTAATGGAAAGCTTTGAAACGCAGTGAGTCTAGTCTTATTCTAATGAAAATAAATAAGAAATATTATAAGTACAATTACATGAACTGTACCAGTGTAAATCTGGTGTTAAATTTCCAGTACCATAAACACTTAGGCAGAAATTTAATTCTCCTCACATGAGTAAACATGTGTTTAGATCTTTGACATGTCAGTGGTTGGTTGACTGACAGGACAACCACACTCAGTATCTAGGCTGGCTGAGGGATTACCACAATACAGACAGTCTTACATACGAAGACTGTTTTCACCTAAGCAGCACACACAAATGATAGAACCAGGAAAAGTTAAGTGAAGACTAATAGCCTGGATGGTGAGCCAGGGCTAGAGCCTGAACTGTAACACCACTTGTCCTATACCGATGTTCAATACCTACTGCCTTTGCTTTTTAAAACTCGCCCTTCATCAGTGGATCTGCACTTGTGCTGGATTACAGCTGAAACTATAGATGCAAGAAGGCAAAGAACAAGACAATAAGTACACACTGAGAAATATTTCTCCCAGAGTTATGGTCCCCAGTAACTCTCAAAGTCATTTCTTCTTATGGAGACAGACAGAATATTTTCATCTAATCAACCCTAACTGTTAGAGTAACTTACTTATCTTTCAAGCAGTACTATCCGTTATTACATATGATCAAATAATTACAGGAAGCTCAGCACAGTTAGTAAAGCATTCCTACACCTGACATTAGGAGTGCAGAAATTAAATTATACTGAATTACCTACAAGTCAAGCATGCCACGTGTGATCATATTTCCAAGAAACAATAAAAATCCCATTCTACTTCCAAGAAAAGTGACCTATGTTACCTGGATTATTCAGTGCAGAAGATGCACAGAAGGCAAAAGAATAAGGAAGAGCCATCCTCAGCCAAGTTGACTGCCTGGATTACTTGGTTTTGCTTTTTCTTCTATCAGTACCTTTCTCCTCAGAGGTATGTAGATCTAAAACCTCTGGACATAGGTCTAAAGAGAAACAGCTATGTTCAAAACTGCCACTAATTGGAATGGAGTTGGGTAACACGAAAAATTCAACAGTTGTCATTTGATCCTCCTGGAACTGTATTTTCCTCTGTCATATACCATTACCAGGAAAAAAAAAAAAAAAAAGTTTCAGGTAACTCTTCATTCTGCTTCAGTATCAGACAGCTACCTTCATAGCAAACCAACAATTATGGANTTGATCCTCCTGAACTGTATTTTCCTCTGTTCAATTACCATTACCAGGAAAAAAAAAAAAAAAAGTTTCAGGTAACTCTTCATTCTGCTTCAGTATCAGACAGCTACCTTCATAGCAAACCAACAATTATGGACTGACACCAAATCATCGGGTCATCAAGTACAGAAAAGTCGTGCACCTGCGCTTTCAAACAGACACAGATGGTTCTGTCAACCTATCTCCTAGGGCAAGTTTATGACAAAGGCTAAATTAAAGTGAAGCATTAAATTTATATGGTGATAAAATCACTTTTTTCTAATCTTTCAAAACCGTTTCATAAACACAGAGATGTTCAGACCTTATTAACCACCTAACAGCATCATTCCACTTGAATTATTCTTGAGTACAATCACAGTAATGACTCACAGGGAAATCACACTGACTGTTCACTTTGGCAAAGACACGTCTAGTTTGTGTGTATGTGCATGGACACATAATGCACATTAAATCAATCTAACCTAGCTCAAAATAAGTATTAATGGGACATAATAGTGTAAAGATGAAACTATTATGTGCTTCCATGCAGAAAACAAAATGAAACCAATATCCGGGACATTCTGCAGCACCACCCACAGCAACTGCTGCCTTCAGCCGGTCTAAAAATACATCCTGATACATCAAAAATGTTACTATTACAGCAGTAAAAAAAATAACTGAAGAGTAATGAAATAACAGCAGGTTTGCAGTACACTTTGGCCTCAGTTCCACTGAAAGGCACTGCACATCGATATGAGCAAGCCTTTTGTTAACGTGTTAAATTTTAGGGCTTTTCTTTATCAGCAGTTTAAGTCCTATGGAATGAGGAATGTGTCCTCTGCAAAACAGCCTGTCCAAATGGCCTTCCAGACTTCTGCACTGTGGAAAGCACTGCTCATCCCCTTCCTGGGAGATACTGTGGGGCATCTGAGATGGAATACAGCATCTCCAGTTTAAAGCAGTTGCACAGGATAAATCATGAGGGCAAAGCCATGTTGTGTTTGGAAGCTGAGGTTCTTGCTCCTGTCCCTCACCGTATGTAGGCACCTTGCAGCCAATGCGACTTTCCTAAGTACAGTTCTTGGCCCACTTTAGATGCCTTGGGTACTCACAAAGTTTACCCAATCTGTGCACTTGCAGATACTCAGCAGGCAGCAGGCAGTCTTTCAAGTGTGCCATGTTTCCCAACTCATGCAGCTACCTGCTACACTTCTCACTGTCTCACACCAATAGAGCTTGAGGTTAAGAGTGAACATGCACACACCTGCTTGCGCATGATGGAGGTGTAACAGTAATCAACATGTTCTCTGGAATGCATGTTTTCCAGAAACAATGTTCTGCAGAATGTACTCCTGAGGGCCACAGTATGAGAATAAAGTTCAACAAGCTGTTTTCTGCAGAAGAGCACTGCTGCTGCAACTGGGTTGGACAATGCTCCACAAAACCAGATCACATATATATGCATATACAAATATATATGTGCACAGATTTCTCTATGTGTACAGAGCCCAACACAGAAGATAAAGATGAGTAAGCAGGAAAGATGCTATTATGTCACTGGGAAAAGCATACAAAAATGAATGGAATAATAATACTGGGTATAATCTCCAGAAATAATACAGACTCCTTTTCGAGGTTTAACAACAGCAAGTGTAGAGTCCTGCACCTAGGGAGGAATAATTGCATGCACCAGTACAGGCTGGGGGATGACCTGCTAGAGAGGAGCTCTGCAGAGAGGGACCTGGGTGTCCTGGTGGATGACAGGTTGACCATGAGCCAGCAGTGTGCTCTCGTGGCCAGGAGGGCCAATGGCATTCTGGGATGCATTAAAAAGAGCGTGGCCAGCAGGTCAAGGGAGGTGATCCTCCCCATCTACTCTGCTCTGGTGAGGCCTCATCTGGAGTACTGTGTCCAGTTCTGGGCTCCCCAGTATAAAAAAGACAGGGATCTCTTGGAAAGAGTCCAACGGAGGGCCACAAAGATGGTGAAGAGCCTGGAGGATCTCCCCTATGAAGAAAGGCTGAGTGATATGGGTCTGTTTAGCCTTGAGAAAAGAAGACTGAGAGGGGACCTGATCCAGGTTTACAAATATCTGAGGTGTGGGGGACAAAGTGGCGAGGCCAGACTCTTTTCAGCAGTGTGTGGAGACAGGACAGGGGAAAACGGACAGAAACTGCAGCACAGGAGGTTCCGCACAAATGTGCACAAGAACTTCTTTACGGTGAGGGTGACGGAGCACTGGCACAGGCTGCCCAGGGGCGGTGTGGAATCTCCTTCTCTGGAGATATTCAAGACCCGCCTGGACGCCTACCAGTGTGACCTGGTGTAGGGAACCTGCTTTGACAGGGGGTTGGACTCGATGATCTCTAGAGGTCCCTTCCAACCCCTATGATTCTGTGATTCTGTGAGATGTATTCGATAAACTACAGAGACAATAGCTTATGGGTAATCTTATACACATTAAGAGTTCTTGATTCAAGACAGGAAGTGTTCATGAAAAGCATGACTGTGTCTCTCAGGAAAGACTGCTTACAGAGCACAGAACAGATGAGATCAAAATGTCTTCAAACAACAAAGAAAAATGTAGCTGAGCCATCCAGGAAAATGAACAAAGCAGTAACCACCCACAGCACAGAACAAATACATTGGCTCCAGCTAAAGAAACTGCATATTATGAGGCAGGCAGTCTCAGAACGTTGTCCTGTAGGCAAAAGAAAGACAGCGATCAAAATTTGCGATTGTACACAGCAGACAAAAGACTGTAGAAACAGAATCACTTTGTATTTTCTGGGTGCCAGAAATACGCTTGGGCGTCTCATTGTGTTGTATAAATGTAGTGACGGTTGGTATCAGTCATTTTCAGTGGTCTGCTATTGCACAAGCAAGCCTATTTACAGATTAAGCAATCCAAAGACATCCTATTTGTTCCATCTAAGACAAAATTTCTTCCTGTTCATGGTGCTAAGAATAGCATTCAGCAATGATATCCTCCGGAGAGGTCAGAAACGAAATACAGTGAATTCTCAACATGCCTACTGTATGTTTTATTCAGGGTGCAGATAAATTTTGTTCCTTCTGCAGATGAGTACTAGCCATACCTAACAGCTGTGGATTACTGCTGTGCTGTATTGAGGACACTTCAGGTCTAGAAGCAACTTTATTACCTGTAGGTGGTGCAAAGTCCATGCTAGTAAATCCTTCCAGGCTGTGCAGGACGCATGCAAACACATCTATATTATCTTTGCAACATACTTCCAGAATCAGAAGTCCTGGAAAGTACAGGACAGCTACACCAGTGGGTCATTTAACGTGGCTTCTCCATAGGCACTTGAATGTCATTTGATCCCCAAGTAAAGCCTCCTGGAACCCAGAGACTACAATGCAGAGCCACCCACTTCCTTCCATGGAAATGCATCATTATTAGCTTTGAGAGGACCATACCACCCCTGAGCTAGATCTTCATACATTTTCAGATGTGGGGTTCTCTGCATTATGCTCCTAAGATTAAAAAAAAAAAAGAAAAAGATGGCTATACTGTGTGAGTGCAGACTGGCTTGTGCTAAAAACTGCAGCTTCCTACATCAACAGCTCTTATCTATGATAATCTCTGACATGACAAAACCAAAGGACATAAAGAAACATCCAGGTCAAAGAACTTACGAGTTTACCAGTGATAAATGATCCTCCCAGGTTCTATGCAAACCTAGTGATAGTTGGAATAACTGAAACAAAGAATGCACAGCAAAGAAAAGTGCTGATGTTACAAAGCAAGAGGCAATAGAAATAGGTGCTGTCAGTACTAACACAAATATTCTAGCACTCTCAGTCTTCCAAAATGAACTAATAGCCCAGAAGTTCTGCAGAATAGTTTATCAGAATAGTTAAAGACACCAAATGATGCATCAGAAAACCTAATGTAGTAGTGCTACACACTTAAGCTGCAACCAGGAGCATTTGCTACTGAAGTTTTGACAGTTAAAGAAAGGGCAAAAGGGACATCCTTTTGATTCTCTACAGAATCAATACCATTCACATATGTGGCCACATTTATTTCCCATACAGCTGTGTCACAGCATAAAATCACTTAAAACCACTTCTCCCTTTTTTCTCTACAGCTCCTCCACCTCTCTGGCCTCATATTTTCTGTGCACAATATGTGTAGCATCAGGTAGGTCTTATCCTGCAAAGCTCTCTCCTTGGGAAAAAGCATGACCAGGCAAAATTCCAGACTCCTCTAAAGATGCACTGAAAAGAATGATCACACAGTTCTAGTTATTACAAGACCAAGAATTTGCACTGCTTTTTGTTTTTTACTGTATGAGTTCTTCAAACAAGAAAGACAAATATTCTTGGAGATGACAGCAAGCTGCTTTTCTGAAAGGTAAGTTACAATGGTATGCATGGGCAAAACAATAAATTATAGTACCTGGAATATATTTAAGTGAATTTGCTATGTCTGATATTGGCTAGATTTCAAATTAATAGGAAATCTTTAAGTACACTAGTTGGAATGGAAAGAATCCCAGCAAAGGAAGAACTATCCATTGTGGTACATATGCAAGCTTATTTTGAGAAAAAGACTTTTACTTCACTGCTTTTCCTGAAATTAGCCCAAACTGTTACTTATTCTCTTTCATATTCTTAACTGAATCAGAGCTGAAATCTTGTACTGAAAAGTTTGCTAATGTTTTCTTGTGTGTAGCTGATATCTCTTTGTCACTGAAGGTTTGAATGAGCCCAGCCACATCAAAGGAAGATCCTGTGTCAACAGTTGTGAGCAACCTTAATGGCATAACATTCTACAGGTCTCTGTTACATATGAAGTAATCCTGTGCTACATTTTTTGCTACTTAATTGGCTTTGTTAATATCTGCTACTTTATATTTGAATTCTAAATTTATATTTGAAAGCCATTAGGAATATAACAGTCTGAGTCAAAAAAAAAAACCCAAAACCTCACAGTTGTGGCTCCATCTAGACTGCTCAATATGAATACCAACTTCATCTAATAAATCTGCAATGCTGTAGTAGCTCTGCTCAGCCTGTGTTTTGGGAAGCCTTAGAAACGGCACTACTTGTAAGAGGTCCAGGACTAGCTAAGGTCTTCAGAGAGCTTGAATTCCCTAGACAGGGTTTGGCACTCCTAGAGGAACATATCTAAGGTTCTGCAAACAAAGGAAAAATCTAAAAAGCTCATCTCCATCACTATAAAGGAGACTGGTTTTAACATAGCAGATGAAAAGCAGTCATCATTCTAGCAGACGGATTCAAGGTGCCCTTGAATTCAGTTCCCTTGAGAGAAACAAATTTGTTTTGCAAAATGAACTAAGTCTCCACAATAAACAGCTGTTACACAATTTTCCAGCTCAAATGAAAGCAAATAAAAATGTGGAAATAAGTTCCAAACCTGGAGTGTGCGGTCACAGTTTCATTGCAGTCCATGGAATTGCAACAGTTCAGTTCACATCTCAATTAATCCTATGTAATTGTCTTTTTCCAGTTAGATGAAAAATGAGACAATTCTTTTCTTGTTTTTATTTAAATTACTAAAGATATTCTAGTGAACCAGTTTTTCTGACATTGCGTGAGACTTCTCTGTTACATACTAAGGTCTGAGTACATACTAAACAAGGATTATTTTGTGGGCAAGGCAATCTGCAAGCTGCAGAAGCCAGAACATGCAAACATAAATCATTTCTGACATATGTGCTGAACTGATTGTACCAATTTTTATTATTTTAGCGTCAAAAGTGTCTGGATGCAGTTCTGGACCTTTTTCTCTACTTTGTTTATGGGCAGTCCAGAGCCTAACTCATATCAGCTGCCAGTGCCAGGTGTCACACAAAACAATTTGATGAAAAACACATGTATATAAAGGTTAAAATAAAGAAAGAAAGGAAAAGAAGAAGAAAGAATACAGCTATATTACAGTTCTGACTTAGTCACGACATTGTGAGGAAAAAGAGACTGAGCTCCCTTCCTTTTCTCTCCTGCCAACAAAGAACTGCTTGTTTCGCTTACTTCCCAGAAACAGTGTTAGCCTTCCAACAAGGTCAGCAAAAAATGCTGCTTTTCATTTCTGGTGCATTTTGTTCCAAAAATCTGTAAAGTATTAAACCAAAAAGTTGTACTATCCCAGTACACAAAGAGTCTTTTATTCAGTTTTCTGGGCTTAAAATAGCCATACAGAAACATCTCAACATTTTCAACTGCTATGTTATGTGATATGCACATGTAACTCATTTTTTAAGCTTCGAGCTTAAAAAAAATTGCAGGTGCTCCACTAAAGCCAGGATTTAGCAGGAAATTATTTAGAAAATTGCAAATTTACTCTGTAGGAACTTAAGCACTTCCTTTTTAAGCAATATTTTAATAAGTAACAACAAATAACAGAGGAGGCCACTTGATGGGGGAGACATCATTAATATTAATGACCAATTACTAATAACCATTATTGTTTAAAATATCATTGAATTGTTCTTGCTTTCAATTCTCATGTAATCTTCAGCTTTTGCATTCTGTCTCCAGTCTTGCATTGGCATATATTTGTATTATTAATCTTGAAAGGAAATGCTTATGACAACAGAAACTTCTTTGTGTTGAAATTAAAAAAAAAAAAAAAGACATTTTGAAAAAGCACCAAAAACTCTTTAAAACACATCACCCTTTAACATTTCACATTTACTAGACGACTGGTTGCTGTTATAAAAATGTGTATCCTTTGAGACATCTGCACTTATTTTACCTGGTATTGAATTCAATTCCCATACATCTCTATAACTGTTAGCACATCTTTCAAACACAAGTAAATTCTCAATCTGATATGTCCATGATAAATTACTTGTTGGAGGTTTTAATTACAAATACAAAAAAATAAAAAATAAAAAATACTGCTTTCCAGAGCTGTGGTGCAAAACTATAATTCCCACAGAATGCCTAAGTCCTCTACAATTGTTTCCGCTCTTCTGTAAGTACCATTTCATTAACCAGAAGCAGTTGCCAAAATTATTCCCATTGACCATAACCAAATTGTGTCAGTTTGTTTCAGGATATCCAGTAATTAAAACTGACTTGAAACGTGAATCCTTTTCCACTGCGCAGGTGGTTGTGGGTATGGGCTACACAGGAGGAAAAATGTGTTCCTCCCTATGTTACCTATTTGTAGCCAAATCTCCAGGCAATGCAAACCGAGTCTTGCAAAATCGAGACCATTTGATGCATGCTTGTTATCACTAAAATACATACTGCCTGTGTTCAAACACCTTGGGAATTTCTTATCTCCAGATCACTTTGACACAGTAACCAAAACTATTTTATCACATTCAAACAATAGTAACTACACCTCTTTTATCCTGGCAGGATATGGAAACCTTGGTTCATGTGTTTATTGATTTAAACAGGAATGCTGCATTGTTTTATTGGCTGGATTTCCTGTCTGATTTTAAAAAAGAAAGCAGAAGTGAAGTGCCATAAATCCCACTTGTCTTCAGATTCAATTAAATTACCTTGAGCAGTGCAGATGAATGCTGCATTTTTAAACTTGTGGACAAATCTCTATAACAGAAATGACTGCCAGTGTTAAAAGGCTCCCCACATTAACATTCTAATATGTAACACATAATGTTTTTCACATTATGGAGCCAGTTATCTACCACTTAGAAGCATCCTGCTCATAATACTTGAGTACGTAATACTCATAATACTCACAAAATCACAGCCTGGTTAAGCTGCAAGGGACTTCCACAGGTCACCTGGTCCAACCCTCCTGGTTCAAGGAATACTTAAAGCAGGGTGCTGAGGACCAAACACAGCTGATTCAGAGATTAAGCTTCTAAAATAAGGAGTTTTCCCTTCTTCAGGAAAAATAAACAAACAAATAAATAAATAAATTAAACAACTCTTACTTTGGAATTTATCACAGTAAGTTACTATGGTTGAACTCTTACAATCAATGTGTACACTACCATAAACAGATTAACATTGGGCTCTCCACTGTTTTATGCCTTAAAAAAAAACAAAAAACAGACAGGAAGAACACCGTGCAAGAGAAGATGGCTCAGCACTAATGCATAAGGGATCTAAGATTTGTCATTGAAATACTAATCACCTTTGGAAGGAGACATGAAAAAAAATCTAAATAAGACATAACAGACACAAATAGACACTGATCAGACATTAATTCCAAACCCAACTGGCATTTGCTGAAAGGCTCAAATTCTGAAACTGAACATATAATAATTTATGCCACTTTGCCTAGTAGGCCCTCAGAGTTTTTTGAATCTTGAGTCTGTTTTTATAGTACAGATCTTTTAAGTAACTCATGCACAGAAACTCAAGCCATTTTATACAGAACTTATAAATACTATAAGAGGGTTTAATTTTTTTTGTCAGAATAACTTGCAAACTGTAAAATTTGAAAAACATTTAAATGAAGATCATCTTGTGCAGTAGGATGAAAATAAAAATGGTTTTGTATGCTGCATAACAAAGAATAGAGAAACACTATAAAACACACAGAATTTAATTAAAAATTGTTGCAAAAGATAAACTTCTATAAGGATCTTTTTTTTTCCCTAAATCTTGCATGCACACACATGCAAAAAAAAAAACAAAAAAAAAAAAAACAACCAACCAACACAAAACAAAACAAAAAAAAAAAAGAAAAACCACCACCAGCAGGACACACAACATGGCCTCCTTACACTGGTGGCTGCCATTAAGGCAGAGCAGCTTCTTTAGCTTGGACTTGGGCATTTCCGGAGAACAGTTCTGTCATTTAAGTCAGGCAGCAGCTTGGTCATAAACTTCGCTGCACTGCAGCTGCTTTCTCCTTCCCTTCATTCTCAGGAAGTTCACAGAGCTTGGTCTGCTAATTCAGGAACCTATATCTGATGCCTAAAACAAGGCTGCACAGATACCCCTCCTTTCACACAGGGTCTTTGGTTCTACTGCACTAATTGAGTTGACTGGTCGTATGCAAGCAGAATTCTACCAGTCAATCTAAAAAGACTCCTTTCAAACTGGGCAGACAAGAGATGCATGTGTAGATGGCATCAAAGTAAATGGCATTTATGAAGCACTTATGAAGAGGTGAAAAATACAGTGCTTCTGACTGTCTTTATTTAGAGGCTGATTATTTACCATGTGGCATTCCAATAATGAAATAGGACTGCTGTTAATTCAGTCCTTTCCTTAGTATATCCATCTATAAGTTGCCTTAGGAAAAAAAGGCAAAATATTTAGAAAAGTCAGACCAAACAAGCCGGAATATTTACTAACCTGCAACAGCGAGCCTTCAATATGAGACAGATTTCCCTTTCCATTCATGAAACTTCATTTAATTTAGTTGTCTTTCATAAGTAAACATAAAAACCCATCTAGCATGTATTAATGTTACGCAAATTTATCAAAATGAATCAAAGAAAGAAATACCTTCAAGATGCCTTTGTTATATAACATTTAATAAGCTATATTTTAAACGTTGATGAGAAAACCGGAACTTCTAATGCTACAAGGAAACTGGTGTAAGTAGCTCATAGACAACAGAAATCCACAGTAAGAAGAGAATGTCAAAAAGCACAGTAGATTTTTTAAGGTATGTCTGCCAGTTTAACTTTGACTATACATATCTCTCAAGTATAAATAGATTACAGTGTGGTATCTCTTAGTCATCCTGTGCTTTTGATAGAATGCTTATATGTGCCTTTATAAACTTACTAGCAAAGTTTGCTCAAGGGAGTTTATAAACCAAAGCAACAAGCTGTACAGAACACAGCGTATTTTCTGTCTCCTCACCAGAAGCATAGTGAGGAATACACATCTGTTACTAATTGGAAGTACAGACCAGTATGAAGACCTGGAATACTTTAATCCATTTCTTGTAGGTGGCACATCTTCAAAAGAAAAACTTTTTTAATTCCTACAGTACCAAAAAATGTGAAGCCAAAAGACAGATGCATAAACTTCAATTGCTAAAAAGTTACGGAATGACGGCCAGAAGAGTGGTTTAGCTTATTATCCAGTTTCCATTTCTTCTCTGATGTCTGTAGGATATTGGCACAATCAATTCTGGCTAGAGGTCTCAACGCCAGACCAAAGAATTGCTCTGTTCAGTGTCAGCACAGATGCAAGAAGGCAACACTAGGAGTAACACTGTTGTTCCACAAAAGAGCAGGGAGGTATCCCCCTTCCTTTTAACCAGAATAATTTCAAAAGAGATACATTCAACTTAAGCAGTGGAAACCACATTCACATCAATCAATCACATGAAGTATTCAGAAGCTACTCCATCCAGTTTAGATACATAAATACTTACACATACTCACATTAGAAATGACAAGATTGTGAAGATGTATATCTAAGTATTAATACATATATCCACACAGCTTCTAGATAATTTTTGGAAGGTACTTTTAAATAAAATAATATTACACTAGATGTGTTCAAACTGGTAGACTGGAAAATCAGGTACTATGCAAGGACACCAAGCTGTTGGAGTGGGTCCACAGGAGGGCCACGAAGATGATCAGAGGGATGGAGCACATCCCCTGCAAGGATAGGCTGAGACAGCTGGGGCTCTTCAGCCTGGAGAAGAAAAGGCTCCAGAGCAACCTTACAGCAGCCTTCCAGAACCTGAAAGGGGCCTACAGGAAAACTGGGGGAGACATGTAGTGACAAGACAAAGGAAAATGGTTTTAAACTGGAAGAGGGTAGATTTAGACTAGATATTAGGAAGAAATTCTTTACTGTGAGGGTGGTGAGACACTGGAACAGGTTGCCCAGAGAGATCATGGATGCCCCCGCCCTGGAAGCACTCAAGGCCAGGCTGGATGGGGCCGTGAGCTAGGTGATCTAAATATCCCTTCCAACCCAAACCATTCTATGATTCTATGACTCCATGTGATGCTGAATTTAACCACAGAATGCAGAAAGTGCTACTCTACTCTGCAACCAGAGTTATGCTCCCAAAGGTGCATCACAGAATGCCTTCTGAAAACCACCACTATGAGGAAAAGTTCACCAAATATATTAGGGGGCTAATGTTGAGGAAATTCCATCACAGACCAGAACCATTGTGCTAAGCGCTGTTTGAATACCCAACTGTTTAAGTGCTTTGTCAATAAATCTGAAGAGTATTGAATGAAATACAGTGTGTATGTGATGTGACACATTTTGAAATCTATGGAAGCGCACCTATTGGGCACCCCAAGTCCCTTCAAGAATAGATTCTTCATTATGCGTTAGCTTTTATTTCAAATCTTTTGTATCTTGAGAAAGACCTTCCTTCAATATGCAAGTATTTCAGCACATTATATGGCTTTGATTAATCTTACTTCACTTCTATTAACAAACAGGGAAAAAAGTCTATTAAACACTATCTTGATTCATGGTATATCCTCTGTTTTTTAATGACAGAGAATTTAACAGATGTCATCAGCTGAAGAGCTGATGTGAAAAAAAAAATCACCTCTGTCCTATTCTTACCTGTAGCTCATTTCAAAATTGGTCTAATCAGTGGTTTGAAATAACACAAGCAGCCCAGCTGTTAATTTTACCATACAGTGCGGCACACCGCAGTAAGCTCTCGCCTGAAGGATTTTCCTCAGGTTTCCTCTGATGTCTGCTAAGGATACAATCTGCTGCTATCTGCTGACTCACATAACATAGCCAACAACGCCTTCATACTGAACATATACAAGTAGGATAGTTGTTGAGATAATGTAAGAATTTCCTTCTGTCCTGACACCATCCCACCCAGTTCATTCTTTGACTCTATGAACTATAATTATTTACTTCAAGGGACAGTGTTAAGTATTTATTATAAGTTGAAGACATAAGTAAAAGTTGATTTTGTATTACTGTTGTTGGTGACCACTGTCAGACAAATGACTGCTACAGTTTTCTTGGAATATAAGAGACAAAACCGATGAACCCACTGCACACGAATAACCATGAAATTATGAGACCAATTTACAAAAACAACGTTGAACACCAATCTAGTTTATGTTTTCAAGACTACTTATTTGACCTAGTTTTGTGACCTTGAGCCTGTACGCTGACCTATTTGTTCCTCATTTTCTTGAAAGCTAGAGCAGTTAAACCTACTGGGATCTGAACTGTGGAAGCAAAAAATTAAAGAAAAATTNTAGGGAAAAAAACCAACCACCACCACCAGCTACAAGGTCTGTCCTGAAGAAACACAGGAAAGCCTGCAGACATTATCTAATGTAACACATAGTGCAGTAAGCTTTGAAAATTATCTGGTGGGACTGTAGAGGCTTTATAACACCTGTGAATGAAAAATTATAGGAAGAGTTCATTCTTCTCTGTTCATCATCAGAAATTTTTCACAGAAGATCAAAAATAAAATGCATGACGTGTTAGAACTTAACTTCAAACAGTGTGACTTCACTTGCTGCCAATTCTACTGAAGGAAAAAACAAGAAAAGGAAGTAGAGANTTAGTCTTAATTATGCATTAAAAATGTTTTCTTCCATTTATATCTTTAATATTTTCAGAATTTCCAAGGTGTTTGTTTGTTTGTTTTCTTTTGTTTTGCACTAAGATTCACATCTGGCAAAATCAGAACATAAGTTGATGCATGAAGTAAATCCTGTAATGCTATTAAGGAACAGCAAAAAACCTGCACATTTACAGGTTTTCAGTTAATTCATGCTGCAAAATAGACTTTCTACTGCTTTGCTAAAAGTAGCTTCTATTAGAAAGCAGTTTCTATCACAGAACATAACAATACAAAAAGAAAGGAAGAAAGGAAGAGAGAAAGGAAGAGAGAAAGGAAGAGAGAAAGGAAGAGAGAAAGGAAGAGAGAAAGGAAGAGAGAAAGGAAGAGAGANTTGCTGCCAATTCTACTGAAGGAAAAAACAAGAAAAGGAAGTAGAGAATATACTGTTTGGCTTGATAACAGAATCAGAACTACCCTTTTTGAAGCAAAAATTTGGGAAACAAATCAGTAAAAGATGGCCCTCCCTTCTTGTTTGTATTTCCACCACAGAAATGAGATCCAGTACTCACCGAGATTTGGCTGAGACACTGCCATAGACCTCTGTGGTACTGGCGTGGAAGTAGCCGCAGGATGGTGGCTCATGTGATTCAGTGGTTGGTTCATAGTTTTTCGAGGATCTTGCCATGTTGTAATTTTTTCTATGTGACTGAGAAAGTGAAGATAAAGCATAAGTTTAACAGAAAATTCCCACCTACATTATAATACATGGTTAGGCATAAGGAAACAATACAGCAACAGTTTTACTCCTCTCAAAATCTGGGCTTTACACTAGTAATGTCATTGAACTTCCAGGAACACTGAGATAATAGTTATAGATGAGTTAAATCCTTAGCCACAGAATCCCCTAAGGTCTTGACTGTATGCTAGTTTTAGCAGTTTTATACATGGAATAATATTGTTATAAACTGCTTTAAGTGTTTAATCCTGCTGTAACAGCACCTATACAGAAAGATAAACTAAATATGTCTAAATTAATAAATTCTACAATAACATCTCAGTGCATATCCTATGACACACAAGCTCAGTGGGCAGTAAACTGTATCACAGAACCACAGAATCCCCAAGGTTTTAAAAGACCTACAAGATCATCCAGTCCAACCATCCACCTATCACCAATCATTCTCACTAAACCACGTTCCACAACACAACGTCTAAAAGTTCTTTAAATAATGATTCTAATGCTGGCCATTCATCATCAAAAAAAAAAAAAAAAACACAAAAACAAACAAACAAAAGAAAAAGAACAAAAACCAATGCTACAGATTTCAGTAACTCAGTATTTTATCAGGACTTGCAGATTATCTTCCACTTGTCGTACCTACAGTTTTGTTAAAAGCTTCCTGTTTGGGTGTCTGCTTCCTGCTTTGAAACATCAGTGTTTTCCATGACTTGAGCTACTGCTCTGACTGTTTTTTCACTGCCAGGCTCTGACTACCAGCTTCCACTGCAACCTTCCCAAAACAGCTCCGTTCAAATTAGCAAGCAAGTAGCATGAAGTATATTCATTCTTTTTCAGCTTGTACTAACTCCAACAACACATGTGCTACTATGGTTTCTATTTTAGGATTGTATTTTTTTCCAGTGTTAGGAAACTCAGATCTAATTCTCTGAAAATAAAAAGTTAAAGGGGAATTAAGGAGAAAGAACTGATTTGAAAAATTTTATCCTGCAATTGTGCTCTCAACTGAAACAACACAAGCTCAGCGTTAGGCCAACTCTGTAGGACTCATATGAAGCCTTTTATTGGGCCTTTGTCAAAAGGACTAAGAGTGGATTTTGTGACTAAGCCACATCAAAGTAAAGCTACTTCAGGGCAAGTGGGAAGCTGATGACTCATCAGCATGAACAACCCATATGTTCTGACTCATTAACTGCTCTCAGCAGGATGACAACTCAGATTGCATTGGAGATCACCCAGTCATCCACTTCCGGCTGCACCATCATTATCAAACATTGGGAAATCTGTTTACAACTCTGTAGGGAAAGCCAAATCATTGCCCAACTTCTCTCTGTCCCTCTATCCAAGGGACAGAGGCAAAAAAAGGGACAAAAAAGAAGCCTGGTCTCAAATAACATTACACTCAAAGCGCTTTGGCACTGCATGATGTAGCAGACATACTTTTAAACAAACGGACAGGTTCTGAAATGTTATAAACATGGCCTTGGTCATCAACATCCTGGTCTATTAAGTGAGCCTGCTCACGGTGCTGCAGTGCAGTATCTGCTAAAACCACCACCAGGTCCAAACCATGTAGTATTTCAGCCAAGAGCAGCACAAGAGAAACTGTGCATATGCCTTTGGTGCCTTAGAAGCTTGCTTTAAAGCCTGCTGTTATAAAACAAGCTATTCAGACAAACGAGACATGCACTGCTAACTCAGGAAAGGCTTCACTTCAGACCACCAGAGCTCAGTCAAGCTCAGAAGTAGCGTGACTCCTTGCACCCAGGCAGTCTCCAGCATCTCCAGCCCTCGTCTACATGATCCCAAGAGATGTCAGAGGGCATATGGCCCAGAGCTCTGGGAGACTGGGACCCACAGCAGAAGCAGTCTAAATAGTGATTTCAAAGTATGACTTTACTCCTGTATAAGAAAAAATGTCCACAAGCGCTTGCTTCTGTGTGACAATAAGGATGAAAAAAATGACTGTGCATGTAAAAAAAAATCTTTTTTTTCCTTATAAAAACCTCTAATCTCATTTGCACCACACACATCAAAATGGTTTTGAGACTTCACCTTTTCCTTTGAACATCAACAGAATGGTGAGACTGGAGTGTACATTTATTTTTGGATGGGACCATCCTTTGTAAGAAGATAATTAAGAAATAATGAGTTCCTGTTAAAAACGCAGACCTGGCTAATCCTTCACAAGAACCTGGGCAGGATGAGTCGGCGTGTCAACAGGCCCAGCACAGACACAGTGGGGCACACTGCAGGCACATGGCACAGAGATCCCAATGCATAGGATTCTCCTTTCATGGGACAATACTTAGAAGTAAGACTGTCACAGTGTGTTGTTCCCTGTTTCATAACAGTTGATCTAATTCACATATTGATGTTTCCTGATGATTTCAAGCCTGTGGGGCAGACATGAGAAACCTGGGATATCACAAATAAAAAATAGGCTTAAGATCTGTTGTAATTTTCAGTGGTTATAAATTGCAAAAACAAACAAAACAAAACAAACAAACAAACAAACAACAACAACAAAAAAAACATGAGGTCACAATACAGCCCCATGAGATTGGATTAAAAACAAATTAAAAAGCAGGTAGCCTACGTTTGGCTAACAGAGTAACAGGGGTTTCACGGTCACGTACTACTAGCGGTTAGCCTACCCAGTCCTCAGCACCAAGACACCTCTCACTGCTCCCTTTGTGTCAGGCCTAATGACCACATGTGGCGAGGTCAAGCAAATGAACTCTTCTGTCAATGTGCTGAGCCTGGAAACAAACCCTGCTAATTATTTTTCAGCTAGATGCAAAGGTTGATCTGATGGACCCCAGAGTCCCATGACCGTAAGTCAAAATAAGGTGGAGAAAAAGGCTCAGGAATAAGCAGCAGGGAACATGAGGCAGGGCCAGACTACTTTTAGCAGCACCCTGCAGTCAGAACACCTTGAACTGGGAAACGAATGGATTATGTTCAGTCTACTTCAAATTCAGCTGTGGTCTAGTGATTTCTGGAAGAGGAGGGCACAGTTAGAAAGATAAATGAAAATCAACCATGATATTTTTGTTTTATTAAATTAAAACCAAACCAAACATCAACAATCACATGCAATATATTAGCTTTTTTACTACAAAGACCCAACAACTCTTCTCCCTTCAATGTAAGAGATCCCACTTATGCTTATGGGAAGTCAGAGTGAGCCGGTGTTGGCAGCAGCTGGCAGTAGGCACTGCAGCAGCTGGAACAGCTGCTAAGCATTGTTTTCTAACTTCAGCATTTAATCATTTAATTATATACCAGCATTATTCAACAGTAATCAGAAAAGCAGAAAAAAATAAAAGTCTGCCCTATTCATAACTGAAATAATAATAATAGTTTGCAAAAGAGAATATACAAGCATATGCATGAGGAGGAAGTACCTATTAGATTGAAGAGCTTGAAGTTGGTGTTAGCGATTTCACTTCAGCAGTTGGAAGGAAAAAGATTTTATCTTTCATATCACCAGAAGGACACAAATGGATAAAAACAGTATCTCTTAATCAATTCACCACTGGAAGTGCAGAAATTAATAACTAACATTTAACAGTTCACAACTCATTCTTGTAGTAGGCCCAAGCAACTGCCTACAGTACTTTGACCTGCAGACCTATCTAATAGAATTGGTGCCACTTGCTTTTTAGACAGTGATAGTGTTTCATGAAAGTTTCATTAAGCTTTAGCAAGCAGACACAATGTAATTATTAAACTGGCTGTGCTGAGGATTTGCTTTTCTATTACTTGTTCACTGTTATTTCTAATCTTGAACTGATTTCTAAGCTGGGACACTACAGAAGTATATGAATACTTACTATCCTATGCTAGGTACTAATTAAAATAACTTCTTTAATGAAAATAGTTGCTCTTTTCCTGAATTAGTTTCAACATTACTTGCTACCTTGAAGAGAACCTTAAGAATGTCCTACTAAGCTTCCCTATAACTGACTGATCCTATTGTTAGGATATGCTACAGACTTAAAAAACATTAAACTAGTTATTCAAATGGAAACAAAACACCCTTTGAGTTCTATTGACAACTCAACCTTTAGATTTTGGATGGAATCCAAATTCTTGAGAAAAAGGAAAAAGGGCACTGAATGAAATTATTATACACAACATGGTAATGGGATTGTTTAATGTATGCAATATAACATTGTCGATGCATCTGCTTGCCTGACAGATGTCTGTATTATTTACATTAAAAGCTACATATTAATTGCCCTATTAAAAAGCGCATTCATTTTAATTGGGGAAATAAATAGTAACATGAAACAAAATACTCCCTTGTGAGACACGTGACATTTTCAGATTCATTAAGTTACTGAAGTTGTTAAATAGGCTGCAGAATGAAAAATAATTAACCGTCCTCAACTTGATCTAGAGGGCTGTATCCCCCTTCTGTTGTGATTCCAACTTTTTCACCAACAGAAAAGCCTTGTCAGAAGTAGCACATTTATGAGCAATGAGGGTGTACATAAACAAAATATAATACTTCTTCTAACAGGAAATGAGAATCAGCTCATCTAATAAATAAATATTCTTTCACTATCAAGATGGCATTTCTAGTAAAACTGGTAATACTTTAACATATTCTACATTCTAGTAAAAACCAAAACAAAGCTAGCCAACAACAAAGAATACCCCTCTTCACAAAGGATCAAAAATTTCTTCATGGAAAGACAGACTATTAATACAAACACAAACATCCAAAACCAAAACTAAACATAAGAGAAATTCTCCTTTTAAAGTTGTATCCCACTGTATCACACAGGCAGAGAAGTGGATAACTGAGGGCTCCCTACAGTCTAAAGTTTCATTTCACGTTCTGCTTTCTGAGTCTGTTAGAAAATTACTATTAATGTCTTCTGAGCAATGTACATTTTGCACATGCATTAAAAACTTAATTCTTTTTTTCCACCATCAGTGTATATTTGATCAGAGTTTTATGGGGTTGAATCCATCTTCATATCTATAGCCACTATAAAATATTGATGTTTTGCTTTTTAACTAACCCCAATGGACTCTTTTCTCTTTGTACTTTGAAGAATTGTCAAGCACTCCAGTTCACCGCAGTACATTCAAGCACACTTTTATAAAAAAGGATTTTATCCGCAGAAATAAAGTATTTTCTACTCAAACTTCAGGTACACCTGTAGGCTTGTTGGCCTTTGCTTTTGATATCCTACAGGGACCAGCATTTCACAAAAGGACAACAAACCGGACTTACCACAGTCTGCAGAATTTCTTTCCACAAGTGAACAGCAGTTCTAACTTTTTCCCATGACAAGCTTTCTTTTTCCTGCCCTTCTTAGTCAGAGTTTCCAAACGATAACACGTACTGACTTGAGGAATACATTTCCCAAAACAATGATTTGCCTTCACTGGAAACTGAGTCCTCCGGTACAATGTACACATATCTGTGCACAGCAGTTCCTCACTCAGACATCACTCTCACTACCTCAGCTTTCAGGTCAGCACATTTATTAACCTCCAAAACAAGTCAGAATAGCTTCTGATTATCCTGGGAGTGATGCTTGTACAAGGACTATGGAATTGCTTAGAGGGATTAGACAGAAACTGAGCTGCACGGTGTGAATCTGTTTTTTTGGTTCTTGTTCTCCCATAAGTGTTGTGCAGCTTAGAATAACCATCACTGTTTTCAGCTCTATGTGTTTGAAGTTGAAGTAACACTTTTAACATTTCTTATATAATGTGTAATATGTACATAAGGATGTGGACATCCAGTTACATAGAAGAGCTGTACTGCCAAGCATCTTAGCAAGATCTGAGAATTCAGCCCTCCCACACCTGGATCAGTGGGTTGGTCAACAGCCATCTGGACATAGGTGGCAGCCGTGGGATTGTCACAACAGAAGGGGTGGAGGACCCATACACATTTAAAACAAATACACTCACACGCACATATGCATATATCACCACAGTCCAAAAAATAACCATACAAACCCAAAACTTTAATTTTCATTCATATTCTTATAAAATTAAACTCTGGACAATGTGAGCAGAGAAAGGGGTATCAGGACGACAATGACATTTCTTCCTTAAAGTAAAATAAATTCAGTGGGAAAGATCTGCCTCATTCAAGTTACTATTGAAAAGCTCATGAAATTAATGGATCAGGACTTCATCTTAATTCCCCTATATATAATTACTTTTACCACTACTGAGAGCTGAGTAATTAGACTGTTCAGTAGAAACAATAGTTAACAGCCAGAAGGTAAAACAAAATGTTGCTCTCTTCCCAAGTCCTCACTGAGAAAAAGGAAACTAGAATCAACTAATGCGTGATAAAGAAAATGCAGTATTAACACTTTTCTCTCTAAGATTAATAAGAATTCAATTAGGACTCCTGATGATCGAGAAACACTCTCACTTTCAGGGTGTGAAGAAACTTTCCATTAAAAAGCCTGGCTGTCATTAACATCAACACCTTCTACGATTCCATTCTTAACCATTTAGAAGATTCCCTCAGAACATGGGATTATTTCCAACGATTCACCTCCTACCTGACATACTCATATGGGGAAAAAATCACACTGCTTTTAGTGAATGGACTTACAAGAAACAAACGAAAAATGGTCACATTTCCTGTAGCATCTGTAAACATGCATGTTTTTATTACATCCCTGCTTTTAATCTCAAAGGACAGTTTGGAATATAAAAGAAAGTTTAATATATAAATGGTTCTTATCACGGTCAGCTCCGATTATCCATTGTGTTCAGCTCACATAATTCCTGATCCACAGGTCCTCAGGACCTCACTGCACTAGACAAAAATGTGTCAGGGTGCAAATAGCTTTTGGGGGAGTTTCTTACAAAATGTGGATTCCCGAAATATTGGTTCCTGCTCTTCCAAAAATGTCAGTACACAAAGGTCAGGAACTGTCCCACTTCAATTATTTTTTCCTTTGTGATTCAAGATACAGGTCATTAGCTAGCAGATTAATGGTTCTGGAGTCTTACTTCTGCCTTACATAGGATGAGCAGATTGGCTCCCAAGAAAGATCAGTCCATTCAAATAACCACAATAATCACTAGAGTTCAGAAAGCTTGCCTTTTATAATCTGAATCTACTGCATACCCAGAAAATCCAGCCAGACAGTCACTGTTTGCAAATAGATGGGAAATGCAACCATTTGCCATCAAAAACAGATGAAAAATAGGATCTGGTTAAAAGACCAAATCTTTGCCCAAAAAAACCATTCCAAAATAAAGAAACAATGTCTGCTAGCTGATAGTTGATCTCAGCTGAGAGATGGTGGCAGTTCTGCTCTCTTTTAAAATGAGGTCAGGATTTTGCTGAAGGAAGGGAGCTGTTGTCAGTTAGGACACTGTGCTAATACTCTGATCAAATGTATTCTACTCAAAAGTAAACCTACCTTTTCAAAGTTTAAGTATACATATGGACAAGTAAGACTTCCATTAAGCTGATAATAATGTACAAAAATACCAAAAACTTACCAGGATAGTTGCATTCCACAAACTCACAGTGGAGTGCACTTATCAGTTAAAAATTACAAGCTCACTACTAAGAGTCAAAGGAAACTTTGTGGGAATGCAAGAAAAAACATGACCTGCAAGGAGCTCTATCATCTTCATGGGGATTTGTGATGTTCTATTGGCACTCCAAGGAGAGGAATAACGCAGTCCTATTTTAACACTTTAACTGGTAAAATGTAACCATCTATGGTCCTTTCATAATTTGCAATAAGGAAAGTATTCAGATCCTTACCAGAGTGAGAGGTAAGTACAATCGTCCTGCATTGTTCTTTTCATTTCAGCTATCAGGTGAAACATGGTTAGGATTAGAGAGCATTTTTCTTATGGTATAACCAAATTGTGATATAGAATATACAACGCACGTGTGTCCCTAAGCCCATGGCTTACAACAGTAATGAAGTCAGAGGGTGCCAGCATTACCATTCTTAACATGTAGGTTTCTGTAGCCTTTTTTTTTTTTTTTTCTTTTCTATTTTTTCAGTGAAAGGGAAGAGTTTAAGGATTTATTCAGGTCCAGCAAGTCAAGACTCTTGCATATCCCCACTTGAATTACACTGTAAGAGGAACGCTACAATAGAATAAATCATTTGTACACTGCTAATCTCTCAGGAGTTAACACCCTTTTTTTTTGGGGTTGTTTAAACGTGAGTTATGTAAAAATTCACATACTGATTACAATTTTAATGACTGGCAGAGATTTGACTTAAAGAGAACATTTTCCTTCTATGAATATATAAAACACTGTCTTGAATGACTAGCTGCAACATTCACACATATAACAACAAAAGAAGTCTGGAAAACCGTCATGTTTGCATTAGGTGGAATTTCTGCAGTGATATGCTCTTTCCCTGTGGTCCCAAGAAGAACTTCAGTTAAGATATTCTTTTCTACCATTCCTAGTAGAGTCATTAAGAACGAAAATAAAATTCACTTCTAGATAGCCAAATTTATTTCTGAGGAGAAAGTTTGTATTCTGTAATCAAAAGACGAGAAGCAATTTGAGAGTTTGGGATGAAGATGACTGAGGCTTTTGAGCTGGCACTGGTCCAGCAGGTTGTCAGCAGTTATTAACTGCCAGATGTATTTGAATTATTCTGTGCAATGAATCTGTAAAGACTGTAAACAGGCAGCACTGACTCTCATTCTGATCTAAGTCCCAGCATTACCCCAAAGCCAGATTTCAGAGACTTAAGCCCACTTGGTCCAATTAATTTCTGGTTTTGCATGTTTCAAGTACTCTTTAATCACAGTCAAGGTGATCTTCCCACAGAGTATGCTACTCATGTACAGAATTCAGAAAACTGAGTCTCACATTTTCCCTTTTTTCTTCTGATTTTACATTGTAGAGGTGATAAAAACATTTTAAAAAACTATCAGAGTAGCTAAGCTCCTGCTTTGTCATCGTATCAGCTTTTTTTCCCCACTGAATTACAGAACAGTTATAAAAGACTTTTCATGAACCAAGAAAACGTGCTGAAATTGTCTTTAGAAAAAAATTGAAAACAAAACCCTAAACCTGAAGTGAACAGTTAAATCAAAGATTAAATATCTGTTGAACTACGCAAAGCTAAGTGCAACACTGAAAAATGATCTCTTGCTGGATGTCTCAGACTTCCCAGAGAACTTATTTTTCCCTGTACATATATAAATAAAAATCAAAAGGAAAGAAAAAATAATTAGTGCTTCCGAGGCTATTAAAAAGTCTACAATTTTGGCTGGGTGACCTTTAGTTGAAGCTTCACTACTGCTGATCACATCCACAATTCTTATTCCAACAACTGCCTGCAGAGGCCTTCATAAGGCCATCAGAATAACTTTGAAACTGACCTTTTTATATTCTTTATCTATTTTGTGGAGGGGAGCGAAGTGGGTGGACTTAGAGTAAATAAAAAAATGAAAAAATGCAAGCAGAAGATAACTGAAATAAAACCAGTACAAAATCAGTATCTCCAGTAATGTTTATAAACAGGTGATATTTTTTATTATTTTTGGGGGGAAACTGCACCCCCCTCTCTCTTCGAATACAATGAGTGACTAAGGATTTTTCTGCTTTCATGTTTGGGAGGACTGGAAAAGGTCTTTTTTT
>VXAB01006461.1:182279-215139 GCA_013399175.1 Odontophorus gujanensis
AAGGGCGCGGAACCCCCCCGCCCCGCCCCGCCCCGCCCCGCTTCATACTGGCGGCCGCCTCGCAGGCCTTGGGTGCGGCGCCGCGCCGCAGCAGCTCCACCGCCAGGTGCCCCAGCTCTCCGACGGCTGAAACGAGAAGAAGCGGCACGGCTGTGAGATCGGCCCGGCCGCCGCCGCCTCCTTCCGCTCCCGCCCCGCCCCGCCCCGTCCCACCCCNAGGAAGAAGGCCGGGCGGGGTCCGAGCGCTCTGCGGGTCCCTGCCGGGCCGGGCGTAGGGCCGTGCCGCAGCGCCTTGCGGCCCAGCGCTGAGGTGAGGCGGCGGCGGCGGCGGGGCGGGGCGAGCGGCGGTGAGGAGGAGCGGTGCCGCGGAGGGCTGCGTGTGTGCGGCGGGGTTGGGGCCTGTGAGCGGCCTTGGGTGGCGGTGGGGGAGGCGGAGGTCGATGCTCGCGGGCTGCTATTGGAATGCTGCAAGCTCTTGCTTGGGGTGTCCGAGATACGCGTGAGGGCCGCGATGGCGTTTGCATATTTGGTGCCGTGCAGTGGGGTTTTGGGAGCCCCGCATTGATGCGTTCAGACGGGGCGCGGCGGTCTGCATCAAACGATGAAAACGCCGTCACTGTGCTTATCGCAGGACTGATTCGTGGTGCGTTCGCTTTGGGCATTGTAATCCTGTGTGGCACTGAAATGGAATTTCAGGCCATTGAATTCAGATGTGAAACTGTTTTTTTTTTTCCCCCGATAAACGGCTAAACCAACTGTTCTCTTGAGAACTGAACTGTGAGCATAATTCTGTGGGCAGGGGATTGTTCTTTGCTGCCGTTTATTGGGAAATAAACTTCGGGTTGACTGAAAACTGTATTTCTGACTGTTTGATGTTTGTGTGTGCTTAGAGAAGCTCAGTTTGAGAATAGTTGCCAGGAGTTCCAAATATTCTGTCTGCTCAGTGTCCAGTTTCAAATCGTTACTAGATGCTCTCTAATCCACACTTGCTGCCAAGGCCTGTCCATCCTGGCAGGTGTGACACGGTGCTTTTGACACAGTGCGGGGACTGCACCAAGAAGAGCATTTTCCCCTCAGGTTACGTGTTCTGGTCTGGGAGTCATCTTACTGTTGTTTAAAGATGGTCTTTGTAACATAGTGAGACCCTTGTTTTAAAGTGAGAAGTGATACTGTGCTCTTTGTTTCCATAAAAAGTTTAATCTGAAGTATATTAATTATTGTAAAATCAGAAATACTGTCTGTGAGAAAGGCCTTGGCTGATGTATTTGAAATTCATGAAGTTGTTCCATGGCCACCATACTGCCCTCAGCACATTCTCCTCCCCACTTCTGACCCGATGGTCCTGTTCCTTCGGGTGGAGGTGTGCAGCTCCCCAGGCTCAGTGTGTTTTGCAAGTTCTGGAATGCAAAGTGAAAAGCAGTCTCAAGCTCCCACAGTTACATAATGAGAACCCTGTAGGTAGTCTAGAAAAACACATGTAAGTGCTCTAACTAATTAATGTAGGAGAAGTTGAGCTTAGTTTGTGTAGTCTACAGCATACACCTGTATTTCTCTGTACTGGAAGTTACCTTGCTCAAATAAAGAGTGTAGTCTACAAATGAGCCATGGAATTCCAAGTGTAGGGCTTTTTGGTGTGTGTTGGAGGCAGTAATTCTTGGGCCTGGAAGAGTGTGTGTGTAACTGTTGGGTGAAGAAGGCTATACGTGCTCATTGTTAGCATGAACAACTTTATTTCTGGTATTTTCTAACAGTACTTAATGCTGTTTCAGTGCTTTCTGTATGTTGTAAGGAGTATGTTGAATTTACGGTTGTGGTTGTAATGCTGTGATAAGTTTCTAGTGTCTGGTCACTTCTGTCATTAAAAAAAATTCTTTTTTGGATGATTGCCATTTTACTCTTCCAGTCTTACAGCTGTCCTTGTTGCCAAGGCTGACAGATTTGAGGAACTGGGAAATTGTGACTTAGAAATAAAAATAAAATTCATGGATTTTGTAATTCATTACAAGTTCTGTAACTGTAACTTCTGTTTTTCTAACCAGTTGGAAGTTGCACAAAGCATCGTGGCTGATCGTTGTCTCTTTTCTAAAGACTGGATTATGGCCATAGCAATAATGCAAGTAGAAACTGTGAGGTGAAACTTGTCAGGGGGAGCAAAGGTCCTGATCTTTGGTGTCAGGTTGTGCTTCTTCAGGGAGGGGCATCAAGAAGAGAGGCAGGTTCTTCCCTCCTGCTTCTAACCTCCAGTGTCTGTCTGCACTGTCATGGGGCTGTGGCTGAGGATACATTTTCTGGGTGCCAGTGATGATCAGGTTGTACCCTCCTGTCTTATGGTAGTACAGGTTGGTGGGGGGAGGCTGAGTGGGGATTGTTCTCCATTGTACTTCCTCTCACTAAAGAGGTTTGCTTTTGTTAGGATGGTCCTCTTTGAAGAAAAATAAAAACAAATTAAGCTTAAAATATATTGGCCCCTTCCTCTATTAGCTTTGTTTGGAATAAACTGCCTGAGGGAATTCTGTCGTACTTTTTGAAGACTGTATCCAGCAGATAATGTTGATGGTCCAGTTGGATCACAGCACAGAATCAGCTGTTCTGAACCTTGCTGGGGCAGTCAGGCCGTAAGAGGGTGAGATGCAGGAGTGAACAGTGGCTGTCTCCAGTGTTCTGCAGACGGCAGTGTTAAATGATCCAGGTTATGGCATAGTTAAAATAAGTTATTTTATAATCCAAATCTAGAAAACATCTTTCAGGTCAAAATGCTCTTAAAGCTTTTTATTTTTATAAAATGCTCGTAAAGATTAGCTCTTATTATATATATAAATTGTGTATAATTTTTGTATGTTGCCATGTCAGTAACCCAGCTTTTGTTTTGGAAGCACCACGCAGGAAGGAAGCCTCTCATATCTAACTTCTAGGGATGGGGAAGGAGCAGCGTTCTCATTTAGGACCTACTTTCTCCTCTCTGGAAATCTCTGTTGTCCTGTCAGCAGCCAGTCCTGATGTTCAGCTTGCATTTCTCAACAGCATACATTAAAACTGTGTCAAACCCTCACATAACTGTGTGCTGTGGGAGAAACAAAACAGTAGGAATCTTTGAAGTAAGAAGCATTAAAAGATACATCTTACACATAAAGTCAAGGGCTGAGATATGAGGAAGTACTGTACTACCTTTATGGCTAGTTGTGTACCTTTCGTTTGCCCACATGCCCTTTTCTGTGTGAACAACTGTATACTTTGATCACAGTCATCTTTTCTTTTCCTCACGTGACCCTGTTTCGTTAAGTGCAGGGGCAGTGTGCACTAAAATGTAGATATGGAGGACTGAAACCTCCTCCACTCCCTTGCCCTCCTACCAGGTGTTTGGATGCTTGATTTTCCAGTATAGGTAGCAGAATTTTTACCTTCCTGTGAACACATCTCGTCGTCTCTTGATGATATTACAGACTGAAAAAGCAGCAGTGGATTACCGACTCGTGGTACTGAATGTTTTAGATGAAAGCTTTCCAGAGACACCATTTCTCACTGCGTGTAAATGGATTTGTCAAATACTGCAGCTTTGTTCCGTGTAATGCAGGTTTGTGTTTTTGTGAGGCTAATAGGATGAAGTCAGCAACTTCAGCAGGGAAGCAAGTAGCGTTGCTTATACAGGAAAAGCTTTCAGGCCCTTACCTTGTATTTTTCATATTTTTATGGGAAAATTGTATTTTTATGGCAAAGCAAAATACCAAAACAATGATTTTCTTTCCCCTTACTGCTGCTTTTTGCTTTTTTTTTTTCCTTTTTCCTCTTCAACTAATGGTAAACCAGCAGTTTAAAAGAACTGTTTCTTTTAGCAAGCATGTGCTCCTGCTTACAGAGAGATAAGTTGTTCCTTTGGCTGCCAGTTTTGTTGAAAATTTATTAACAAAGCAGGATTAATTTCCTTTTAATACTGTGAGTTGTTGATAATCATGTAAGAATACTTTTAAGAGTATTTGTCTTTTGTTTTTTAAAAGTCTCAAAAATGCTCACACTTTACTGAATCAAAATCAGGCTGAATCAGCTGAATTCTCAGTTGCCATCCAGCTCGTGCGTCACGTTACGCGTTTGTG
Organism: Odontophorus gujanensis; assembly: GCA_013399175.1. Taxonomy (NCBI): domain Eukaryota; kingdom Metazoa; phylum Chordata; class Aves; order Galliformes; family Odontophoridae; genus Odontophorus; species Odontophorus gujanensis. Next base: position 186,368 of record VXAB01006461.1, read on the forward strand.
CGTTTCCCCGGAGATGATAGAATTTGCTGTTAGTTGATACCTGCTGAAATCACACTCATTTTGCAAGTGTGTATTTAGTGTTTTTAGAATAAACAGTTTTAGTAGAATTACTTCAGGCACTTAAGAAATTTTGATGGCTTGGATTTGTGTTAGAAGAATTGAATTTAAAATTAAGAACATCTGAGGGTGATTAACAACTTGTGAGTGCTCATTTCTGTGTCCCACTTACATTACCATTTGTTGCCTGAGGATCTTTGAAGTGCTGTTATTATTAAGTTTTGTTTTATGCAGGCAATCCTATCAAGGTTACATACTCTTTGTAAATGGGATTCTTTCTCTCTCTAAAATAATCATACACGTTAAAAATTATCTCTTGAAAGTAAATACAGAATAACTTCTTGCTCTTTTAGAGAATAAGTTTAGCTGTTCAATAGAACTCAGTAAAATGACATGGAAGTATTTACTACAAGCTTTGACTTTTTTTTTCCCTATTTCACAGATATTAAAATATGCTGTTGTCAATAGGAATGCTGATGTTGTCTGCCACTCAGATATACACAATTTTGACTGTTCAGTTATTTGCTTTCCTGAATCTTTTACCAGTGGAGGCTGATATTTTAGCGGTAAGTATATTTTTCTACGCAGATGAGATCTCCATAGAATTATATATTTTTCTAAACGAATCTATTAATGAATAAGTGCAGTGAATTTTATAGTAGGTCATTTGGAGGAGTGTTGCCTAAAGGCTTTAGCTCAATACTAAAATAAACTGTACATTTTCAAATGATCTGTCAAGGAATGTGTGCTCAGATACCCTATGATGAAAGCACTTTGTTCCTTTGTAGTCATTTAAGAACTTCCATTCCGATCATGTATTCTATGGCATGTTATAAATCTGTTAAAACAATTCTATGATTATTTGGTTTAGATAGCAATTTAAGTTTGCGTGGTGGATGCCATTTTGTATGGTAAAACTATCCAAATAAGGTATTCTGCCCAAGGCTAGTATTCTTTGTGCTGTAGGCTTTGTCAGTAAAGTTTTTGTGTAGGCTGCACTGACATATATATGTATTTTAAAGAATAATATTATGAATAATAATTTTCAGGTTTTAAATAGTCTTTGTGTTGTTTGTGATGTAAGGCTGATTAATGAACTTGCACTCAATGGCAAAGGATGCTCCTGTTCTTTGGTGCCAAAACATCATGCCAATGTTCTTTATCTTGTACTTTCATGGAGGATGTTATGTATTTGTAGAATATTAGTAATTCAATCCATTCCACTGAAATAATTCAATCTAAGTGCTTTAATATCTGTATTCTCTGCTAGTCACAGTGACATCCAAGAAATGTGTTAATAGCAAACCAATTAATTTAGGAAACGAAAATCCTTGAAACTAGTGTTCAAATAAAAGTACATAAGTTCACAGTAACATGGGGTTCATGAGTACTGAATTATGTTATTTGGATCTTTAAATTGTTACCGCTGTGTTATGTTTTGTAGATGAAAAAAATTAAGTAACAGTGCAGATAGATAACTGTGCTGTTATGACTTTGACATTCCGTAGTGAAATTTTAAACTTGATTTCTGCTGTGGACTTTATCTTTTTTTCCTTTCTTTCTGACTTAGCTGACATTTCCTCTCTTCATAATAAAATTTATTGGTATGCTTACTACTTCCTACCATAGAAAAAATATTTTGGAAGCATACTTTGATTTCTTCTGTTCAAGCTTCTGCATGCACTATTCTAAAATAAATAAATCTAAAAATGAAGTGGTTTTTATTCTGTGATATTTGGGTAATGGCTGTTCTATTTTGAGAAGGTCTGTTAAGCAGGATATGAAGAGATGAAGCAGACAGCTGTTAAAACTGTTATTTGAAAAGGAAACAGTAAAACATGTGATTGTTGGGAAAAAGAGGACATGTTTGTGTGCTGTCATGGATTTGAAAGCATACAGATAGCTTGTGATTTTGAAAGACTTTTTGGGTTAATGATTGTCTGGAGGCTAAAATTCCAGGCAAATCTTTGGATCTCCCAAGCAGAGAAATTCTTTTCTCTGCTGATTTAGGTTTATGTTTGTGCTTCTTTGTTCTCACACAGTTGCAGCCTCAACTGAAGTGATAAGTTTATATAAAGTACTTGTATGTGTATATATATATATGACGCATGTTTGACTTTTTCTTTTTTTAAAATGAGGGATAAAAATAAGTATGTTTTTATTTGTCTCTTAGATTAAATTGGGGCTTCCAAGTAATTTAGGGGATAGCCTGCATGACACAAGCTCAGGAGGGACACTTTGAAGGTAGTAGGTGTGAGTAAATGATGAGGACAGCTGACTGGCACAGAGCTATGCTACCTGATTTCAGGATGGAAGATCAGGAGGGAAGATGTAATCATTCTGCTTCATACAGCAAAACAAATACCTTTCCTTTAAGCTTAGCTCCATTGCTGCCTTTTCCCCTTCCATTTTAGTAAAGTTTTTGGAAGGGGAGCTTGTTTGAAATCTTTTTCCTGTGAAAGAATAAAGATATATCATGATAGTGGTTTTTATTTATTTATTTATTTTTAATGAGTGTTCCCACATCTAAATCTTGCTGTTAGGAAATGCCTTCTCCTGAAATAAATATTCTTTCTCGATTATCATGTGTAATAGTTTTATGATTCAATAAGCAGTTATTGCAGGATTCACAACTTTTTCAGGAAACTAGTTTATTTATTATTTTTTACTTATATTGAGAAGAAATTTCAGGATATGTGTGGTCTTTGCTTTTTGTCTGGATTATCCTTAGCTAACCAAGTCATGCAGCTATGAAAGATGTCACGAGAAAGGAGGAAACAAAGCTTCCATAGATTTAAGGTCTTTACAGTATTCCTCTGTTTGGAAATGAAAGCTCATTGTTAGTATTTAAAAAAACAAACTGTAGAGCTGCTTTTTTGATGCTTACCTAAATAGGTAGCAGGGAATTGAGAAGAGATAACAACATTTGGAGAGTACTTTTGAGTTTGTTGAGGTCCCTCTGATGGCTTCCCTTCCTTCTAAGAGTAAACCACACCACTCAGCTTGGTGTCATTGGCAAACTTGCTGAGGGTGCACTTGAACCCGTCATAGATGAAGATGTTGAAGAGCATCGGTTCCAGGACAGACCCCTGGGGGACACCACTCGTCACTGGCTTCCACCTTGACGTAGTGTCATTCACCACAACCCTCTGTTGTTGTATATTTCTGTCTTGTTGCAAACCTGAATTTTCTTTAAAATTTATTTCTTGTAGTATAACTTCGAAAATGGAACCCAGACCTTTGATGATCTACCAGCTAGGTTTGGCTACAGACTGCCCGCAGAAGGCCTAAAGGTATTTTAAAAACAAACAAACCCACATCCTATTCTGTGTGTCTGCTCTAGTTAAACTCATTCCAAGTGTGAGATGTGTAGATGAATAGAATTCACAGTAAGGGGATCTCACTCAAGATGGAGTGGAAAGGGACTATTTATGAGGAGGGTTGCACAATTGTAGTGTAGCTTTCATAGGCAATGATGAAAATACATGTTCTGCTTTTCCTGGATGGCTAAGGCAGGAGACATCCGTACATTCTGATGGTATTAGTAAGTAACTGATGTAGAAACAAACATACTTTTATCTGTCTAAAATAAAATAGATGAGGTAGAAGTAAATTATCCTCTGAGGTACATTTATGGCTGAGATTTTGTAGCTGAAGCTTTTTCCAAATGCTGTCAATTCCAGGAAAATGCATATGTTGCATTTTTTCTGCTTGCCTGGTATTAGTGTCTTTGCAGTGATGTGAACCATTTACCTTCTCTAGGATCACGTTCTTACAGTCAGCATTGATAAGGTTGTTCAGATAAGTCTTCTTTTCAGTTCTTTTGTACTTGAAATTAGCATCTTCAAGAAAGGCACTTCAGTTTAGCTATCCAAATAGTTGAGTTCTTATACAAAGTTTACTCTTTGTTACCTTTATTTATTATTATTATGGAGGTGGATGCAGAGAGTCAGTCTCAGTGCAGTAACTTGTTTGGCTGTCACTTCTAACAGTGTATGAAAAAATATTTCTGATTGAGATGTATTTGCATTGATTTTGTTTAAGAGTTCTAAGCTGTAAACATATTTATGCACGCCATCTTCCCAGTTTCAGTAGAGGGGAATTGCTATAATTTGTGCACCCATGGAGATGGTGAATAGCAGATGAGGGCAGAGAGCTGCTTTCCATTTCCTTCTGTCTGTGACATGGTAGGCCTTAAAATTTGTCTTCGAGACATCGGTGTTGCAATGCTTGTGAGTTAAAAAATAGGCAAAAATGAAGCTGATGTGGTCATACAAGTCAGGATTGCTTTTTGACTGCATGGTGTCCTCTTCACAGTGAAGAATTCGTCTGCAAATGAAGCTTCAATAGGACTTTGTTTTCATGCCTAGTGGGTTTTGTTATGGGGAGAAATGTAGGTAAAGCTAGTATCGTTGTTTACTGACTGAATTGAGAAGCAGAGTGATTAAGTGATTTGCCCTAGCAGTGAGCCAGTTTAATACATCAAAAATAGCTGTAAGGAGCTTTGACTCTAACCTTTTTAACTGTTAGACCTTAACTAAGGTAAGTGTGGTCACCTGTGTAGAAGTAAAAATGAGTTCAAGTGCAACACATTCCTTTGCATTTTGTAATCCTTACAGATTAAATTAAATTACCTTACACGGGGCATGGGCTATGATAACACCCAGGGATAGTTGCCTTGCAGAGCTGACCTGTGACAATTTGAGTTTGTATCTACATCCCTCAGATTTTTTTTGGAAGTCTGGTCCACAACTTTTTAAAAGTGAATATCCTATGACATAGTTGTGCTCAAGACCTGACTGCCCCCCTTTTTTTTTTTTCTATTTTCTCTCAAGTAGAAGGTGATGAGCTTTCTTTTTTAAAAGGAAACTTCTATACATGTGACACTTGAAGTTCATATGATGTGGGGAATAATGCATTACTGGGTTTGTTTGGACTTGCTGTGTACAGATAAGATTTTCACACAGTGTTCATTTCATTGTCTTGGGTTTTTCTCTATACCCAATGTGTGTTAATCTTTCTTCATTTCAGTTTTTGTTATTATTCGGAGTATGTCTTAGGACAGTAGTTCCACAATGTTGATGTAGTATATGCAGTCTTCTTTTTACAGGAATGTACTGCAAACTCTTAAGTTGTGAACTTCAGCTGACATAACTGGAAAAACTGTGTTTTCTTATCCTTCAAATTTTTCATATTTTCTATATATATAAAGATTCTGATAAATGAAAAATAAATAGAGATGTTGCAGAAATGTCACAGTGGTAGGACTGAGTCATTGGTAAGAGTTTGCTTGGCTGTTACATGAAAATAGTGTTTTCTTTCCTCATTTTTGTCCGAAAACTTTTCTTCAGCTGAAGAGATGTGAAGCTGACATTGTTTTGTGACTGCTTTTCAGGGATTCCTAATAAATTCTAAACCAGAGAACGCATGTGAGCCTATAGCTCCCCCTCCACTGAAAGACAACTCATCCACTGCTTTTATTGTGTTAATTCGAAGGCTTGAGTGCAACTTTGATATCAAGGTAATATGCTTATGTATATTTTGTATTTATTTTTCTAAGAATTTAATGGTGCTTAGAAAAATAACGTATAGTTAATGGCAGGGTAAGTGCTGGTGTGAAAGGAGGGGAGAGTTTTATTCTCATGGAAACAAAAAATCTAAGGGAAATAAAGCCTGATGTTATGATTTAGTTTAAGATTATCCATTCTTGAGCCAGCATGTGCACCAAATAAAGATGACTGATGCTGCAGTTTTGTAGTATAAAGCATCTGGTAGCAGTATTTACTTTTCTTGCAGTGAAGTCATAGTATCGCAGAAAGGTTGGATTGGAAGGGATCTTACAGTCCTGCCTGGCAGCTGCCCACCAGTTTGGGCTGCCCAGGACCCCATCTGGCCTGAGCACCTCTGGGGATGGAGTAATGACAGCTTCCCTGGGCAGCAGTGCTAGGGTCTCATCACCTTCTGAGTGAAACATTTCCTCCTGACATCTGACGTAAATCTTGTCTCTTAATTTAAAACCATTCCGCCTTGTCCTGTCACTATCAGACAGTGTAAAAAGTCTGTCTTCCTCCTTTGCTGCCTTTTCTTGTGCCAGTAGCCAGGGATCACAGAAGATATTAGGAATCTGATGTGACCTAAAATCTGTAAGCTATTTTAATGTTTTGGTTTTGTTTTTATAGTTGGATTTTTGTTGTGTTTCATGGTTAGACCCCGTAAACAATTTTAGGATCACAGTTAGGAGTAGGAGACAGTTCCAGGCAAGAACAGGCACATATGGACAAGTGGCAGGATGGTGATGATCTCAATTGGTAGAAGGGCTTTTAATCAGAAAGGCAAGCACTTGTTCGTTAGAAACAGCTTTCTTATTGATTTCAGGACAGAATTTTGTCTCTACCCTCAGCTTCTGCACTGTGGTGTTAAACAAAATCACATCTCTGTGTGCTACATGCTTTGTTAGAACGATCTGGGGTTTTATGTCTTTTAAATAATGATACCTCAATGTATTAAAACTCTTCCACTTTGGGCCAGCAAATACATTATTAAACATTGCATCATAATAACGACCAAAATCCCAGCTGTGCATTTCTGTTTACACCTAAAACTGCTCTTCATTTTGTTTTTTAAATATTGGAATTCCTCAGAGTGTCTGCATTTTCAATAACGTTACTATACAGATGGCACTGTGAAGAATGCAATTGTTGGGTAGAGTTGATTGCTGTTTACTTGTAGTGGAAAGTTGCTATGCAATAAAAAAAACAACATTTCCTGAACCTGAACCATCCTTTTAATATGCATTCTAAAAATGAGTTAATCCTCTAGTTTTAGTGCACAAATAATGTTTTTCTTTGGGACCCTGGGTAACGGGGATGATTTTATTTTAGAGGTGGAGCTTCTTTTATCAGCGAAAATGAAGTTGTGAGTTATGTGAATGTTATAGATTCCTGAAAACATACCTAGTGTATTTTGAATCACTGTTCTTTCTAACAAATACTCTGTATGGGTTACAGGTTTTAAATGCACAGAGAGCTGGATACAAGGCAGCTATAGTTCACAATGTTGATTCCGATGACCTCATAAGCATGGGATCCAACGACAGTAAGTACAGGTATCACTTCTTCTCTCCTGTTTGAAAATCATTTCGCTCACCAGAGTGTACAGTATTACATGAGTATTGCAGTTCTAAATATTATGATGAACTATGACTTCAACAAGAAACACCCAACAAACAGGCAAAAATGTAAAATAAATAAATAACCACCACCAAGACAAAAATTTCCTACACTGAATGCTTTACAATGGCAATTTTTTGTAAGAACATGTGTGTACTTGGGTGTTATTTGTGGTGTTAAGTTTGTATGTTCTCTTGTTTCTTTTGTTTTCCTTTATAGTTCAACCATTCTGAATTAAGTGGTTTAATTTATATGATAGATTTATATGATTAATGTGGATAGTATAAAAAACAGCAAACCCCCAAAAAATCCTACACTTTTGGAAAGAACTCAGACTTCAAACTATGACTATTTATTGTTTAGTTGTTTCATTTTGCTTGTGCGCTGCTGTGTGCATTTTATTTTTCCTTGAGCAAATGGATTCTTATTTTATCTGAAACACATATTGCATGTATGTATTTCTCACTTTTTCTGTTTTAAAAAGAATTTGGAGATTGGTATGCCATTTTTTGATTTATTATCATAGGATCATAGAATGGGTTGGAGGGGACCTGTAAGATCATTTAGTTCCAACCCCCTACTATATTATCCCACTAAATCATGTTGCTCACTACCCAATCCAGCCTGACCTTGAGTGCTTCCAGGGATGAGGCATCCATGATCTCCCTGGGCAACTTGTTCCAGTGTCTCACCACCCTCACAGTAAAGAATTTCTTCCTAATACCTAGTCTAAATCTACCCTCTTCCAGTTTAAAACCACTTCCCTTCATCCAGTCGCTACCTGCCCTTATAAGAAGTCCCTCTCCAGCTTTCCTGTAGGCCCCTTTCAGGTTCTGGAAGGCTGCTGTAAGGTCCCCTTCTAGCCTTTTCTTCTCCAGTCTGAAGAGACCCAGCTCTCTCAGCCTGTCCTCTCAATGTGGTGCTCCAGTAGTCTGATGATCTTTGTGGCCCTGCTCTGGACCTGTTCCAACAGCTTGGTGTCCTTCTTGTGTTGGGAACCCCAGAACTGGACCAGTACTCCAGATGGGGTCTCATGAGAGCAGAGAAGAGGTGCAGAATCACCTCCCTTCACTTGCTGGTCACACTTCTCTTGATGCAACCAGGGATGCAGTTGGCCTTCTGGGCTGCAAGCACACATTACCTGCTCATGTTGAGTCTGTCATCAACTGACACTCCTAAATCCTTTTCCTCAGGGCTGCTCTCAAGCCATTCCCTGCCCAGGCTGTATTTCTGCTTGGGATTTCCCCAACCTGGCTGTAGGACCTTGCATTTGGCCTTGTTGAACTTCAGGAAGTTGATGTGGGTCCACTTCTCAAGCCTATTCAGATTCCTTTGGATAGCATCCCTTCCTTCTACCGTGCCAGCGCTGATCCCTGAGGGATGCTACTCGTGCCTGGTCTCTGCTTGGATGTTGAACTGTTGACTGCAACCCTCTTGAGTGTGACCATCCAACCAATTCCTTATCCAGCAAGTGGTATATCCATCAAATGCATTTTTCTCCAGTTTGATGACAAGGATGTCATGCAAGACTGTGGGGAAGTTCCTTGGATTCCAGCTGGATGTTGATGAGGAGGACAACACCTCCTCCCCTTCTTTTCCACCTGTCTTTCCTAAAGAGTTTAAATCTGTCCATTCCTACATTCTTGTCATGAGAGCCATCCCACCACATCTCAGTGATTCCAGTAACATCGCAGTCCTGTAGGCATGTTCACACCTGCAGCTCTTCATGCTTGTTTCCAATTCTGTGTGCGTTGATGTACAGGCCTTTAAGTTGGGCTTCCATTAAGATTGGTTTACCAATTGGAGTCCCCTTATCTTGCACCTTAGGTGCTGTCTTACTGGCCTGTGATCCACCCCTAGGCCTAGGTCATCCATTACCATCATCAGCCTCAAAGTGGGATTATTTGAGGAGCTCCTCTTCAGGCAACTCTAGATTAAAGCCCTCCTGATTAAATTGGAAAGCTTATTATGTTACTAGCTGTTCTGATTTAACCTTTGTTGGAGTGGTTGCACTCAGAATATTGTTGTACTCTGTAGTCAAAACGTTGTTTTGTTTTTATGATAATGTTTTTTGTCTAAAACACTGTTCTGATTTTTCTCTAAGGAGTTTCTTTATTATGTCTGATTGCTGAAGGTTTCCAAACATGAAACATGAGCAAAAATGTGAAGAATAAAAACTCTTTCAAAGTATAAACACCACTAGGCAAACTAGGAAATTAACCTTTAACAAACTAAGTGGAAGCTGAGTAGCCCAGAAAGCTATGTGAATATGATTTTAGTGAATTCTCTGCCCATGTGAAACTTAAATATAAGTTGAAGCCTATGAAGGAAATTTTCTAGAATAGGAACTTTATCTTTTATCATTTGAGTTCTGTCCTCTGAGCTTACTGTTAATCCTCATTAGTAACTGGAAAAGGCGAAGACATTTCCACTGGTTTCTTGAGACTGAGGTAAAGATGTGGAATTTGTTTGTTCTGCTTTTTGACCTTTCCAATGTGTGTGTTCATGGTTAGGGTGAAAAGAAGGGAAGTGATTAAAATTTACGTACCAGATCATAAAATATAAGTTGCCAGAAATGTTGGAAATTAGTGGAGTTGCGTGACATGGCTCAGTAGGAACTGATGCTCTGGTTAAACATACTTCAATGCTGCTTTTTGTCAGAATACTTTTTTTTTTATGCTCCCTTTAAATAATTTTTATTTCTATTCCTGTGGTAAAGCTGGTAAATATTCGGTAGGAAAAATAATAACTCATATGACATAAAGATTTATCATGCATGTTCCTCAGACTGCATTATGACATTAAAATGTATCCTCACGTTGTGAGAGTGTTGTAGTATTTGAGTCTTCACATCTTGAGTGCCCATGCAGAGTGTATATAATAACAGTTTTTTCTCCTTTTTATACAGTTGAAATTTTAAAGAAGATTGACATTCCTTCTGTCTTCATTGGGGAAGCATCAGCTAATTCTCTAAAAGAAGAATTTACTTATGAAAAGGGGTGAGTTACCTAAAGACTTGATTTGCTGTTGATGGCACTGAAGTGTAAACTAACCCTGGTTGTTGTTGGCTTTTTTTTTTTTTCATTGTATTTTTTCTTTAATTCATGGTGTATTATTTTCTAACCTTTCTAGAAACTTGTTATCTTTCTCTTTACAGTGGCCACGTTGTGTTGATCCCGGAGTTCAGTCTTCCTTTGGAGTACTACTTAATCCCTTTTCTAATAATAGTAGGGATCTGCCTTATTCTCATTGTCATATTTATGGTAAGTTCCTTTATTTACTAACATCTTTTCTCACAAACAGATTGCCGCAGAACTATCACTTACTGAAGTTAGATTATGCAATACACTGAAGGAACAGTGAAAGCTTTGTGTGCTGTATGTACCTGTACTGTGACTACCTGTCATTTTTTATTATTCTTAGTGTGATAAACAGAGACTTTTGGCAGAGGGGAAATCATGAGACTTTAGGAGATTCTACCTACTATTTAACTGCTTACAGAGAACTGTCCTCACTGAACTCTTACCACTGGATAAGCTTTTCCCTTTTCTCATACACTGAGAATGTGTCCCACTTCACCAACCTTGTGTTGCTTAATTAACATTAGTCCCACTGTTCCACAACATAAGTCTCACACTGTTTTTTCACACAGGTATAGTATTAAGTCAGCAAGCCCAGAACCTGAGTATATAGCATATATTTTACAACATATACACTACCTACAGAGGTTCTCAATTGGGCATGCTACCAGCAGGAGCAGGGAGATGATCATCCCCTTGTACTCAGCTTGGTGAGGCCACACCTCGATTCCTGTGTTCAGTGTTGGGCCCTTCGCTACGAGGAGGGCATCACGGCCCTCAGTGTGTCTGGAGGATGGCAAGGAAGCCGTGATGGGTCAGGAGCACAAATCTTACAAGGGGTGGTTGAAGGAACAAGGATTGTTCAGTCTGGAGAAGAGAAGGCTCATAGGAGAGCTTACAGCTCTCTATAGCACCCTTAAAGGAGGTTGTGGCAACGTGGGGTTTGGCCTCATCTCCCTTGTAACTGGTGATAGGATGAGAGGGAACGGCCTCGAGTTGTGCCAGGGAGGTTCAGGTTAGATATTGGGAAAAATGCGTTCTCTGAAAGAGTGTTCAGGTGCTGGAACAGGCTGCCTAGGAGGTGGTGGCATCACCATCCCTGGAAGTGTTCAAGAAACATTTAGATGTGGTACTAAGTGACACAGTTTAGTGGGGAAATACTGGTGGTTGGGGGATGGTTGGACTAGATGATCTTGGGGATCTTTTTCAACCTTTGTGATTCTGTGGTTCTATGATCTCTGTTGATCTCTGACTAACTTAGGAGATTATCTTTTCTTTTGATAAAAAAATAATGCGTCAACTGTTCCATAAAAGTTTACTGAAATATTTGAGTCTTTAGAACTGCACATGCTCCACTCATTATGAAAATAGCAGTTTTCTGCATCAGATGCAATATTAAAGTGTTACAGGGTGAGATAAATTTCTGAAGCGTTTGCATTTAGGTATAATGCATAAACAGTTTCTCTGAGCAGAAGTCACAGATACAGATTCTCTTAAATTTACCTTTTAAGACCGTAAGAGCTGGCGGTTATTTTTCTTATTCTGAATTAAACCTATCTTTTATTTAATATGTGATTTTGCAAGTTGTGATATCCTGTTGATACAAATTCTGAATATATTTCCTAAATATATAGGGAAGAACTACTTTTGCAATGCAAAAGAAACATTTCTGTAATATTAATTTTCACTCAACGTTTCTTGTCCGCCACAGTTTAGCCACTTGTCTGTGTGTTTGCGTTGGTTAAGGCCACTTGTCTGTCATAGTTGAAAAGGAAAGTCATATTACATCTCAGGATTAGAAATTGAATGGAAATGGGATTAAGGACTACTACAAAAATGGAAACAGTCTTTAGCATGACCAAAGAGAGCAAGATTCTATGGTTTGAAGTGAAGCTCTACTCTGCTCCCCAGACTACAGTATAAAAACAGGACTGATGAACATGGAAATAGTCCTCTGTAAGAACTTGTAGTAATCTGAAACTGCTGTGAACAAAACTAGTCAAGCTTGATGAATTGTATTTAGCCCTGAATTATGCCGCTATGCTTCAGAAGGAGTTTGCACCAATAGCTGTTATTTTAGAGAGAATTTTACTATTATTTTCTTATTTCTTTTCCAAAAATGTGTGTGTGCATATTCCCTTTCAAGTGCTGTGGTAATCAAGGATGTCCTTTAGGTTTGTTTGTCTTCATCCTTGAGACAAGGGAGGAGGTGATTCAGCTCAAGCATCAGTTCCTTTCTGACAAAGGCTCTGAAGTCAGTCAAAACTGTCAGTGTTCTTTTGTTGTTTTAAATTACTGTTCAGACTGTCTTCCTTATGTCTGTTTCCAGATCACAAAATTTGTGCAAGACAGACACAGGGCAAGAAGGAACCGGCTGAGGAAGGATCAGCTTAAGAAACTTCCCATACACAAATTTAAGAAAGGCAAGTGGATTTTTTTTTTGTCTAATGAGAAGGTACTGTTTTAATATGGAAAAAATACCTCAATTTAAGTAATTCAGAGATAATTTTGAGTATGTGACAAATGATAATGGAATTTGGGTGAAAGTGGGCACAAAAAGATATCTTGACCTTACTTTCACTGAAACAGAGTGCTGATACTTCCTCAGTAGAAGCAGGGCAGACACCACATGCGCACTGTGGGTGAAAATATTTCACAAAGTCCATACAGAAATTCCCCAGATCTTCCTTGCTGCTCTGTCAGTAACAGTGATAGCAGTGATCAGTCGCTGTGGTGCATTATATCTGTAATTTATCTGAAATTGGATAAATACTAATGGTGTGTGAGCTGTCTGAGATTACAGACACTGTAAAAGCAAAGATATGTTGTGGGTATAAATTAACTGCTTTTCCAGGGGAGTATTCCTTTCATTCTGTCTGTTATTGTGATTCTTTTTTTAATAATTATTTGTATGCAAGATAAAACAATAAGAAATAAATACATAGCAAGTTTAATTTATTAATTGAATTTAAAAAATGTCCTGAATCATTCTCTGTTGCAGTCTATTGGCTCTGAAAAATAGAAGAAAAGTGTATTGTTTTTTGAACGTTACCATCTTACCATCCAGTTGTTCCTTCATAAAAGCTATTGCTACCTATGAGAAGAAAAACTGGAAAGAGTACTTAATTGATTACTGAGTAACAAATATCAACAAGGATTTGCTGATGCATCAGAACCATGTTAGAGAATATGCTTGGATTCAAGGATAGAACTGCTTACCATTCTTTGCCCTTGATAAAGCCAGCTTGCATTATTAATAACACCACTGTCAGTTTGTGCAAAGCAGATATTCAGGTTGAGTGGATACAGGTTTCTGTACAATGTTAGTCAGCTTCATTTGGGAAAAAAAAAAAACTAAAACAGAGAACAACCAAACACAAAAAAATGCCAGAAATGTGAATTTTTTTTTAGCAGGCTTGACTGAAACTTGCTGTAATGATCTATTGCTATGGATTTAAAATTAATTCTGAAAAAAAATTACCATAAGCCAACAAATATTAATTTTGCTTCCTTTTAGTGATTCCCTATAAAATTTAATTGTTACAAAAATACAGAAAAAGAGAACTATAGAAAAGAAGAAACAGGAACAAGAAACCCATCAACATGTGGCTTCAAGAAAGTCACTTGCTGTGTTTGTCAGATAATCATGTGCATGTGTACAGCTGTAATAACTATCTCAGGATTACATGACTAATCAGCAAGTGCATGAGAATAACTTATTTGTTGTTTTCCTCATTCTTCTTCCTCTTTCTTTTTGCTGAATCTCCTACCATATGAATTGTTTGGAGCTCAGTTAGTCGTAAAGCAAACCTGGCTTTGTGCATCCAGTTAATCATTGCATCTGGTGACTTCAACAAAACAGTACAAAAAGCTTTTGTATTTTTTTTACTTCAGGAGTCTCTGTGCCTGGCCTGTGATAGTGTTAGCAGTTCTGCACAGAAGGGTCTCAGCCCAATTTGCATAATACTTTGTCAGTTTCTGGCAGCACGATATTGGAAGGGCGTAGAGCCGTTAGTCCAAAGGAGGGCTACAAGATTGGGGAAGGGTCTGGAGGGCAAGGTGTGTGAGCACTGACTGAAGTCCCTCAGTTGGTTCAGCCCAGAGAAGAGCACACTCCCCGGTGGCCTTGTGGTGACCTGCAGCTCCTTCCCATTCCTCACCTGAAGGCAGTGGGCATGGATCAGGCTCTGCAGGGCAGTGGTCGTGGCTCTGAGCTGCTGGGGCTCAAGGAGCATTTGCACACCACTCTCAGGCTTAGGGCTTTTATTTTGGTGCTGTGTGGAGTCAGGAGCTGGGCTCAGTGATCCCTGCGGGTCCCTTCCAGCTTGAGATGTTCTGTGATTCTGTTTTAATATTGAGGGAAGTAGTTAAGTTGGTCCAAAACAGCTTAGAATAAGTGTTTAGAAAAGTATTTGTAGTGCTGGTATTCTCTGAAATGATTGTTATTCATCTGTTGCAAATTATTTAGTGTTTGAAAGTTAGCTGCTTATATAGACTCTCCTGACTTCAGTGCACGTTGTTAATTTCACGATACTTAAATTACTTAGTCCCTGTAACATAATCATAAGTAGATCCTACTCAGAAAAACATGCTTTGGCAGATTGACAAATCCATGTATTCTGTGGATGGCTGAACTCAGTAGTGGTACCATTAGGTACCAGAAAGATACCTTAAACATCCATATTTTGTGAAAATACTTTTAGTTTGATAATGTGCTTGAAGGAAATAGTTATCTGCCAAAAAGGACCACACCAAATCACTTCTACAAAATGGTGAGTGTTTGCACCTCTTCAGAAGGACACTTGCTCTTCCTACTGATCAGCCCTATTGAGATGAGCTTGGAACTGAACTTCTGAATAATGATGTTATAAATTATTGTGGCAAGTGAGTTAAGAACTGCACATGCAGTTGAGGTTTACTCTCAAAGCTGCTATCACAGAAGATTCTAGGCAATTTCATTGAAAGCTAATAGGGTTAGCCCTGTGGCTGCTGTACAGCTCTTTGTGTGGGATTTTGGAGTTGCTACATCCACAAGACTTAACAGAGCTATTTAATTAAACGTTTAAAGTATGAAATAAGAGCTTAACTTTGGTCAGTCAGCTTTGTAATGCTTTGTGTGTGTGTGGGGGGGGGTAATAGCCCTGTGTGTGACAAGTGGAAGGTTGTAAAAATAAATGTTTTTAAGCAAAGGCATATTTGAGTATCATGTCTGTTGAATTTTTGTTTGCATGTCTTTGTGTGTAGATTGATACATGCAGAAACTGAGGAAATAATGGTAAATAGTGGTACCTGAATGGGTTTTAAAAATCTGTTCCAGAGTAATTACAGTTCTGCAGTATTCCTAAACTGATCTTTTTTTTTTTCCCTGCAAATGGGATTATAACTGGTCTAATTACTGTTCATTACTGACCCATTTGCCTGATGGCACAGTACAGTGTAGGTTTAATAAAGAGAACCAGGTGTAAGGTGTGCTGAAGCTTGGCAGACTGCATTTTGGTGTTCATCAGCACACTGCTGTGTGCTATATGTGTGGATGGATTATTATGTTTCTGAAAACATTGTATTTATGAATCAAGTAAAAGAGAGTTTTACTTCATTGACATTTTATTTTAGCACGATACATGGGTTGCTCCAGAAGTAGTGCTTCCTACTTATTTCCATGGAAACTACAACAGATATGGAGAGCACAGTAATGCTTTTTGGTGGAGCAAATTCTCAGCTACGAAACACAATTTGTCAACATAGTCACCACCATTAGCAGTGCATTTTCAGCAGTGATGAACAAGAGCCTGCATGCCACGCTTGTAAATGTCTGTAGCAGCAGGGGTGACTGCTGTCACTGTCACTTCAGTGTAGTTGTGGTGGTGGCACTTGGAAGTTAATTTGAGAAGTAGTGATGTAGGATGTGAAACACACAGAGAAAGTGTATGGGACTCAGAATGCTGAGGAGGCCCAGTGCTGCACAGGCTTTACCTTCCTGCACCGAACCAGGATCAGGGTAATGGTGCTAATAATAACCTAGAGAAATGCAGCAGATGGGCTGCAGCCAATGAGTCCGGTGGGTGCAGGTGAAGCAGTTGGGCTGAGAGCCTGTTCAAACCTACTGTGCAGTAAAAAAAAAAAAGCCTTGTGAAGCTGGGATGTGGTAGGTCTGGCTGGATATGAGGCCTGGATGAGAACAAGGGAAACGTCTTTGTTGCAGTTTGCTAAGATGCTGTCAGATTTCTGGCTTCTGTGCTGGAGGACTTAAGCACAGGCCTTACTGAGAAAACAGACACTTTACCATGGTCATTTTTTCTGAGCATTGCTACACATTTAGAGAACACATAACTGTAGGGGTTCGAGGGGACCTCTGGGGATCATGAAGTCCAACCCTGCTGCTAAAGCAGATTCTCTACAGTGGGTTGCACGTGCCTGTGAACAGATCTCTGAGGCACGCCCCAGGGCCTTCCGGGCACTACTGGGTATCCATCATTTCAGCAGTGAGTCCTGTAGGGTTGGTGCCTCTCTGTGCTGCAAAGTGCATACCAGATAGTGTGGAGCAGGTGACTGCACTTAGGCAGGATGTGCAAACATACATTGGATCACCTGATCCTGGAGCTAGCCTGTCCCTCAGCCAAACGCATGTTAGTTAAGTGATAAGGAAGCTTGCAGCTCTGCTCGCTGGCACGTGCTTCTGGTCGTGTGACAGGGAGGGGGCAATGGGCTAAGCTAACTTCTTTCTGGCACCCTGTGGTTTGGGAATCTCAGTGTGGGACATTGTCAGGGAGTGAGCCCTGGCACGCTGCTGCTAGTAGAAGGTTGTGCAATTCTGGACTGCGTTAGAGAAGATCATCTGTCTGAAGTGCTTGTGGCTTAGTAACAGCATTGGATACATGCAGGTGGAATAAATCCTGCTGAAGTTTCTGGCTCTAGCAGTTGTACCAGCGTGCCTCCATCAGGTAACAGTGAAGTTTTGGGACTTCATTTGAAGGCTAAGGAGAGTGATAATAACATGAGCACTAGCGAGGCCGCATCTGGAGGACTGTGTTGAGCAAATGGCCTTGAAGGTGGAGAAGGGACTGGAGCATCTCTTCTAAGAAGGGCTGAGGCTGGGACTGCTCAGCCTGGAGAATCTCACCAGTGTGTTTAAATGTGTGAAAGGAGGGTGCAGACAGATAGAAACGACTCTTTGGTGGTGCCCAGAACAGGACAAGCAGTGTGTCTGAATACTGAATTTGAATATTCAAGGACACGGAGGTTAGGAGGAGAATGTTGATGTTGACGCAGTGTGTTTTACAGCTTTGTTTGCAATTATCTTATCTGTGAAAGAGACATAAACTGCTGCTGTAAACGTAAGCTTTAGAGGGTCAGCATCTTCCAGGAGAATAGAAAGGATTTGGACTGATGAAAGATTGTACCATAAAACCCTGCAATGGGGGGAAAAAAATTGCTAACAATTGTTTATAGTTTAGTCACATAATATGTCAGTGCTGCCAATAAGGTATCTTAACTTGAGGTTCAAAATGCACCATGATGTAAACTTTCTCGTATAACTAAGCTGCTATTCTTTTATTTATTTTGCTTTATTTTTTCTCATTTACCTTCATTATTCTTCAGTAAAACTTTTCTGAATAACCTATTAGGACCTGTATGGTAAAATTACTCCTATATTTAAATTATTTCATCATCTGTTTAGTAAGAATGATTGATTGTTACAGAGAGAGCACTTCCCCCCAGTTGAAAACATTTTTATTTACCTGGAGGGAAAGTGAATGGGCTATAGTCCTAATAAGGAACTAAATACAGTAAATTAACAGTAGAGCATCAAAGAACCTGCCCCTTGCAAGGGGGGGAGGATGAGTGAAACGGAAAGAGCACCTATATGCACATGTTGGAAAAGTTCTATGGCAAATCTTCTGAAGTGAAATGGATTCTTGTATGTGCTGTAGGAGATGAATATGATGTGTGTGCCATTTGTCTGGATGAGTACGAGGATGGAGACAAGCTCAGAATCCTTCCATGTTCTCATGGTAAGCAGCTGCACCTCAGGTCTGGTGTTTATGTTGAAATAGCTATCTAAAATGCCATGTCTGGGGATAATGATTTATGATTTTTTCTGTTTACTTATTTTTTCTGAGCACATAAGCAAATCAGGAGAAGAGCAAACTTTTTAATACTATTTTTGAAAGAAAGGGCTAATGCTGCGCGCTGCATTTTTCTCCAGATGTGCATATGAAAAACATTCTGCACTTGACACTGTCCCCTGAATGTCTCTGTTGAGTAGGGAAGATGTTCCGGAGTTTCCATGTACAAACATAAAAGTAGGCTTTCACTTTTTCCAAGACAGTCAAACCATATAACCTCAGCTGATGAGTAGAGACAGAGCACCTGAAGGAGCAGACGCAGTCTGTCCTGAAGCCACGCAGAGTGCTGCCTTGGCTGCAGTTAGAACTCAGTGGTGATGATTTTATCAAATGTGGCCCATTGCAGGAGTGCTGTCAGATCCTTTCCAAGGAGGAAATAAGTATTTACTGAACTGCTTCTGCCTGAGATCCTCATCTGTTGGATGTCTTGTACATAAGGATGTGCAGTCCAACTGCCAGTGAACTTCCATGTAAAATTCTCAGTTTTGAGTTAAATTCTGTAATATTCATGTTTTCCTTAATTTGCTAGATTTCTGTTTCTGTTAAATTGTCCTTTTTGCTTAGATAACAATGTACACTTGTGTTTTGTTTTCTAACAGCATATCACTGCAAGTGTGTGGACCCATGGCTGACGAAAACAAAAAAAACATGTCCTGTTTGTAAGCAGAAAGTGGTCCCTTCTCAGGGGGACTCTGACTCTGAAACAGACAGCAGTCAAGAAGAAAACGAAGTATCTGAAAATACCCCCTTGCTTAGACCACTGGCCTCAGTTAGCACTCAGTCATTTGGGGCTCTGTCAGAATCACATTCCCATCAGAACATGACCGAGTCCTCAGAATACGAGGAAGATGACAATGACAATATTGATAGCAGTGATGCAGAAAATGGAGTAAATGAAGAAAGTGTAATAGTTCAGCTCCAGCCCAATGATGAAAGGGATTACAGAGTGACAAATACTGTCTGAGACTACTTATGACAAAAAGTGAACGAATAAAAGAGTTCTTGAGGTTATACGACACAAACATTATGTAGGTATAATGTATTTTAATTTGTAATCCATCTGGTTTCTTCAGTAGGAGTGGTTTATGTAGCTGTACTATGGTTTGTTTAATCATTACTGATAGGTTTATTTTTGATTCAGGTATTCAGTCACATCTTCTCAAGACAGTTTAACTGGACTCTACAATGCTAATGAATAATGTTAATAGCATATATCAATAGCAATCTCACACAGGCTGCTTCAAACATTGGGATTTAGATGGGAATAATTCTGTAACTATGGGTGGGTCATACTGATAGCAGTATTTATTATGTGTTTGGTATGTGTTACCCTTAAGCCCAACAGAAAAAATCTATTTGCATGTTTGTGTAGAGTTGTCCTAAAAATTGTCACCACTATCAAAAACCAAACGTGGAAAGGATTCTATATGCTGGTCTATCAAAAGAAAGCAGGGGAGATTCCACTTTTATCTTAAAGCAGTGATTCCAAATAATCCTTTGAAGATTGCCACAGTAGCTGAGTGTAAGCTGTCCTGTTGAGCAGTTCCTAGGATAAGGAAACTTAGAATATATGTATAGTTTTAAGTAGTTCATAAATTAAGATCCATCGTTAACACATTAATTTACTTTGTTTGCTACTATGACATATGGTCTGGTTTTCAGTGATGATGGGGGGGCTGGGGTGACTAAAACAGAAGGTTTTGTTCACATAGAATTTTAGGTAAGTATTCTATTGATCTTCAACTCATATACCTCTTACTGAAGAGCATTTTATGCTACGGTAGTCTGATAAACTGTGTACATAAACAAATTGTTCTTCAAATACCTGATTAACAGAACTCAGTACTTACCAGTGTATCATGAAAAAGGAAATTATATACAATGCCTCTGTAACTGTAGAAACAAAACATGTATAATCCAAATGCAGTTTTTTTTTTATATGGCCTTGAATAAGGAAAGCTTGAAAGAATGTTAATAAACGTGTTTTCCACTTTAAGTATCAAAAGGAATTTATTTAACTTCTGCATTACTTCAATTCATTGTGTACTTATCCATATTAGTGTGTGTGGTTGAAGTGTTTCTAAAGATCTGTAGTGTGCAGTTGTGATCAGTCCTCAGTAACATTAACCTACACTGTCCTGTCTGTCCCAGCACAGAGTTTGATGCTGATATGGCTACGTTACAGCACTGCAGGCTGAGCTGCACTAAGCTGCAAAGAAAACCTTAATTTTTGCTCATTTAGTTTGAGGAGAAGCTTGAGTCAGTCCAGGTGTGTATGTGTAATCTGGGGGGAAATGATTCCCAAATACTGTTCATGTTTCCTGCTCATCACCTTTACAGCTGAAGACGGAGTGCTTGTGTTCTGGAGGTCAGCAAACCCCAAATCCTGAGCTGAGATGGGTGAGGTGCTTCCCTTTGTTATCACTGACCTAATGGGCAGTGTGGCTACGTGCACTCCTTCCTTAAGCCTAGTAGTGGAAGCCAATTCACGAGGACTAGTAAAGTGCAGAGAAAGTTTATTTTTCAGAATGATGCATGGCAAAAGGATAATAATGGAAGAATGATTGATCTTCAGACCAATGCCACTTAGCAATCCACGAGATAAAGACAGCGTACTGGATTTTTGCAGAGTGAAATCCCACTTCATCTTGCATGTGTCTGTGGTCGAATATAAAAACTGACTTCTGAAAATGTTCTGAGCTGAAAGATCTCTTAAAATATGTTCCTGCTGTCCACGTGTGATGAGTGCACGTGTTTATTCAGAACTGCATTTCAGGCACCACAAAACCTGAAGAGATCCAGAACTGTGTACAGAAGTGAACTTGGTAATGTGTGCTGTGGGTAATCCTGATGACAGTATTTGCTGTGAGGACAAAAAGTAAAAGAAGGCTTTTTACAGTCAGTTTCCACCTGCTGCTGTCCCTCCCATACGAAGAAGAAGATGCAGCAGAAAATACTGTGCTTCTGAGCTGTCCTGTTCCCTAGTGGTGTTAATGTGAATTTTGTTGTGCGTGTTGGATCCTCCAGCCCCTGCCTGGAACTGCTGATCATCTGTTGCCAGTGAGAACGTACATGAGAACAGTGCTTCCTTGTAAATACTCAGGAAGTTTGAGGATCCCTGCATTTCTAAACAGAACCTGTGTATTTCTTTAAAACTTGACAGATAAGTGTCTCAAAAGACAGAGCCTGTCCAAACCTAGAGGAAAAGATAAGTACAGATCTGTCTTTGGACTGTGACCTACCCCGTTCTCCATGAGGCAGCACTGTTTCCTCACCACATGCCATGAACAGCTGACCTGCAGCTGTCTGAGATGTTTTGCTCATGTGAAGCCCATCCATCTGACTTCAGCCTCTAGCTGTCCTCTGAATAGCAATGCTGTGCTTTCAAGAAATACATTCTTGGTCACCTAGTTCAAAAAATTTCCCAGCAAGTGGTTTATATATAACTACTGTCTGAAGCTGAAATATTTAGTGGGCCCTTTGAAGCATTTAATCTGTGTAAAACAGCATAATATCGACAGTTATCACAAGATAGTTATACTGTGATTGCTATAAATATCTTCCTTTAAGTTTGCAGCAAACTTTTCACTGTGTAACACTGACAAACTGTTCTGAAAAGAAGCCAAAGAGGGAGGACAGGAATTAAGGTTCACCCCTGCATAGAAAGGTGAGTGCTCATTGTTGGAGGTGGGAAAAGTATGGTAGAAAGTGGCTGGGGGGAAAATCACAAATGTCTGTCTTAACAGGTCATCCATGAATGAAGAAAAGATGTAACAGCAGAACAACCCTACCCTGCAGCACCACCAAACAACAGCACCTAATGGTGGAAGAGCTCCAGGGACAGAGTCTGAATGAACAGTAGTAATGGGTTGGCTGTGTGTAAAAAAAAAAAAAAAANTTTGTGAAAAAAAAAAAA
Organism: Odontophorus gujanensis; assembly: GCA_013399175.1. NCBI lineage: Eukaryota > Metazoa > Chordata > Aves > Galliformes > Odontophoridae > Odontophorus > Odontophorus gujanensis. The sequence goes on from VXAB01006461.1 coordinate 208,716, forward strand.
AAAAAAAAAAAAAAAAGGCATCAAAGTACTAAAAAAGAAAAGTCATTCATTCTGCAGTTCAGGCTAGTTGGATATTTCCTAGCAGAACTCAAAATAAATAAAAGTAAGATGAATTTACTAAAATTACAACCACCGCTGGCTCAGTCTTAGGGACTGGTGTAATTAAAACCTGTCTGAATGCTTAGGGCACAGAAAGGGAGCACACTGATGTTTATCTTCTTGAGTGCACTTCAGATAAAGTAAGGGGTTGTAATTCCATGCTATTCTAGTTGAACTTTGTGAAGCCATAATATTCTGCACATAAATTTGTCCGTTTGACCCTCTGTTATTGTGGGGGGGGGAGTGGCTGGCAGAGGCATAAGGAACTGGGAGGGAAAAGCAAGCTGTGAGGCAGTAGTGAATTACCTCCTTGAGTCTGAAGAGACAACTTCAGAACTACCCTTGAAAAAAAAACCAACCTTTACAGCAATTCTGGCTCTTCCCTGTATTGAGTTCCCACTATTTGTTAAACTCTTTCCATCTGTTTTTGAAAACATTAATTCTAATGTAAGTTCTGTTCTCTTCTTAAAACCCTGAATAACAATGTGACAAAGCTATCAAAAAAAAAAAAAACAGTGTGCTGAGCTACCCCGTGGAACAGCTGCCATAAGGAGAGATGCACTAAGCACGTGAACAATCCCTTCTTGTAAAATGGCAAGCACTGTAAAATACAGCGAGGCCTGGGAGTTCCAGAGCATCACTGGAATCCAGAAGAGTTTGAGGATGCTGGAGATTCTAAGAAGTAGTGACTGGCAAGAACTAAGGAAGGAACAGATCACGAGTGCAAAAAACAGAAGTGTACAGACTGAGCTCATTCACTGTCACAATTTCTGAATCCTTTTTTCTAAGTCCTGAATGGTGAATTGTGAGAGCGAGTGGTTGTACACCTCATGGACAGTTACCTCTGAACTGGCATCGAGTTAGAGAAGAGCTGCACCCTGAGCAGTGCAGTGCTGCTAATCGCCAGGAGAAGGGCAGGAGGTGCAGGCAGTGCAGGTGGTGGAATCCCAAAAGCAGTTACATGGAAATACAATGTGAAACGCTTGTCTTAGACACAGTAACTTTCTGTGAGGAAAAATAGAAACACTGGGAATTAATTCCTCACCTGGATCACAGTTCAGTGTTCCAACGTTCATCACCAAAGAATTTAAGCTCTTTTAAATTGCATATGAATCTGAAAACAGTGAAATATGAAGGAGTAATGTTTGCTGAGCATTCAGGATACTTGGGAAATGCACTTCACGTAGATCCTCCTAAGTTACGTGCACAGGTACCATTCTGCTGCAGAAAACAAACAACTGCATTTGAAAAAGTGACTTGAGCAACATCACCTCACCAGGAAACAGTAACTGTGCAACAATAGGAAGCCACATCCAGGAGCCTGTTCAGAACAGGGCAGGAAGAAACAGTGCTGGACTGGGGGTCAGAAGGCACTGCCCATGGTACTGCTGCCACTGAGCTGCCATCCCAGTGAATTCCAACTACAGCCTCATTACAGAAAGAAACTGAAATACAGGAATTAAAAATCCTGCAGCCTGAACGTGAGTGCAGCTTTAAACTTTGTTGGGGTAAAGGTTAGAATCAGAGCAAAACAGATTCCCACTTTAACAATCTCACAGAGTTTTGCATCCTTTGTACTAGAAACTACCCCAGCTAAGCTCGTTACCTGGGAGCTGCTTCTAGTGCATTTTAACTTCAGTGCTTTAAGTGGAAGGTACAATTTGGGCCTTAAGCAACTCAGGGTCACGTGGCAGAAGTCTCCTATAGCTTTAGTGCTAGGGATTATGCACATACATAGCAGAGGAACTGCTGCAGCACAGCCAGGAATCCCCACCCCCTCGAGTCTGATAAATCATTCCCTAATTCAGCCATACCTGCCTGACACCTGCTCACAGAAAGGTCTGGCCTTTTGTCCTTCAGCCATTATGCTGTCACCGTGTTACACGACTGACAACTGCACTTTGATCTGTTCCATCTAGCACTGGAGTATTTGGCTATGCAGGGAAGAAAGGCCTCAGAAGGAATCCAGGGCACAGGGAGTGGAAAAAAGTACCAACAGTCTAATTTTGTTTGGTTGGAATAAATTTATTTCATCTGTCTGTAAACAAGGTGTTTTTAATAGTTATGGCATTTTTTGAAATGCATATTAAATCAGATGAGTTAGACTGTATCCCAGATGTAACAAAGTGCAGGGAAAGAAATGGACAAATCAGCAACAAGAATTTGTTTAAATCTGTACATTATCCACAAGGCCCAACAACAGAAGCAAATACTAGAATGTCCCTAGAGTAGTGCCATTCAAAAGAAACCCTCGTACTCAGTTAAAATCCATCTCACAATAGCAACAGTTCATTTTTTTTTTAAACAATAAGTATGGCACAGAATACATATTAAAAAAATTCATCACAAGACAGCCAAGTCAGTTATTCCAACCAACACCATCTCCCATTTATTCGTCTGTGTACAGAGTTCTGCAGTTCTTTTTAGATGGACATACACGTTAGTACTGTGCCTGAACGGGTCGCGGGGTTACACGCATGGCAGCTCACTCTGACTCCTGCAGCAGGGTGTGACAGGCCAAACGAGCGCTCTACATTTGACACGGCATCATTTTGACAGGATAGCTTTCAAACTACCAGCCTTCATCCAAGCAGTGGCTTTGGAGCAGCGACTCTTCAACCAGATAGTGATCTGGCAGAAAGACCGGAGTCAGCCAGTGCTCCCGAGCAGCCGAAGGCGGCAGCTTTCCACAATGACACTGCAGATGGGTATAAAAACAGAACCACCCAACCCACAACCCCCAGCTGCAAATTAAAATTGGTCCTATGAAAAACTGAAACCAGACACACTCCAGATGGTTATGCTGGGATATCTCATGTCCATAACGGCAGCCTTTTATATTCAACTACAGAACAGGAGCTGGCAAAAAAAAAAAAAAAAAAAAAAAAAGTGCCTGAGCTATTGCAATGATGGAATGTCCCCGGGGTCACTGGAGTCACTGCGGTGATGGCTGCACGGCCACGGGAGGAAGTGCTTCTGTACCCTTTGACAGTTTTGTGATTGCACTTAACGAGCAGTACAAGCTTCAGACGTGAAGAAAAAATGCAAGACAAGCCTACAGCAAAGTGCAACAACAAAACTAACTGAACATTAGTAGCTTCTGAGTGGCAAATTGGTTAAACAAACCAGGCACTATAAAAATAGGTGTAAGCAAACGTGGATTAAAAAAACAAAACAAAGAAAAACACCATGAGAGGAACAGAGATGTGCATGCACTTTTTCCTCCCAAACATGCTCTGTGAAAGGAAGACTTGTGAGCCGTGTAATTGCTCAAAGTGCTGAAGAGGCATCGATCAAATTAGATTGTACAGTCGGCACCTTGTTTAGTAATTCAGAAGTTGTTTTAGTTCTCAGTACACACTAACTGCTAAGACAAAGCGAAGCCTACACTTGGCGTATTCCCCTCCCAAGAGTTTTTCAAGGTATCATGCATATCATCGCTGTGGTGCAGCAGTGGTGCCAGACAGGGGACCTGGATACACACAGCGGTTAACATACAAATGAACAAAGGGTAACTGGAATCATGACATTAGAAAATGGGTAAATAAAAAACACAAACTACCATCTACAGCCTGGTAGCACTGAGCACAAGTGGGTGGTGATGAAGACAGTTGCTAGGTGGATGGGGAGAGGCTGCTCAGACGTCAGACCTCCTCAGGTATAAAGCCAGTTCATATGCTTTCTTGTTGAGTGTCCCTCCATGGACACCTTCCTTTCCCATGACTATAACCAATGCTGGAGTACACAAGGAAACAAAACAGAAATGAACAGAATTAAAGAAAAAAAAAAAATAATAATAACACCTTTCCCCACCAACAAAGGGATACAAAGGAGACACAGGTTCATACCCCATCACCCTGCATTGCTAATAAAGTTTCCAGAATGTAAGGTTTAAAGCTCACCGCCAGGAAAGTTTAATAGCAATCTTCCCCTAATACTTAACAGTCTGCCTAGCAACTAGAACCCAGAGTCTCTCAAGTATTTTGCCATTGAGTATGCCTTCTTATTCAATCCGCCTCCATGGACCCCTTCTTTGCCCATTACAAAGACCAAGACTGAAAGAGAAAAGAAAAAAAAGTTTTAAAGAGTGTGTTAGACAAGGAAATAATGCAAGTTCTAGGCAGCGCAATAAACACACTCAAATTCAAGATTTAGTATCTGAGTATTAAGCTAGCAGTCTTGTAAAAATACATGTGTAGACAGGACTGGGAGAAGGCATGCACAGCTCTCCAGGTACGTCACAAAAATTCACTGCTTAAAAAAGAAGTGCCATATACTATCTCCAAAAAGCATCACAGTGCCTATCCACCATCAGCACCATCCATCCTCACCCAATCAGGAAACCCCGGTGACATCTCCAAAAACAAGAGGGGAAAAAAAGCACTGTCAGGAACAAAAGCAGTAGTGTGGGTAGGAGAGCTGTGACTCAGGAGCAGAAGAGGGAGCATGGTTATCTGCAGTGGCTGCTGCTGGTCAGTCTCAGATCCAGAACAACTGTCCTGACACCAGCAAAAAAACCCCACGGTCAGACTTGGACTAAGACTTGTTAGGCAGAAACACGTGCTTAACGTTTTGCATAAGACAAAGTGCCCCCTCACCCCCTCTAATCACTGATTCGTGCTGAAGCGTCCCAACTGTCTCGCAAAGAACGTGGTGAGGCTCTCGAGCAGCATACACCGCCGGCGAGTCGCCAGCAGAGGTCACTGGCACGCACACGGACACAGCGAGCACTGCGCTTCCACAGACACCGTGATTGTTTCCCGAGTGAGATCCTGAGCAACTGGGAATACTGCAGTCAGCCTACCTACAGGTGACTGTATATCCCCACTGCAATTTTCCTCACAAAAGGCTTAAAACAGACCTCACTGTCGTTTCTCCATTTGCAGCAAAATGTCAGAACTTTGTTTGTTTTGTTTAAGTGCTGCAAACATCGTTCCAGCACCATTTCCTCCCAGCTTTAGCTTGTAAATACAAAACTCAAGCAAAATTTGTCCATACTTGATAAGCAGAAGCCCAGTGCTCACCAGTTTGTTCTACAGCCAGCCAAAACCACCAGGCTATGTGTTCTGAATATAATGCACACTACTTGTAGCCAATACTTTGCGGTACGTATTTGAGCCTGGTGCCTTCCAATAACAAGGACGTTAGAAGAGCACAAGGAAAAAGCAAACTAGCATAAGGAGGGTTCCTCTTTGACACAATACTGGACAAGCTTTTCTGCCTGAAGACAGGCTCCAGAGAGCTCAATAGGAAGTGCAAGAGTTAGCACAGAACCTGTTAAACTGTGAGCGGAAGGAGCTCATCCAAGAGATCCACATCTTTGCAGAACAAACTTTCTAATGAGACATTTACAACAACACTTGCTCGTCTAAAAGTCACTAAGATATCCCTGCAGTATTCACCACAGGCTTTGGACAGCATGCTGGGATTACTTTCCCAGTTTAACTGAGCTGCAGCCTGGTCCTGCTTGTCAGAGGGCATTTCAGCCAGTGCCCAGCTGAGATCGCATATGGGGAACACTAAGGCGAGTGTTTCTTCCCAAGCAAAAATGCAGTTAACTAACAGGCCTGCTGCCACCCACCCACCTGGACAGCCATTAAACACAAGATTTTAGGCTCCTTAATAGCTGGAGCCTATGTCTAGGGTCACATTTTTAGCTGACTGATCCGAGAGTGATGAAAGCTCCCTTACCTCGGCCAGCTCTGCCCACGGCCACGTTGTATGTTGGCTCCCCACCTTGGCTCTTCGTCCGGATGTCCATCGTGCAGTCCCCGTCCACGTACAGGCTGTCTCTGATCACAGAGCACTTCTTTGCACCGAGAGTCAGGCCATTGGTGAAGAAACCCTCCCGGTCTTTCCCTACAATCATATCTATTTCTACTGGCTGCCAAAGGAAAAAGCCGGGAGTCAGCACAGCGATGCTCTGTAGCTGGATTTCCGTTAGAAACGCGCCCGTTCTCCGGCGAAGGGGACGGAGCGCTTCCTCCCGCTCCCGCCGGGCACGGCGCTTTGTTGTTAGCGGTTCACGCAGCGGCGCAGTGCCGGAGGACACGGCCGCTCCTCAACGCACGCACGGTACGACCGAAATCCACGAGCCACGTGACGCGCCGCGGCGCCTCAATGAGTCAGTGCGGCCCGGCCGCCCGTCCCAATGCGGGCACCGCGCGGCGCTGTGCGGGGCGGCCCCGGCGGAGCGGGGGATCGGGGCCGCCACGGCCGTCGCAAAGTGCCGAGTCACGGCAGGCCTCGCTCTGCCCCGCCAGGCCCGGCCCCGCTCTAGCCCGGCCCGGACGCGGCGGGCACGGGGCGGGGCGTGGCGCTCACG
>VXAB01006461.1:215418-311820 GCA_013399175.1 Odontophorus gujanensis
CCGGCCCGGCCCGGCTCGGGCGCGGGGCGCTCCGCGGTTGCGGTTCCGCCGCGGCCGGCGCTCTGCCCGGTTCCCCGGGGCTGTGGCGGCCGCGGGTGCGGAGTGCGGGCGCAGTGCTGCGGCGTGCCGCCTTTTCCCACCCTTTCTAAACCGGGAGAAATTTGAAGGTTTCGCTGACGTCCCAGAAACCGCATTGTTCTCTGCTCCTGAAAGCGCGAGCGTTGCTTGGGTGCATCCCCTTTGTTTCTGCAGAAGCTCTCAGCCCGCAGAGCCGTAGTTGCAGTTCGCGGAGCGGAGCCCCTCGTGGCCGCGCTCGTGCCGCGGCGGCGCGCGGAGGTTCCTCCGCTCGGAGCTCCCCGGGGCGCAGCGCTGGCTCCGCTCGGGGCTGCAGCTCCTTCCCGTACGGTTCACGTTTGCCATGGCGTACTTCACCAGCTGTCAGAATCCTTCAGGAAAGCACTGCCGGCGTCGGCGCCAGCGGTCGGTGTGCTGCCCCGCGCGTGTCCCACTGAAGCTGTAAGAGGGTTTCTGTGTCAAATCGGTGGTGATCTTGTTATTAAGGTGGTACGCTCCGCATCTGACATGCTAGCGTCTGTTATGTTTTAGTCCTACATGGTTTTGCAAGTGCAAATTTGTGGTTTGGTTCTTCCAGATTCCACCGAGTTCCTGCTGAAAGGAACTGATGTGTTTCCCATCTTTGTTTATGGTCCAGGTTATGCTGTCGTCTGCTTGGCCCCAGGCAGGATTGTAGCTCAGAAGAAAAACCTACCAGAGTCACAGGAACGCGTACCCGAATGTGCTGCTCGGCACAGCAGTGGGGGAGCACCTTCCTTGGGCTCTGCTGTGATTCCTGGGAGAGGCAGAGATTGAAATGTGACATTATTTACTTTGAAACTTAAATTGATGAAGATTTGAGAAGGCACTGGGAAGACCTCATCGCTCTCTCCAGCTCCCAAAAAGGAGGCCATGCTGAGGTGGGGGTCAGTCTGTTCTTCCAGTGGCAGCAACTGGATAAGAGCTGATGTCCTCATGTTGTGCCGAGGCAGCTTCAGGTTGGATATTAGGAAATATTGCTTCTCAGAAAGAGTGGTCAGGCACTGGCACGGGCTGCCCAGGGAAGTGGTGGGGTCACTGTCCCTGGAGGTGTTCAAGAACTGTGAAGACGTGGCACTGACGGATGTGGCTCAGTGGGCATGGTGGGGGTGGGTTGGGGTTGGACATTATGGCCTTAGAGGGCTTTTCCAACCTTAATGATTCTATGTTTCAATGTTAGAGCTTGTCTCTGGATTTTCTGAGGAATACAATGCAGGAATTGGATGTCTTTCCTATGATTATACCCCCAGTGAGAATTTCACCAATATACTTGCAACGTACTTGAGCATTCTTGGTTCTTTAAAACCTAGATTGGTTGCTGCAGGATGGACTGTTGTTTAGATACTCACAGAGTTTGCTTAGGTGACTAAATGCTTTACAAAGAGCTTATTTTCGATCTTTTAGCTTAATTCCATAAACATTTCCCCAATTTTGTTTTCACAGTGCCTTTGCCACTCTGCATTTGAACTGCCTCAGAATTTGGCTTTCTCCTATCATCTGTGAGTATCAAAACTGCGCTCATGTCATTGTATGTGTCAATAGGTCATAGGCTGTAAATTTGCTTTCAGCTCTTTAAACAGATAAATGTTTCTGTGAAGTTTGGGTTGCCTTTATCATCCTCTTTCCCCAGAGTTATTTTGTGAGGAGAGAAAGTTTTTCTCTGACTGCAGAGGCTGCTGAGGCCTCTTCTCTTTCATTGTGCTCTGCTGTGGGACACCCCAGTGTAGCATTTATTTGCACAGATGGAATGCATCATCCTTAAATGAGCAAGGGGCTGATGGGTTCATTTGTTTTTGGAGTTGTACCCAAATATGTTTTGGGTTTTGTCTTCTGCAGCTCCATGTTGGGTGAGTGGGTGTATCTCTGCTTCTGTGAGTCCTGAATTTCACTGGGGCATAGAAGAACACCCAGTGGGTCTGTGGTGTTACTGTTGCTTGGGAAGCAATATCACTTTCTATTAATATGTACATAAAATACTGTTTTTAAAGTGAATTGAAAACCTGGTGTTCTGGGGGGAAAAAAATCTGTTAATCAGGGAAAAAAGAAAATTCTACACAGTTTCCAGTGGCGTTTCACATCATGCCTGTGAGCGAGGCCTGCTCTGCACACTGTCTGTCTGTCTCCAGTATTGCAGTTCTTACAGTGGTTGGAGGTTCTGCTCTCGTTATTTCCTCTCTAGGCCATGAGTGTTTCCTGTGGCAGGCTATCTCTTCACCACAAGTGCTTTCAGAAGTACAGAGAGTAAAAGTGATTTAGAAGAGTTATGAGTTAGCAGATTCAGTTCTGCTGATTAAAAGTTAAGCAGCAAGAGCAGTTCTACCTCGTGACCTTCTGGTGATAACCAGAGAGCAGTGTTTGCAGGGTGCTGCCTCAGCTAATTAAGTAACCTGGCTGAAAAACGAGGAAGCTGACAAAGGGTGAGGTGAGCATTAACAGGAAATAAGTGGTAGATATTTAATATTAATGAGCTGAAAGCTTGAAGCCAGCTTTACAAAATGCAGTGATACAAATTGCAACAAGGGTTAGATTGACTACAATGCAAAGTTTTCTTAGACACAAATATAGCTATGCAATAACAAAGTCACATCCAGTGCTAGCATAGTTCTGATGGCACTGAAAAGAAGTCCTGTGTGACAGCGCTTGAAACCATCCAGAAAGTTCTGCCAAAAAACGTGCTTTACTGGGGTCACCTCCACCAGCCTCTTCCACCAACACAGGGTGAGTGTCGGGTTCCTCTCTGTAGAGAAGGCTTGTTCAGTATGGCTCTGCCACTGGAGTTGGCAAAACCTTTGCCTTACTTAAGGATCAATTTCTTAGGTGAGAAGTAGAGAATAATTTTTCATCTTTATCTTTAACTCAACCATCAAAATAAAGCACAACGAACCTAAACTGTAACTTCTAAAACCAAATGCCAGCTTTGGGGTGCTTGCTGTGTCAGATGATGAGGATACGAGATTGCTTCTATTTAAGTTTCGTACAGAAATAGTGGCCTGAAGTTTGAGGAAAGACAGTTCTTTGTGGGCCTGACTGTTTAGCCAAGGAACTAAAAATGTGTAAGAAATCATGGAAATTTGCTCAGTTTTTGAATTTTTAAGATAAGTTTGTGATCTTGCCAGCGTCCAATAAACAGTAAACCTTAATACTGTAAATTAATGTATTTTTAATGTAAATTCTTACTTGTGCAGCTGGTCTCAGGTCCCTGTATGATGAGACGTGCAGAATTAGGCTTATAACATCCAACTGAGTGCTGAAATGCATCAGACAGGGTCAGGATATTCGGCATACTTAGATGCTGTGGTGTGTTGTTTTGGTTTAAATAAAACAAGCAGAACTCCATTATAGTCCTCCTGACTGCTAACTTTTCTGTTATGAAACACAGGTAAGTATTGTGAAATACAGTAACTTTATAGGTGGTGTGACACAGCTGAGGGAAGATGGGAGCATCTTCACTCAAAGATCTATTTATTTTATTCTATCCAAGTTCGTTGGTGACTCATTTAATGCCTCTGTTAATTGACCATTCTGGTGAGTGAAAGGTTGTATAGAAGTGACCTGAAGAGCAAAAACTAAGTCTAAAAAAAGCAGTGGAGAAATGAAGAAGCACAAAGTAAGAGGGAGATAAAACTGAAGAGTAGAAAATGGATTGGAGCAAGCATGTGTTCCAGAGACGGTTGTTTTGTCACAGGTTTGGTCCAACAAGAATGAGCAGTTAGCTTCTGTTGCTGCGTGATGTGCACACATTAGATCTTTGTGCAAAACTCAGACTGCAAAGGGGAATATTATTAGATGAAACAGAACAACCTTTAACTCTTCCCAGGCTTCATCTGGTGTTTTTTTCCCCTGTCAAAGTTGAGTACTATACAGTTTTATCTTTTTAACAACTAATCTGCATTTCTGCATTAAGGAAAGAAAGACTTTATTTAATGTGGCTTTACACAGAGGGTGCACTGCAGTAACACCAGGACTCTTTCCTGCTTAACATGATTAAAACGTCAGCAGCATCTTCCTGGCAAACCGTGTATTATTTGTCACAGTCTGGCTCCAGTTTTTGGCTGCCTATGTGCAGTCAAGTTCCAGTTATTGAACTGACAAAACTTTGTTTCTCTAGCTCACAATTTCTTTGCGTGATTGTTTTTGCACTGCTGCCGATGCTTATTCAGACTACCACATGACCAGCCAGGCAACTCTAAAGTTTTGTTCAGTGCATTATTTCCTTCCTTAAGGTTTCTGTCAGTGAAAATATATGTAAATATGTCTATCTGGGTATTTCCTTCCCTGGTACAAATAACTTTGCTGTTGATAACCTGTTATTTGTTAAAGTGCAAAGAATTTCTGGGTCGTGGATACCTACATTTGTTTGTCACATGTATTTTCTACCCAAAACATTCACTGCCTGCAAAAGCATTTAATAATAATTCCAAAGTACAGAAAGCAATATTTTCCAAATAAATTTTATAGCTGCCACCATGCACTGTTCTGTGAAATGACAAATATATATTATTTTTTGAATGAAGCAGAAACAAACTTTTATTTCTCTAAAATTATTTTTTAACTTAGTACCAAATTTCTCTCTGGCCTGGAAGTACTCAATTCCAGCTATGAACGGCAGTGAAACTGCCTGCTCATCAAAGAAGAACATTTTGAATTCCTTTTTCATTGCTGAAGTAACACTTAGTTTCAGTACCCTGAGGATTATTTCTGCCATTTTTTCTGCCATAGCTGTTGTGGTTTTCACTCAGTTACATCTGTTTAGGAAAGTACTGCGTTTTTGAGAAACAAAATATGTGAAGATTATTCTGTTCAAATTAGTCTACATAGTCAATCAAAGATCAGAGAGAGTTTTTCAAATACATGATTTATGTGCTTAGAAAAGGTGTGCTTGTTGTGCAAGTGTAATACTGTGGGACAGCCATTCTGGTATGGGTGAAAAGAAGCACTGAGACTATAAAAATGGGAGGAACAGGGAAAAGTAAAATAAAGGTGAAAATAATCTAAACATTTTAAACATTCTCCCTTTCTATTTAGAATTTTTTAATTTTTTTAAGATTTCTCACTGAAGCTAAGGAAATAGTACTGCATCTTGACTGCACAGCACTTTGTTATGAGAGGTAAGCATGCTGGAAATGTTAAGGTGAAGAAATTTTACAAAGCATAATGCAAACTGACATAGTGGGCAGCAGAGGCAGTCCCGTTTCAGTCTCTCTAAGGTGGCATTTGTGTACACCAGATTAATGTCTTCAGAAAGTCAGGTTTGCATTTGTATGCCTGTTTTTTTTTTTCTATGGACTGTGCTTTGCACACACTCATCAGCTCCCCTGGTATTACTGGTTTTAAACCAGTATATATTTTCTACATAGTAAGTGTAAATCGTGGTAAGAGTGTGAATCTCAGGTTACTGCTGTTTTGAAGTGGATGCTTGGTTTTTATTTTCAGTGTTGAAGCAACTGGGAGCATGTCCTTTTGACGGTGTCATTGTGGGTAAGAGGAATCCAGTCACCTGCTGTGTGGCTCTTGTTCCCTCTTGTCTGTCTTCCTCGGGTTCTCATCCAGAAATTCAGCTTGCACAAAGTCATCAGACCACATTTAGGTATGAGCAATTGTGGAACACTCTGCTCGGGGTCATGCGCCTTTCTGACACTGTGCGTCCCTGTGCACGCTGAAGTTATGTGCAGATGTACGTAGGAAAGATGCATCTACTGCTGCTTGTGTGTGCTCTGAGTAAAGATAAACAGCAAATGGCAAAGTAAAGCTTTTAAGGTTCTATAACTTGGGTGTGTTAGATTTCTGTGGAAGAGTGGAAGGATTCCTTTGATTGAAGTTTTCTTTGAAATTGAGATGTAAAATGCAGGATGAAGACCACTTTTGTTAAACCAACATATGTGACATTGACATACCCAAAATGTATACAATAACCAGCTGTCCAGTATGTGACTGCTTTGACTGTTAACAACCAGAATTGCCATCCTCTGCTGTACAATCCCTCCTCAGCATTAGATTACAATGGTGTGAGTTAACAGAGTTGTAAAATAATGCATGTTTTTTGTTCAGAGCTAGTAACAAGTATAATTTTAGCACTTGGCATTACAAAAATAGAAAAGTAGAAAAATAGAAGAAGGCAAAATTAACACCAGCTAAATCATTTTAATACACACCCATTTTCTCATGACATCATCAGTGGGTGTCTGATGAGAATATAATGGTCCGTTTGGGCAGGCAGTCAAGCCATGTATGAAATAGAAAGGGCCTAAGTCTTCCAGAACCATTGATAACCTATTTGTAGGTATGACTTAATCAAGTGAATTGGAATACTTACTCTGACTGGGAGGAAACTGAAGTATTGTACTAAAACTGGACAGCTTGGAGGAGGCACTGAGGCAAATGTATGTTTCTTGAAATCTACTGTTGGTGTGGAATCTGGGAGCTGTCCATCAAATACTGTGCAGCAGCGGAGGTGGGACATCTCGAATGTTGTCCTCTACACTTCCATCTCATCCATTTGTAATGCCTCTGTCAGGCACCGTTGTTTCTCCTTGTCCACATATTTGCCCCTGGTTCCAACATTTTTTTTCTTTTTTTAGGAGAAGTAATTTGCAGTGGAAGGGAAATATGCATTTCTTTCCCCGTGCTTAAAGAGTTGTAACTGCACTGGCTTTGGTAGAAGCTTCTCATATTTATTAGTATGAGAAAATAATAGTTAATATCAAATGTCATCAGCGACTAATAAAATAAGTCCAGCTTTGTAGGAAAAAATAGGTTTGTTTTTAATTTAAATGAATAAATATTTTGGTGTATATCTTTGTATGTATTTTAGAAACTGTATTCTATAACTGGAAATAGAAATGCCACAAAAGGATATGAATTTATTACCATAGTATAAACGTGCTTACCTTATGGCAATGAAAAACAGTAGGCTGAGTGTAGCAAGGACTGAATGAGCCATTCCGCTGACTTGACTGAAGTTCCTGTTCTTTCTCCTCCCCTTCATCCATTTTCCCCTGTCCCTTAATCCCTTCCCTCCTGCAATATATTTCTTTTAGAGTAGCAGACTTGTGTAGAAACATCTAAAGTATGTGAAAAAGTACAGGTAGTATTCAAAATATAATTAAAATACAATTATCCTTTCTTCAGATATTTTTGGTGTTCACTGGGAATTCTTTTAATACTTTTTATTTATTTATTTATTTTACTACTGTTGATACCATTCTGATAAGTTCTTCTCCAGAATTAAAACAAAAATGTTATTTACCGACTGCCTCAAGGATGGCAGCTGGGATCTTAAAGTGTTTTCCACTGACAGAAGAGAGAATGTAAGCAGGGCATAGATTTAAAAATAAAAATCGAATTTGATTCTTAATCCACAGTTCCAGTGCCGAAGCCAGCTTTGCTTCTGGCTGACCTATGGGTGGGCACACGGTGTGAGCACGTTGTCCAGGGCCCAGGCTCAACGAGGTGCAGTGGGAAGCAGGCAGCTGCCTCGGGGGGGCTGCACATTGCCCCCGCCTGCCCCACCATCATTGACTCAGGAGAGGAACAATAGTACAGAATATCCTGTAACATCTTACGTCACTGCAAGGAGAGAAGTGCTGGGATGAGTTTGGTTCCACAGGCCAGGACTCGTCTCCCCACTGCAATGCTCATCAAGAACTTTGTCCATACCCAACCACTATCTCATCTGTCTGGTTCAAGACACAGTAGCTTTAAAACAAAGCCCTCTTATCATGTGAGAGTGGTTCCAACTGAATTCCCTTTGCACATTACAGCTTTGAGTGTTAGGTCTACTGCTTTTTGGTCGTTCTGTGAGCATGTTTGCTGGTTTTTGGCTGCTTGTCTGTCAGTAACTTCCAAGACCCTGGCGCTAGATGGAGCTTTAATCTACTTGCACTTCTGTGAGGTTTAACCACAAGGTTTAACGTTTAAAAACGGGGAAGGATAAATGAAGGTATCTCTGCCTGCCATCCATTTACAGTGCCCTCTTCCCTGCTTGTTTTCTGAGTGTTGTAAATGATAAATTAAAATGTTGCAGCAGATCTCTTTGATGCAGTAGGTGGTTTATAGTCACACATACTAACACACTGTAATGTAATCTCAAGCTCTTGGGAGAAGTTGCTATAAATTAGATACACTGAAAATGCACTGCATATTGAAGCTAATTGTTAGGCTGTGCTGAGTAAAAGTAATGCTGTTTTCTGAATGAAATCTCTGTTTACATATCAGGACAGGATGGGGGTGACAATACCTTCTGTTTCGCGTGCCTATTCAGTAATGCACTTGCACTTTTACTTCATGCTCCCAAGGCCAACTATTCAGAATCATCTGTTGTCAGTCACTTTGGGCTTTCTCCATGTGTTACCCTCGGAAATACTGAGTACATAAAAACAAATAAAAATAGCCTTGAAACTGTACTGTTTAATACTTTTCATTTAGCAGAGTATCACATCTCAGAGGCTGGACAGCACATATCAGGAATTTGTCACCATCTCAGCAGAAGTAAATAGAAGTAGATGTAGGTTTGTTCTTGGGTGCTCGTGTTCTTATCAGGAGAAGGTGAGTTTGGTCAAAACCATTGTCCAGACTGAAATACCAAAGCATGTAATCATTTCCTATTTGCTGCCCCTCTGCTATTTTGTTAAATGATTTAATAAAGTAAACCAGGAGATGGATACTTGAAAAAATCTCAGGGCACACTGAATTCAGATAAAGAAGATGATAAAGAAGATTGCACATATATTGCAGCATCTTGCTACCATCTCCTTCTCACGGTCTCATCCTTCAGTATCTTTCACCTTTTATCAGCAGGACTGAAGGACTCCACGTATACCACAGGATGAAAAATAAATGCAGTATTGCCAGAAATATCCTTTTGTTCGTATCAGGAGGTTTCTACTATACGGTGAAACTGTTGTTATTTCTTCAGGCTGTCTCTTCCTTTTACGAATTGCTAGGAAGGTTACATTTTACTAAAAGTTTGGGTTTGTGATTATAGCCTACAAATTAGATCTACCTCAATCCTGTGTTAGGGTAACAGTAAGATTGGTAACCCTCTGTCTTAAGTGGGGTTCAGCACATAGCATCTGCTGCACTGCTGGGCCTTACTGCACTCGAAGACTTGAAACTTGCTAACATCCACCCTGTGCAGCAGTTTTGAGGACTGTGGAAAAAAATCTAGTTGGCTTTGCCAAAACCTGGATTGGGCATAAAATTTCCAAGTCAGTTTCCTGTCTAATGTGAATAAAGGAAATAGTGTTAGAGCTGCTGCAGCTTTTGCCTTGTCTGAAGCTGCTTTCCCATGCCTTTGTTTTCTTATCAGTGAGACAAGGATAGTTTTTATCATACCTGGACTCTCACTGGAGTTAGTGGATGTATAAATCATAAGAGAAGGAGATACTGCTTGGTGATTTAATGTGATCTGAAAAATTACTACTACTGACACTTTACCCTTTTATCCCTGTATTAAATAGTAGTATTAGTCAAACAGGGGTTGACCTTTCAGAAAATAATCCTGTCTCAATTCATTGAAAATACTCCCCCCTAATGGTACCAACAGCACCAACATTTTGATTTGTAATGAAAGCTTAAAACTTATTTCTTTAAGTAATATAATTATTTATCTCAAGACTCTTGCAATGCTGAGGAATGTCACACACAAACTTTACAGCTTTTTTTCTATCATTCACCACTGTGCTGGCACTGAGTCACCCCCGTCCTTCCAGAGAAGCAGAAGTTTGTTTTCTAATGTTAAAACAACAACAGAAAACTTATTAATTAAAAGAAAAAGTTTGCCCATTTTATTTAATCTTTCTTTATTAATGAGTTGAAATCTTTTGTCTCTGTTACAGATGAATGTTGTCTATGGAAGAACCAAAGTACTTCTTGAGTATGAGATGCTTAGGTATGAAATAGACAGTAGGTTGCTCTGCAACATTAAGGCTCACGCTTCCCAATATGCTTAGAGTATCTCTTTTTAGGTATCTAGAGACTGTAAGTAAGAAGTGCAGCCATGCCTGAGTTTATGCAGCTGGTAAGAAGAAATGCTGGAGCTTTAGACCCCCGAGTCAGCTGGACCCTTTTGAATGCTGCTGTGAGAAAGAAGGCATTTTCAAGAGCAGAGATTGAACTTAGAAGTGAGCCCAGTACTCTTTCCTCTGTAGCAGCTGATTTGTCTCTGTCTTTGCAAGTCATATGCCATTTCTGCTTGACTTACTTTCCAGAATAGCTGGCATGAGACAGACTGTCAGGAATATGGAAAGCCTGGTGTTGTGGATAACTCCCAACCTGACCTTTTGTTCTAAGCCAGTTATGAAGAGCTAGGAAAAGTCACATCATCAAAGCTTTCTTGGATTAATAGAAGAATGCAGCTGCCTTTAACAGCTTAATGGCCAAAGGAGGTGTGTTCAGTCTGCATACTGAATTACAGGGCTGTGGTGGGATTTCATCTGTCTTCATGTTGTATTTTTCCCTTTGGGATTTTGTGGGCTGGGTAATTTGGAGGAGGGCGGTAAGTAAGTTTTGCTCTGCTGGCTCCCCAAGGCTTCCCTGGTGCCAGTTGACTGCCTTTGCCTTCTTCCACATGAATATAACAACAGATTCAGGGCAAAGGCACAGGAGGGCAGCAGCTCTTCTATCCTTTAAAGGCTGTTTGTAAAGATAAAGGGCCTGATACTGCTTATGCAGTAAGCCTTACCTTGTCTGTACAGGTGGTGGTGTTTTGTTTTTTTTTCCCAGTGGGATCGAAACCCATTTAAATAATCATAGCATTTTCTCCATATTTCTGTTACATGTCTTTTTTCACAGATCAAAAAATAGATTCATCTACCTGCTAGTACGATCAATTCCTAATACAATTTAGCACCTGAGTCTTGTATAGTAATACTGATGCTGCATAGTTGTGTTTCCATCTGGAAGAGCTGTGTGTTGCTATGATTACCTTAACTGTAGGACAGTGGCTTTTGGTTCTTGTTGAAAAAATAGTGATTCATGGAGAATTATGCAGCTTTACTAGCAAAGTGGTGTTTATCCTGATGGAACACTACAACTGTGTTGGGCAAACGTGTTTCAGGGTGCTGAGATACTTCAATACCAGCACTATACCGACTCTTGCTACAGAGGAGACCCTTTGTTCTCTGTGTGTTAATATGGAGCTTTCAGCTCTGATAAGTGCACTTTAACACTTGCTTTGGCAGCTAATCTAGCTAAGGGAGCAGTTGTTTTATTTGTTTCTTGGATGCCGATGCAGTGTTACTCCTAAATCTTTACCACTTTGTCATGGTAATATATATTTATATATATATATATATAAGTATTTGATTTCCTTAAAAAGAAAACCAAAATAACCAAGCATAAACCTTGATTTTTGTGGTCAGCCCCTCACAAATTTCCTGGACTCTGTTCAGTTCTTTCTATTGGATAATTTCTGTGTAAGGCCCTTGTAAATTGTGGTCTAAAACAGATTCAGTCCAAACATTCTGCCTGTTAGTAAAGGAATTATCTGTGGACTCTAGGTATTTCCTTTTTATTTAGTATGCAAAGAACATTCAGCTAATTCCTCCAGGCGTCTTGTTACTTGGAACCACTGCTTGTGAGGGAAACAAAACTGCTAATTTTGAGAAAGTGCAAGCAATTCCTTGTGACATTTTTGTTACTCCTTTTAAGGCCTAGCTGAGCACTGCTTGTGGCTCTCTCATTGTGGGGAAGCCCTCACTGGTTATCCTGGGGCTCTGGTGTGAGCAGTCAGGTAGATTCTGTGGCAGAGCCGCCTTGGAGGGGAGCTGGGCTGCACTTCTGGGGTTGTGCATGGTGCAGAGCTGGGTGCAGCTGAGCAGGGTGCCTTCACCCATGGGATGCAGTGCTCTTGCCTCCTGCAAAGTGTGTCACCAGTGCTTTTAGGTGAATGCTGCGAGCTGGCATCGTCTCAGATCTGCTTTTCAGCACAGCTACCAGCTGATGACAGGCAGTCCTTCTGCTTTCTGTGGAGCCTGGCTGCTCCTGACAGGACTGCCACGCAGCTTCCCTGGGCAGGCCGTGGGACTTCTGCCCTCCTGCTAGCCCTGCTACTGTTCCTCAGATACACAACAGAACTTCCATACTGTAGAGTGCTCCTCATTCTCCTTTGCACCCGGCATGGGCACAGAGAGCTGACCCACGGCCACCAGCGTCCCCTCGCCGGGTGCCCTTCTCCTCCCCATGCCAGATGCACTGGGATGCTGGCATCTGGGTGCCACTGAGGCCCACAGCAGTGCTCCAGAGTGGCCAGCCTACCTGGCTCACACCCAAGGCAGTCTGGGCAGGAGCTGTGTTCCTCAGTGCTGCCCAAGTGCTTGCAGTGAGAGCTCTGCCGTGCCCTGGAGCTGGCACTACAGTCGTTCTCAAGCCATCCACAGCAGCTGTGGCTTCACTCCTGGCACTGAAGCAGTCTGTGAAGAGAGAAGAGCTGAGCTTGGGCTGAACTCTGTTGGTAGGAGGCGTGAAACAGAGGCTGGCACAGGGGAATGGCCTCCAGGACTGCTGGTTTCTATTCTTTGCCTGGGGAAGAGTGGAGGTGCTCACAGGGCAGGGATCTGGGAGCCCCATGCTCTAGAAGGGCTGTTGTCCAGGACAGGACTCAGCAGTGCCCCACTGCCAGCAGCCACATCCTCTCTTTCCTCCCAGAGGGGCACAGGCAGAACCAGGGCACGTGGCCACAGGGAGGCACAGACAGAGGTTGTGCCCTTGAAACACAGCAGCTCTCTTTCAGATAAGAAACAAAGAAACATCCAATGACGGAAATGGTTGCCTGTCTGTAAATAGCAAGCCGAGTGACCTAGTTCAGCTCAGCGCAGCTCCTTGGAGCTTCCCACAGCAGAACTGCACTGACGCTGAATCATCACTTCCAGAGTGGCAGAGATTGGAGTGTACAGGCCCTGAGGATTTCACTGTTTCTTTATTAATTTTAAATTGATTAAAATGAATTTTTAAAATACCAAGAGAGACTTGCCTAAAGAAATGATTATAGAAAAAAGAGAAATTAAGTTGGTCTGTGAGAGTTTGTTGCGTGCATAACACTCTGTGGCTCACAGCTGTGAGCACCCAATGGAGGAGTCAGGTGTCAGCTGCTCTGTCCTGGCAGATCAGCAAAGACAAGATCAGTCTAACAGTATTGCAAAGAAGTGGGAATTATAAGCTTTGCTGGTCTGTATTCAGTGCAAACCTACCAGTGTCCCATGGTTCTGTGGGCTTCTGCTCTCAGCTACAGTGCTTCAACCAGAAGTCAGGATCCATGGGAGTGCAGTCCTGCTGGAGCCAAACATACATCCTCTTCCCCAGCATTGCCCAGTGCCTGAAGGATTTCCTTCAGAACACCCTGGCTTCCCTGCAGGGTTTCTGTGCAGCAGAGCAGGCTGACAGGCCCTTCACTAAGCTTCCAAGCAAGGCTGTGATGAGTGTAGGCAGCAACAGATGGGAAGAGGATCCTTTTCCCACTGTCAGAGGGCAACTACAAGTGATCTTTTCTCACAGGACATTCTTATTTGCTGTTCATGCCTCCACTTCACCAGGGAAAGCTGCCTAACACAGTAAAGGAGAGCATTCCCATTCCTTATAACTTCCATCTGTTCCAGTACAACAGCTGAGGATGAGGCTCTGTGCATATCCAAAGTTTTTCCGGAACTCCTGCTGCTCCCCACCCGTACCCCCTGCAGCCCAGAGACACCCATGGCTCACCTGGTGGCAGCAGCAAGGTGCTTCTATGCCGTGGTGCACTCCGGAGATGGGCAGCACAGAAATGGGTCAGAGCCATGGGTTACCATCCCCAGAGGAATCCCTGGGGGCTCCATCCCTCACAGTCCCACTGGGGAGTGGGAGGTGGGCAGTGCAGTGGTGCTGCTCAAGAGAAAGCAGAGCAGGATCTGCCCTGACTCCTCAGCAGAGATAGCTCTGTTCAGGGCTGGCTCTAAACACATGGACACTGGTGAGCAGATAAACCTTGTTGTTTTGAAATAAATGACAGAAAGATAACAAACAAACAAACACAAATGAAAACAACCCACAAACAAATCCAAGTATGTGGAAGCTCTTGTGGTACTTCAGAGAAGACCCAGCAGGGAGCTGCAAGCAGTGATGGATACAGAGGGTGCTCAGAGGGAACAAAGTAGCAGGTTTTGTCAGACAGTCCTCTGTCTATGTAGAAAAGAAAACCTGCTCTTCCAGTGAAAATAATGAATAAAAATATAAGAAACGTCTTAAAAATAAATTGATGCTTTCTACTGATTGAAGCAATGGAACAAGCTGTGTTCTAGAAGCTGTTTGGAAGCATCTTTGGTCTGTTTTATAAATCTATGTAGAAGATAGCATAGCATTATTCAAGCCTTGTTCACCTTTCTGTTTCTGCTCATCTCCAGGCCTCGGAAGCTGAACTGCTCTAAATTCACACACCAGTGCAGGACTTACTTTTCCTGACTCTGCGTCCCGCACTCAGCTCTCAGTCTTACCTGCAGTGCAAAGCAGACATTGCTGTGGAGAAGTCTGCTGCTGAGACGTGCATGACTCCTGTTCCCACTGGGATGGTAGGGCAGTCCTGTCCCCTGCCCTCTGTTAGCAGGTGCCCCTCGGACAGCAGCAGCAGCGCTTCCTGCCGCCAGGTCAGCACCTCATGGTGCTCTGCTTAACTTCACCTCTGAGCCCGGTGAAAGATGGATGAGGTCTGTATGGAGTATGGATTGCAGTTTAATCTGTGATTAGACTATGGGTACTTTAGAATATATTTTAATTTTTTGTGTGTGTGTCCAAAGTGCTTTTCAAATTAAAATTCAATACTTATGAATTCTTTCCTGTGTTTAAGCAGACTCAGATTCAGTGTTTTGGTTAAATCGGGAAGTTAGCAGGTTGGATAAGAAGAATACAGGATTACATCATGTTCTTGCTTCTTTCATTTTGTCAGCTGCCCTTTTAGTTGTAATTATTTGTGACAAACCATTATGTGGTGGTTACTTTACAGCAGCGTATCTCTGTACAGTAATGAAATCAGTGGCATGAGACTGGAGGACTGCTGTTTGCTCTTTCCTGAGAAACACACACATTTAGTTATGTGCTTATGAGAACAGCATTGGAACATGCGTAGACTCAGCTGGAACGTTATGGTGTCTGAAAGTCATTTGCTTCTTGTGCAGTTAAAAATAGTCATCTAGGATCCTAAAGAAGTACATGGACCCAGTACAAGCGTTTATCTTTCACAGAGGCCCAGAGCTTAACCAGTAGACATTAAAGAGCATGTTTCAATACTTTAAAGCATAGATTATTGTGAAAATTATCTTATTCCTATTTCATTCCAGTTAAAAGATGCTTAACAAAGCTGCCTTCTGTGTCCTGTGTGAGTTGCTGCTGTTAATGATGAGTGTGGGTATAAAGGTCCAGGAAATGTTGGCACTCTGAGTCTGAAATACTACTTTGACAAAACAAAATGCTGTCAGATTCTCATGGCAAACAGATATGGAAATAAAGAAAATATTTTTTCACATTTTTAAAGTTTTATCACTCAGCAGTGCTATTCGTAGCAGTAGTAGACATAACATTTGCAGGAAGAAATATGACAGATCTATTCAGCTGGCAGTTCTGAGCTCCTCTGCAATGATACTGCATCTTGCCAACAATCCCTGTCCTGTGGTGAGAGTTATATCTCATTACCTAAGAAGAAAACTGTTTGTCTTCGTTGTGTATTTCCATTTTTTCCTGAGCTAGTGTTACGATGTGCCTAACCATGCCAAGAATTAAAGTTCTTGTTTGGTGAAAGTGCTGCCCAATATTCTGAGAGCAAAAACTTTCTACTCTGCGTTGTCACAGGTTCTGCTATGTAGAGCTGATACCTGTTAATCATTAAAATAAAACAGAACAAAGCAAACACCCATAAGAAAATATTCTTCCTCAGAAGTGCCTTACTTTACTCCCTGTTTTGCTTTTTTTAGCTCCAGGCTAATGATACCGCCTCTGAAACAAGAATGATTCATCCCCCGCTGGCTATACTAGCAGCCTGCTTCCTAGGCTCTGGTTTTTCAGCCTATTCACCCTCTTTCTTACAATGCTTTGCTGTGAGAAACGTATGTGCGATCAGTGCTTGCCTGCAGTCCTTGCAGGGTCTGGTGAAAGCAGCGACTGAATAGGATGCATAGGACCTAGGGGCTCTGCCCTCTGCATTAAGCATATGTGAATAGTTCAGACCGTGTAACTGAGCTGACATTTGCTCTCCCTGAGGCTTTTCTGAAGGCACTGGTGCTTGCCCTGCTGGCTGTGTGCCTCTGGGTGCTGCTGGGAACTACTGGATGTGTGCTGGGTGCTGCTGGATGGCACGACCATGAGGAGCAGAAGCCCATCAGCTGCTCATTATCACCCTCTGTCAGTTTGTGAGGCACCAGCAAGTGCCCCGTGCCACAGGGAAGTCCGCTACCATGCAGGAGTACATAGAGGAGCAGTTTGTCGGAATACAGCCTCCTTCTGAGAGGCTGAGTTGCAACACTGTGCTATGAAATCACACCTGTCCTGTGTTGGTAAAACCACCTGTGCACAAGAAGCTGGTCACTGTTGCTCTTTGGAGCACAGTGCTGTGCTGCTATTCACTCTGCAGTGCAGAGCTCAGCGCCTCTGTGCGGGTACAAGGAACCTAGTGAGACAGCCAGCGCTGGCAGTGTGAGTGGAATGTTAATTCACTATAGTATGGTTCTGTCTGTCCTCAAGCAGGAGAAAACATTGCAATAGTTCTATATGCAAAACATTGTACACAAATTGAAGCTGGACTTTGTCAGCCTGTGTTGGGAGATGCAGAATCCCCAAAAGTCAGTTGTTTTCATCTTTCTTTTTAGAGTGTATGTACATGCTGCAGAAAGGCTGGAAGATGAAGATCAGCTCAGGAGGTGATGTTCTTTCTTTTTACTCCTATTGACTATCCAACGACTAATTGAGAAAGAAACCTGGGCAATCAGGAAAGCAGGGAAACTCCACCAGGAGCAATGCCTGCCTACAAGTAGTTAGTGAATGCTGCACACACCTGAGGTCAATTGATGCAAAGCAGCTGAATTTATAATGCCCGATGGGAATTACTGAGATGGGAAGTGCTCTTCCTGGCTGTAAGCAGTGTGTTCAGAAGGAAGGAATTTCCCATGATAGTCTCTTGGCCCATTATATTATACTCTTTTAGTTTGCATGTTTTTCATCCAGCATTCAAAATGGTAGATAGATTTAAAAATGCAGTTATTTTTATTTTTTTAGTAGCTCTTTGTTATTAAAGTCACCAGAAATGTTGTGTTTCTGCCTCTGAGCACAAAGAGAAGTGATAAAAGACACAGAAAAGCTTACTGGGGTTATTTTGAGCTAAATGAGTTACAGCTGTGTCAGTGTTTGATTAGAGAACAGCTTTTGTCTGTGAGCAGTTGTATCATGCACTCCAGGATGCTGCCGGAGTGCTTCCCTCTCTGCAGCATTACGCCTGCTCCTGGGGCTGAGAGCTGCTGTCCCCTGTTGAGGGAGGGCAGAAGCAGATGTAGTAGAGAACGGCTGCGGAGATCCCCCGGATGGGAGTGCAGGAGGAGCTGAATGGAGGTGGCTGGAGAGGCTCTTGGAAGCAGTCGTTGCTGCAGGGGAATTGCTGCCGGTGGGTGTGAGGTGGTAAGTTGTGTTGCGTAGGGTCATTGGGACAGTTATTTCCTGGTTTTGTCCCTTCCTCTCCACACTGTCCTATGTCTGTGGCTCGTGCCCCTGTGCTTATGGTGCTGGGGCTGTTGGACTGACACAGGGAGCAAGACCACGGCAATGGCTGCCCTGTGCAGACCCATGCTCCAGTGGTGATGGTGGAAAGCTTGTATAGCTTGGAGAACACCTTTTAGGTTTGATTATTTCATGGGCTTCTGAAGTTGCTGGATCTCTAATGTTTCCTTAACAGACATTAACAACAAGGTTACTTTAAGTCAAGCTAAAATACATTTGTTACTTATCCTGTAGCTTTAATCCTGTCATACCTCTAATTTTAACTCAGGCTGAGTCATTTTCATCCTACGGCTTTAAAATCAGCCTTCTTGGGCTATGGAGCATGGTCTTGTTCTTACATGTTTGGGAAGCAGAACAATTTCTTTCTGTCTCTTAGTCAGATCAGTCCTGCAGAGCTGCTACTGCTTAGTGCTCTTGGATATAAAAATGACACATAGCCAGGGTGATTTGCACAGTTAGTGCTATTATGGTAAGCAGAATTGAAAAATGAGGGATGCTAGCTTACACTATGCAGACTGATTCATAACAAATCAAGTTATAAAAAAATAAGTGAAAGTGTTAGTGTCAATGAAATGTTTAACCTCGTTTTGGCATGATTCCTTGGGTAACAATTTGCATAACTACTGTACTGCATATGTGATTCAATACTTACTTTCTCTATTTCTCTATTAATAATAAAATTTCTCTATTATCTGTACTCCATGGTCTCATTTCCCACAGACTTGCTGAACTGCCACGAGGCTCCAGTTGTTACTGGCTATGTATGAAGTGCTGCATTACTCCCTATTTCCTTTGGTTGGTTTGGTTTCTTTTCAATAGCAGATATATTTTTGCAGAAACTTTCTGAAGACTTCACTTTGAGACAGGCATCTCGTGTGGAAAATGTAGGTGAAGTAGTTGCAGTTTATCACACTCTAACTGCTTTGACAATAAGGTTGTTCTAAATGCTGCCTCTGTACATGCATACAGGGGGATGCAGTGGGGAGCACAAGGGGAATCCACAGTACATGTGTAACATGTATAAAATAGAGCTGTTCCTTCACCTGTGTGTGGAAGGACACAAGTGCTGCTTCTCCACCACAGAGCAAGGCGGGTGCCCCTCTGCTTTGCTGGTGGTGTTGTGTTGTGAGGCAGTGAAACGTGGCCCCAGGTGCCACTGTGACTGCAATGACCCTTTGAGGCTGGCACAAGTGAAGTATGCATTTTGGCCTGTAACATGAAGTGAAATACGATGATATTATCACTGAAGCTCATTTTAAATCACATATTGGTTTGCGCAACTAGGCAACTTTTAGTTCATTGAGCTGATCTTGGTGAGGTTCTGGGGTAGTCTTTGCATGTAAAGACAGGCTTCTAATCGTTAGTCACATTAGTGGAAAGAACCTATTCTTTTAAATAGAAAAAGATAACTTGTCTTTAGTTAGCTTCATCTATGTATTTTCTGTCTCTGAGTAGTTTCAAACTCAGTTTCCTGGTCTCCTGGATGAAGATAAAGCATCTGCCACAGTTCGACTTGGTTTTGTGACCAAGGGGGCAAAGGGACCCACACCCCAGGGAAGGGGCGGGAAGGGAAAAATCATAAAACCATGACAGTATCTTACAGTGGCAGAGAAATGCAACCTGTTTTTGCTAACAAGCTGGTTTGTTTGGTAAAAATGCTGATAACATTATGTATAAATCTGTGCCTTCCATACTTAGGATAGCATAAAGGCAACAGCCACAACAGGGACAATGGTAACAGGCTTTGTGTTGCTTCATACTGGAAGTTACACCAGCAGCAAAGTCTGTAGTATGAAGGGATCGTATCCTTTCTCTATGGCTTCTTATGCACTATCTGTTGCCCAGACCCTTGGTATAAATAGAAATCATACTTCAGGTACACACAACAGAAGGAGCCTTATCTTGCACCTGTGACACACTGGCTCTAGCTGCTTCTGACTTTTAGGCTGGATAGCTTTTACTGCACTGTTTTGTTGCTACAGTGTTTTTTGTTTTCCAAAGCTTGCTGCTACTGGGAAGCTTCCAGCTGTGCAGTGCTGACCCAGAGGGAGCTGCAGCTCTATCAGGACTTGTGAGCTCTCTGTATGCCTGTACAGATGCTCTTCACCCGTATCCGTCTCCTTCTTGCAACTTGGACTGTGCTTAAGACTTCCTCTGACTTTCCACGAGCTTTCAGTTGGCTGTTTGCCCTAGTGTTCAACTGCCAGCAAGACTGAGTGACGATGTTCAGTGGCTGTTTGTGTTACTGCAGGATCTCTAGCCAGAGGCTGGACTTGCACCGGGTGCTGGGTAAATGAAAATCAGGAGGTCGGAGACAAATGCAGGCAGGTGTGGGAGAAGATGTTTGTGTACCATCTGTTTGCTTGCTGACTGAGAACTAGGCTGAGATGATCTGTCTCCCCATGTAATAATCATCATCTGGACTTTGTCATTTCTAAGCAGGCGTCAGGACTGTGTCTCGTTGCCAGCCCACTAAAAACTACCTCCTACAAAAGCTACCTTTCTATGTGTAGCCACAGGTATATTTTAGTGCTTTTTAAAAACCTTTCGCAAATGGGTCTCCAACCAACTAGACAGACGCAAGCTTGCATGCTGAATAAATTTCTTCCCCTAGCGACTGCTGCCCTACTGTATCCTGTATTGTACACGGAGCTTTTCAGCCCTCTTGCAGAATAAGAGGTGACAGCCTGCATAGCAACGTTGGCTAATGTCACTTGTCAGGTGCCTTCTAAAGGACAGCGTGAGGCTAAATGTTTGTAAGATGCTCTTGAGGAAATGTTAGTCTGCATTTCTCAATTATTTTCACTACAACAATGAAAATGGTGTTTTCAGAAGCATCAATTCATGTATTGCATATCCAAATGTGGACTTCCTAAATTGCTCATTTATTTTAAACAACCATGTGAGCAATGTTGGATCCTGTGGATGGAGTGTCAATGCTGGGTTTCAGGTAAACTGTTCCTTTGCAGGTTTGAGTTTCAGATAATTAAACTGTTCTTTGTTTTGTTCTTCTTTTTTAATTTCCTGCTAGTGCATTCTGGAGTTTGAAAGAGTTCATATTTTGCAGTACTAGTGAAAATGCGAGAATCAGCTGGAGTGAAGTTAGTGTTTAGCTAGGCAACAATCTTCTGTTCTCAAGCTGTATTGGGGGTATTTTTAGGATATTTGATTTCTGCTTAAATGTGCAGTATGTACATTTATACTAACAAGTTAAATTCATCGGAGTATTGACATCAGATTTCTTTTCTTCCCAGTCTCTTCCATGGAGCTTTCTTAGCAATTACAAAGCCTTCCTACAGAGTAAAATCTTTTCTCAGGGGATCAAAAATGTTGACATTTTCTTCTGTCTAGGACTGGTGTGCTTTGTGTGTATGACAAGACATAGAGGAGCTAGCTTGCTGGCAGGAATAAACTTGGAGGCTTTCTTCTCCCCAGTTGCCTAATTTAATGGATACTTTTCTTTCCTGTCATTTTAAGGAGCAGTGTCATCTTGGTTTCTGGTCTGGTGATGATAAGGCACAATGATTATGCCCTCTGGCTCCTGCAACTCTCCATCTGTCTTTGTGCACCTTCCTTTTTTGAGAACCTCTGTCCAAAGGTCCTTATTCCTGCCTGCAGCATCCTCCTTGCTGCAGAGGTGACTTCACCTGAGGAAGGACTCACTGAAGGTACATATGCTAAATCCACCTATTTTCTGCTTGGAAAGCACTGATCCAAGCAGTAGAATATTCAGGTCCTCTGAAGCAAAATTGATAATACCTAGGCTATTTCTGATGGCTGTTCACGTCTTCTTTAAGTTTGCTGCTAAGATTCCATGCGCTATTCCAGCACTTAAATACTCCTACCTGTAGAACATTAAAGATGCTCTTTTAAATCCTGGCCATCATGAGGGGTTTCTTATCCTTTCTGTAAAATGGGAATGTCTCTTCCTGTCCAGGAACCTCAGTGCAGAGAGTAATTACTTAACACACAAGCCTGTAAATGGGGAGGAACTGTGTGGCAGCAGTCTCAGAAATTGTTGGTCCCAATTAATTTCTTAGGAATCGCAGTACTTCTGCTTGATGAAGTTATAGCCAGCCTAGAAGTGAGGCAATGAGGACAGCTGATGTGTGAGATTGTGGTGAGCAGAAGGAGGAGGTTTCTTGCCCCGTGAACTATGGGATGTGGGTATGCTGAGGTGGGGCTGTGAGTCAGGGCTGCAGGACGTGATCTGGGATTTGTCTGAGCTTTAAAAAATGTGTACAGTAATTGGGCAGAGCTTGTGTTTTCTGCTGTCATGGCTGCCAGTATTTTGGAAAAGGACTTTGGCACAGATGAGCATCTGATGACAGTGGGCTGATGAATGTTCTACTTCCTCCACAAATCATGCAGTAGGCCTCTAACAGTTTGGTACAACCCCTAGTTCTAGAGGGACTACGTGTTTGTTCCCTTCTTTTTCCCACATTCTTCCGTGTTCAAACTCTGCTTTTTATCTATGAGTTCATCCTCTGACTGCCCCTTCCCCTGCCTTCTCTGCTCTCCTGCCTGAGCCCTGGCCCCTGTGCGTGGCTGGGTGGTGGTTGCAGGGCACATGTTGGGTCCTGCAGAAATGAGGGAATGCTCCTTACTGCAATCTAGAGTGGATATGGTCTCATGGTGTGTTCTGGCATTGGCATGTGGGTGTTCTGGTGTAAGCCGTGCACAGCAGAGCCTTCTGTCATAGCAGGAAGAAATCTTGCCACAATGTGTAGCTAATGCTTCTGAGGTCATTCAGATCTGTACTTGGATTTTGTGTGGCCCAGGGGGACTGTCACCCTGTGCTACTGGGC
The DNA here is from genome assembly GCA_013399175.1 of Odontophorus gujanensis. NCBI lineage: Eukaryota > Metazoa > Chordata > Aves > Galliformes > Odontophoridae > Odontophorus > Odontophorus gujanensis. The sequence continues at coordinate 238,044 of VXAB01006461.1, forward strand.
AGAAAGTGGGAGCGAGGGGCACTGTGGGTGTTTGATCATGTTGGAACACGTGTGGCCATTGTAAGTCCCTCTGCTCAGCAGCTGTGCTAATGGACCTTCTGCTGTGGCTTCCTGCCAAGGCCCTGCATGAACCAAGGATCTTTCAGGTTTCAAGGTGCACCTGTTGCTATGCTCTGCAGGCTGCTGCACATGTACAGCACAGCTGATTACAGGCTGGCTGGGAGGGTGGGGGGCCGGCTTGCATGGCGTTCTGTTGGTGCAGCTGGAGGCTGTGTCGGAGCTCCTCTGGGTGACGCATCCTGGCCGGTGGTGTGCTGGCTGCTGCTCTGCAGCGCTGCCTGGGCGGCCGGCGTCGGCTCCGAGTGGGAATTCCTCAGTGCCACCGGTAGGCTGCATCCTGCGCTGTTACCGGGCGGGGCTTCTTTAAAAATCACTGCATGCATCACCGGATCCAGTGACACGGACTATCTTTAACTACAGGAATATTCTTATGCAGCCATCTCTGCAATGAACCGCACTCGGTGCCCTACTTCCCTTACACAGCGATGCTGAGGGTGAATCTGGTCAGGTATAGCAGAGGCACCGGTGCCTGCAGCATCCAGGCGCTTTGTGAGCCTCAGACTGCAGTAACTACAGCCTGCCTCACCAAACACTCGGGGGTGGGGGTGGGGGGGGATGAAATAATTGTAAGGAGTGCCGTTACTTTTTCAACATTTGCCTTCTCTTCTGTTATGTGGATCGGAGTCTGTGTTCTAAAGCACAGGCTGAGCTGCCTCTGAAATCAGAAATGTTAGGTGCCTCACAATGCACCAAATTATTTTCTTTCCTTTTTGAGTGGTCTCATTTTTCCCTTTCTTGGCTTCTTAAGGTGAACACCTCTGGGGTGTTCTGCTGTGCTGCAGACGCTTAGCATATGGAAGCTGAGAAACGGATGTATGCGATGAGAGTGGCTCTGATGATCATGTGTCAAACCACGGGCAGCGCCAGGAGGAGCACCCTGAGTCTGCTGGCTCTCTGTAGCCCATCCTGAGCACTGCAGCCTGCCTTCTCCTGCTGCACATGGTGTGATTCATAATGCAGCAGCTCTGCTGTAAACTGGCTACCTCTTTGAGCTGTCACTGCTGCAGCAGAGAAAAGCATTTGAGCTCAGGCAACAAAGAGATTGCACATGTCTAGCAAGGAGTCAGAACTCCAGAAACAGTATTTAGCAGATTATCTTATCTTAGGATAATCTCATAAATCATACTGACTGGTTAAAAGTAGGTTTTGAAGTTAGTGGCGACCATCTCAAATCTTTACCCTTTGAGACTGTAAGCTTTCTGTTTGTTGTTTCCTCCGTTGTCTGTACAAAAATACCACTTCGGCTATTCTTTTTGATGGTCTCTGTTCTAACCTTTCTGGAAAAGTACCAAGTAATTAATAGGTGTTTGTTGCTTTTAGTTGTGCTTCTCAGTGCTAACCCTATTCCTGCAATTTGCAATATGTTCAGGCTATGTTTAGGTACATGCAAATGTAAGCGGTTATTCAGTGCCTTTGGCGTTCTGAACAGAACGTCCTGAACTCCCGTGGCTCATTACAAAGCCTCAGCCTGCAGCACTAACAAAGCCTGTGACAGCAGCAGCTGAAACATGAGAACTACCTGCACCCGGCAGAGTGAATTCAGGGAATCCGGGAAGATTGTAGACAGTGATCTCAGATTTTGCCCTTTGGAGGGGGGAAGTGAAATAAAGGGACTGTTGCCTGTGCATTTGCAGCAAGGGGCTCTCTGTGCATGCTCTGTCTGCAGCACTGGAGCTGGGCTGATGCAGCGTTGCATGCGGTGTGTGGATTCTTCTGCAGCATGAAGTTTTTCTCTGGCTGCAACAACGCTTGGTTCAGTGTGTTCCTGAATTATAATGGGGACTTTTCTCCAACAAACAATGCAGTCACTGGAAGCAAAGCGAAACAGTGCGATGCTGCAGCCTCCTGAGTGTCTGCTGGCAGCAGCCTGGGATTTTTACTGTTGTTTACCTTGTTGTTCAGCGTATTGTAAGCTCTGGTGGACTAATGACGGCAGAGTAACAACAGGTCACAGTACTGGGCACAACTGTTCAGCTCTTAAAACCCACACTATAGGCTTCAGACTTGCTGTACGTTCTCACACCTTCAAATAGCTTCGGACTTGTGGCTTCAGGCTTATATGCTCTTTCCTGGCCCTTGCCTTCTGTTCGAAAGCCCTGACTCAGTAAGAGGAGTGTGGTGTACCTGGGCAAGAAAACCTCAGAGCAGGGACTGCAGCAATGCTAGAATGGGCATGCTGTGCAGAGCAGGTCCCAACCTTATCCTTGGTCCAGTTCCCACAGTGGAGATACAAAGAGGTTTTTATCTCCTGAGTCTTTTTATTGGATCTTTTTTATCATCTGTTCATTTGTACCGAAGTCATTTAATTTCTTGGGTTTATTGAGTAGGTAGCACACCGTGTAAGACTTTAATAGGGAGCGCTATAGGATAAATCTCTCCTATCCTGGGAATGTTTCACCTTCTGAGGCTGATTCTGTTCTCACCTGACTCTGGTACACTAATTAGATTGTCTTCTACCACACTACTACTCTAGAAGAGGTGCTTTGCATTTTCCTCTGTCCCCAGACCTGGAACTTCTGAGAGCAGCTTGTCCTTCAGGCTTGGCTCCCTGTTTTTTGGTGGATTAGGTGCATTTATGGTTAGTGACAAGTTTAGACTCATTGTATTTCCCTTAACTCTGTGTGGAACTGGGCAGAAAGCTTGTTGACTCTTGTAAGTGGTTGAAGCTAGGAGAGGAATATTCCCCATCTAGAGGGAAGACAAGAACTGTCAGTGATGTGTGGTTGTGATGGGGAGTAAAAGGAAATGCTCGGATGGAGAGGTGGGGCCAGAGCGGAGGTGGGGGATGTGCTGGCTGTACCTCATCTACTTTAGGTAATAACCTAAAAAAATCAGGAAAGTAAATTGCCAAAGTTGTTTCCTTACCCTCGCTTTATGTCTTTGGATGGTAGGGGAAGTCACAGGGCATTGAGCTGCTCCATTTCGTACAGCTGCTTTTCAAGGCCCATGCAGGTAACTAATACTCATAATACTAACACACATTTGCTGTAATTTGAAATTCAGTTCCTACCCATACATTCTCCTACCCTTGACTTATATTGGGCCAAGCTTTCATCAGAACTCACTCTTTGTTTTGTTTCCAAGCTGCCCGTGCATGTACCTGTCAGGGGCAGTTGTGCACTGCAGGCATGCACAGAAGGGCAGGAATGGACCTCTGCAGCTGGGATTCCATGCTGGGGCCTCTGGGCACTGTGCAAGTTGGCTCCAGGGACTTCATGTGTATGTGTGAAAGGAAATGGTGTTCTGCATGAAGTAAAATCATGGCTACTGAAACCTCTATTCTGTATGCAATGCAGATCAGGAAGAAATCTGGAGCAACTGTTAGGTTACAATAAACTGCAGTTTGTGCTGTCAGGGCCTAAGAGCTTGTTACTGCAAGTGCTGTTTTCCCCAGAAGATGCATGCAGCCAGCAGCAAACTGCTGCAGGTCAGCCCTGCGTGAGTCTGTAACACCCCCAAAGCTGACTTTTCAGTTTCTGAAACAATCTTGTTGAGCTGACTTTAATGAGAAATGTGAACAATTTATTCACTTAAAAATCTACCTAATTGTGTCTGTACTAAAATCCAACCAAATGAACCAAAAGTAATACAAAAAGAGTGTTATCTTGTTCTTTGCTGGGCTGATCGTGGGGAGAGAGAGAGAAAAGCATTTGCTGCTGCCTCCTCAGCAGCGCTGAGCTCGTGCCTGAGACAGCTGCACATCATGGGCCTAGGAGAGCACTGAGTGTTTCAGTTATCGACATCCCTGAAGCCATCCTCAAACCACGCTGCAGTGAGGGGAGGAGATGCCAGCATGGGATCTTCCTGAAGTTATTTCTGACTAACTCAGTGAAATCATCAGTTTTTATCTTGAGTGTCTAAAACAGTGTAGGATTTCTTGAAGCTACTTCTCAGAGAAGAGATTATAATTGTGTGTCCTTTGCTCAGTATCACAGGACATGGGTTGTTTTGAAGAAAGAGAGAGGAGAGAGGACAAACAAACAACACCCCTATTTTTCTCAAAGCTCTGAAAATGCATCTTTTGGTGCTTCCCAGGGTTGTCCCTGATTTGAGCTATGGTTTCATGTGAATATGAGAGAAACCAGAACTGGCTGGGAGCTCTGCTGACCCTGAGGTGCACAGAGCACGTGCCTTGCAGCAGCTGGCTGTGGGGTAATAGCCTTCCTTACTTAGAGGATGGTTACGTCCCTGGGCTGTAATGTGATACATTCTGAGCAGCTGAACGCTTTTGAGCTCATGAACAATACAGAGAGGATGGATTTTGTTGCGTTTTGAGCTCTTCCTGTAGAAAACAAATGGAGTACTGTCGGATTTTTTTATTGTATGATCTTGAGGCAGAGTATCACGTATGGCAGAGGATGATTGAAGCAGACAACATTTGTGTTGGTTCCCAGTATGGAAAAGGTGAACAAGCCAATTCTGCATCACCTTTCTTTTCTGGGACCTGTGAGTACTGTCAGCGTTGCTGCTATTTTAGCTTAAGGATTGCTGCCCTGTGTGGTGTCAACACTGTTGCCATGTGTGGACAAGTGTCACCTTCCCAGGGGTGCAGCACCAGGAACCTCTTGCATTCCTCCCCCTGTCTCGGGTTCCTCATGCTGTGCCCATATTGTTCAAGCCAAAGGGCAGGAGGACACAAAGGGACCAAAGGAGTCAGCAGTGGGTAAGGTCATAAAGGGACCAAAAGGGTAGTAAGCACAGGTCTCAGTGTGAGTGTGAGCACCAGTCAGGGAAGGCCAGGGCACCTTCACGGTGCCGAAGCCTTGCTGTGTCTGTGGCTGGCACCCTATGCTCAGGAAGGAGAAAGTTTCTGGAACTGTTCTCCTATTCTTCTGGATGGTGACAAGTGTGGCTGCTGTAGCAGTATGTTGTGCAAGGCCAGAGTGCCTCCCTTCCTCATTAGACCTAGAAAAACCTGGCTGGTGCTGAAGAAATTCATCCCAGGACTGTCCCCAGCAGCCAGCATTGCTGGGGTCAGACTCTTTGCTCTGGAAAGCCCACAGGCACACACGGAAGGCTAGCAGCAAGCTCATGTGATGAAGCTGTTGGGTCTGTGAAGTTCACAGTACTGAACCAGATGTGATAATCTACTGATGGACAGTGCAGTACCAGAAGGTGGAGTCTGTAAGGATAAAATTGCCAGCTGATTTCTGCTGATGGTGGACTTGCACGTGTGGAAGGCAGCAACTACGTGCTGGAGGCAGCTAGGTGTGGAACTCTCAGACCACCTTTTGGTTTCTGGTCTGACTTGAAAGCACTGAAACATTGACAGAAGAACTTAGAGGCTCCTTTAAGGTTACATTTTCTTGCTGCAATCTCAGGCAGAGGCCCAGGTTTTTCAAAAGTGTATGCCTACAGGAAAAACCCTTTGTGTATTGCCATCATAATGACAATGGCATCAGGATTGACTGAAAAGCAGTTTGTGAAAAGCAGGAGCTTCCCTTTCCTGGAATGATGTGTTCTTAACGTCAGCGGAGTCGCTCCAACTCCACTCATTTCATTATCCAGCTTACTCAGCAGTGATGCAACCAAAATTTTCCTGTGACTTGTTACCTCCAGAAGTCTCCAAAGTTTCATGGGCTGTGTACTGTATGAAGAGAGGTAGTGATTCAGCGCTAAAACTGGCAGAGTCTGCCCTTGCTTCGTATTAGAGCTCGTTCCTCCGCGTGTGTTCACACTTATGCATATCTCCTCTTTGGCACCTTATCTCTCTCTTCTCTTTAGTGCTTTATCTCACTTCAGCTCTTTAGTGCCCATTATCTCTTGTTGGCTTTCTGTATTGTGGGGTGTAGGGGGACAGTCTTTGGGAGTAGTGCTGTGAATCAACCTCATCTGTCATCTCCAGGAGAGCGTGTGTAGGGTGAGGCATATTTCACATGAGTGTACTACTCCTCCTACTGCAGTAGAATGCATTCATAACCTTGCTGCTGGCTGCTGGAGTGCATCACAAACTTTGGTCTCTGCTTGGAGTATTTTTGGGGATAACTGGAGCTAAGTTACGTGGCTGCTGTCTGCCTGCAGTTCTGCTATACTGGTTCACCTGTATTCTCCCTTTAATGAATAAGAGAATACTTACGAAAATACAATTGATGAGTTTCATAATCACCTGTAAATCACCCATCTGTAAATCATTTTCCTTCTCTGATTTGTAATTTTTCTGTTTTTTTTTTTATCTTCCATGTAGTGACCCTGACTCTATGACTCTACTGCACACAAGGAGATTGTGGATGGGTTGAGCTGGTACAAGTAAGGAAGACCCAGTCCACAGGTGTTTTTGTGCTTTTACAGCTGCACCTGAAGTAAATTGAGGAAGTGGCTGTTGTACAGAATACAGAAATGCGAGTATGTGACAGGTGGAGCAGTTGGCTGGATGCTGGGGAATTAGGTAGAGCAGTTGCACCCCAGCAGACAGTGTGCTAGCAGAAGACTCTCTTGTTTTCCTGTGGCTTCAGGAAACTCATCTGCTAAATTGGGAGCTGGTGGGCAGAGCTGATCCTGGTGCCCCTGCAGTGCAGTGTCACTGCCTGTGGACAGCTGCCCTCAGCCAGTGGGTGCAGAAGATGAATAGCTGACAGGAAGGTAACGAGTATGTGCTGCTTAAACAGGCACTGCCTCATGGCTGTTTTCCCAGTGCCCAGATGTACGGTGTGCTCTAGGATGCTGGGACCTCCCTCTCTGCTGCAGTAGACACTTCTATTATTAGCTCAGTGGTAGCTTTCCATATGCCAACACTTGTGTCTGCAGGACTGTTTAATTTTCACTTCTCTAAAGTATTTAATTTGTCAGCTGTTGGCTTCTGTTTATTAAAGACCAAACTTTTCTTTACTTAGGCTTTTTTTTTCCCCTTCTGCTGTGGAATCACAGGTCCTATCTGAACAGACCATTGTACCCGTGCAGAATTAGGTGCAGGGTGATGTCTTAAATCCAGAAGGTCAGTCTAAGACTACAACCAGGAAAAAAATGTCTCTAGAAATGGCTATATGGTCTCCATTCTTCTGTGAATTTCTATTCAGAGAAATGAGAGATCAGTTCTGCCAAAAACACTCCTTGAAGGTGCTTCAGCGTGGACTGGGGATGCGGCACTCGGTTGCCAGCGCCCATCTGTAGGTGCTGGCACTTCTCTGATGGCTGAGGATAGTGCTGACATGAGTTAATCACCCACTAATTCACTGCTGGGGGCCTCTCTTTAATTATTGAATGTCACAATAGATGTATATTGAATTACCTTGCTGGTAAATATCATTTCCAGCATCTCATGTAACTCTATAATATTCTCAGTTTTCCTACTTGCATAACATTTAATCTTAAAAGAATCTAAAAATGTCCAAGTATATTTTTATATGTTGCTTATATAGCAGTGCATGTTTCCAGAGAATTATATGCTGACTTTGAAGATGACCTTCCCTGGCAGTCGGCACTGTGTGATTACTCTTGCTGAAAGCCAGGCCTGTTCTTGGACATACAGTGGAATGAAGCAGCATGTGCATGGCGCTTCACCAGGAGAATGGACAAGCACACACAGAAACAGCAGCTTGATGTTGTTCTACACTTACAGAAGTTGAACTGCTGTGATAGTGCAACATCTTGGTTTCAGCTGGGGTAATAAGAGAGGGGAGGCTCTGCTGCCTTAAGAATCCCTCTGAGACACCATCAAGAAAAGATGTCAATGCTCTGCAGCAGTTGGGTGTAGGCAATGGAATCCTTATGTGAACCATAGATCCACCATGCCTTTTCTGCTCGTGCAGAATTTTAAGCAGAACGCTTTCTCAGAATGATTGTAGGGTACATGAATAATATTATGACTGTTTAAAGAAAAACACATAAAATTGAGTTAGAATACAGTGTAGCTTTTGGATGTTAAACGGTTTCAAATAGCAGGCATTCCTATGTGAGTTCTTCTGTGGGGGATAATCCTCTGATTTCTCACTGATTTGAAAAATCTCCTTGTGCTGCTACTTCAGGAAGGAAAGCATGCGTGGTAACAGGTATCCTGCTTTGCTCTACCCAGGGGGCGTGGAAAGCTTTGTACCAGCTCCTCTGAATGCCTCTGAGCGCTTCTGACACCGCAGCATCCTTCAGCTGGAAGCCGGTGGGCCCTGGAGCCCGGCGCTGCCCGCTGCTGTCCTGGCGCCTCCCTGGCGGCAGCAGTTGGAAAGTGCTCCTCTGCCTGTCTGCCTTTCAGGGTGGGATGTTGTTGTGCCTATTCCCGTTCCCCAGCTACTGAGAATGAACGACGTTCTTTACCTGGGGGGGGTGTCTTGGTTTTTTGGAGGTCACCTGCTTGAGTTTGTGTGGAATGTGCTTCTTTGCCATTGCTCTCTTTTCTCCGTGAGGGCGATTTGAGTTTCCAAGACCTGATACTAGATCTAGGTGGTCAGCAAAACCTGGTACATCAGTTGCTGTTGCTCAAGCTCTGGCTGACGTTTCCTGAGGTGACTGTAACTTGCAGTTCTGGTCCTGCAGTGCACAATGCAAGAGAAGCCCTCTGTGCTTATGCAGGGCCTCATTGCAGGCACCTGACACAGCACAGAGTCTTGGGGACAAGAGAAGCCAACTCATCCATCTGTAATTGTTTTGTATTTTGCAGCAATGCAGATAAGTGTTGGCGTTCGCCCCCATCCGTCTCCCTCTGTCCTGCCGTTATGAACAGGTCAAAGGTGGTAGATCTGCAGTGGGTGACAAAAGGGCTCCAGAGCCCATGGCTGCTCATTTCCGCAAAATCACCTGGATAATGTAGGCTCCAGCATCGATGCAGTTCACTCAGAAACTCCAACTGAGGCAGAGAAATGAAACAGCTTTCATCTCATTTTCCAAATGGTGCTGAATACCACGAGGGCCCAGTGACGATGTACAAAAGCAAGGAGGGCGAAGCTGGAAGGAAAGGCGGTGCTGCGGCCCGTGGGCCATCTTCGGCGCTTCGGAGCTGCAGAGGAGCCGCCGTGGGCGGGCGGGCGCTGCGGGGCGATGCTGCGGGCAGAGGGCTCCATCTACTGCTGCGCACAGAGAGTGCAAAGTTGGCTGCAGTGGCTTTTTCTTTTCTGCTCCTCGCAGTGTACAGCCGCCCGACGCCGTGCCCTCTTCTCGCACCCATTCTTACTTCGCCGCTTACAACCTTCCTGCCCGAAACCCGTCCCCTGCCCAGGTGACTGAGCGGGTTCGCAGGTGGGGACCGTCGCCACTCAGCTGTCGTTGACCACTATAATTAAAAAGAAGGCGGACAAAGGATGGAGAAAACTGCCACGGGAACAAAGTGATTTATCCATGCATGTGCAGAATCAGGAGCAGGAACCCTGATTCCTGGGCCCTGCCCCGGTAGGAGAGGACTCTCAGTCCAAAGACTGTTGCCTCCAGAGGTGCTGAGGGGACAGCAGACTGCTCTCACTGCAGAAGTGAGGAAGACCAGAACGTGCACAGCGCCATGGCTCTCTGCTTTGTTTGCTGTGGTGGTGTTTCTGAAATAGCTGTATTTTATACAGCCAGGGAAATACTCCTTGTGTAAATATGTGTAGGCATTTATGTCAGAACTGAGCCCTGCAACAAAACTGGACTCATATTCTACATAGCCTAGGGCTGCAAGGACATGTGGGAATACATCTGGGTGTGAATTCTGCAAAGAAGTTTTCCCTTCAGTACTTTAAACTGTCATCCAGTCTCTGCCCTTTGGATTATACTTTTAATAGTGGTAATGCAGACCCAAAGCTGAGTATTTTCCATTGACCTTCGTGGAAATGGTAACGGTAAGTGGTAAACGAAGGGCTGCTGTTCACATGCCAATTGTGCTGGCCTGAGACGTGTTACATACAGCCACTGCTGACTGATTTGAATTGTTCCTGAAAGAACAAAGAAATTCAGTTCTAGGAAAAAAAAAAAGATTTCAAGGGATATGGGAATGCACTGAGGACAGCACAGGTCATGGCATAGCTGGGCTTTAGCTCAGAGGCTGTGCCAGGCTCTTCTGCTTCTGAGCTGGGAACATAGCTGCCACCCTTTCCTCTCTGCAATCACAGGGAGGTGCCAGCCTGCAGCAGGCAACCGTGTCTGCCACCTCTGGGACGGGCCCTGCCGCTCTTTGGAGCGTGAGCACAGCTTCACAAGCTCTCTGACTGACAAATGCATTCCTAGCATTGGATTTTCCTTTCAACAGTGATGTGCTACCTGAGCACGTTATGTGCATTTGTTACACTAATTAGCTCTGTACTTGCGTGTCGGTAATTATTTGGTAATTTCAGAGCTCCATGTACGTTTCCTGAAATGTCTTTTATTTGCAGTCATTTGAATATGCATAGCTGCAAATACCTCTGTAAAACCGTAGCAGATGATTACAGCTCCCAGCACCACCCTCTCCAAAGCCACCATGGCTCCCACGTCCCAGAGCATCGCATGGCCACACCATCCCTGGAGCAGCAACACCAGGAACAGCAGAAATTCTGTGACACAGCTGCCAACAATTAAACTCTGCGAGGCTCTGCTGGTGGAGGTTTATGAAGAAGCCCTTGGAAATCTAAAACAGCTTTTGAAAACAAGCACCAAAAATATCTGTCAGAAACCAAGGAATAGATTGCAGATGGTAAATAGATGTCTCCCGGACTGTCAGGGAGTGGTTTGGTTTGACAAATGGCTGTGATCTACTATGGAGCTGAGCAGAAGAGGAACCATCAGGCTGCAGTGCACAGGAATAAGCAAGAATAAGCATGCCTGGTACTGATTTTTATGGACAGACCTATCCTTACAGGCCATGGCCAGATCCTGCAGACAGCTGGGAGATGGAGAGCCCTTCCCTCCCTTGAATACACTGCTTAATTTTTGTGCCATTGCCTGTTATCTGTGAACCCATAGGTTCAGGTTCATAGGACCTGCCCTAAGGGTCTCCTTGAAGAGAGAAGGAGATGCAGCATCATTCACCTATGAACTGGAGCATAGACGTGGGTAAGAGAGGCAGACACTTCTGTTTGTGATGCAGAACCTTGCAAAGCTTTCTCCATTCACATCTTATAAGTAAAACTGGCCTGTGCCTAGCTGCTGCCAAACCTTTTCAAAGCAAATATATTTATACAGAGGAATTCAGTAACAGAAATGGAATTTGCTCGTGGATCAGATTACTGTTATTTCTGGCTGGAAGCAGCACCAGAAATACTTGCAGGGATTTCCACTTTGCCTTTGGAAAGACGCTGTGTGTGTTGTTGGTATAAAATTCACTACGTGGGAGGTTAATTCGCATACACAAAGAGACAGGAAGGGAGATGAGACCAGCGAAGCTGTCGCAGCCCTGAATGCAGCTGCTGAGCTTTGTGCTATAATGCTCAGTCTCAGCCCACTTTTGAAACATAGATCTTCAGTTGTTATTGTCAGGAATATTGCACTGTGAGCTGTGATCACTGCTGTTTGGGGTGAGACATTTCAGACCCCAAATCTGGGCTTTGTATGCACACAGTTCTCTATGCTAATTATGCCTCAGTTTCTTCGAGGGCTTTGCCAGATCACTTCATGTAGAGGATGCTAAATTAAGTGTTGTTCTGATAGTGTTTTGAGCAGTGGTCATTTGTGACGCTGCTCAAAGTGCTTTCACCACACAACACAAACCTCCATCCAATGGGAGCGTTGCTCCTGAGCTATCTGGCACTTAAGATAAATGGAGTTGGCACAGAGATGGGCAGACCCACAGAGTGGAGGGGATGGTAGCCTGCACCGCCCCGCCTGCCAGCACTGCATGGAGGGCCACTGTCCCCAGGGGGCTGGGACAGTGGGTGTCTCCGGCAGAGAGAGGTGTTGGGGAATGCTGAGGAGAGCCACAGACTGTGGACTTTGAATACTGAGGAACCCGATCTTTCCTAATGTACATGAGCTGTTTCCGGAATACAGTCAGAGTCCTCTGATCACAGCCCCAAACATGGATCAAAAAGATGGGATGAACCAATGACTGTGGTATAACAACTCTGTTCCTGGCAAACTATGAATTTTAATGCAAAGAAGTGTTAAAATATTTTATTTCTGAAAGGTTGGGTCTGCCCCTCTGCCAGTGGAGTTGGAAATCTTACTTTTCCCCCCAGAAGTGCACTTGGTATCTCCAGACACCCAGTGGAGGCCTCTCTGCTGACGTTTTCCAGCCATTTTGGCTGCGTTTCTCCGTTCCTCTGGATGTCCTGGACACATAGGACTGCATCACTAAGGAGTGAATGTTGGGGCTCTTTTGAAATGCACATGGACTCGGTGCAGCAGGGAAAGCTGCAGGAGCACAGGTATGCTCTGTGCCTGCACTGAGTGCAGGGAGACAGGAGGAGAAGGTGTCATACTGAGCACTGAGCTAAAAATAGAGCTGTGGCAATTTCACACATTGCAGTGAGCGCGCTGCAGGCGGGAGAGCACACGCACAGCTCTTGCACTGAAAGCCTGGGAGGGTCTGCACGTTGCCACGGGCTTCCCAGCAGGACATCAGCATGCTCTCCCTAAGATGGAGGCGGAGGGACTGCTTGCTTCTTCGTTGCTACAATTTTGCAGCTGTAGTGGCATTATGTTGTCAGTTTCAGGTTTTATTCAGGATCTTAACCTCACAACACACTCATATTTAAATGAGGAGTGTTTGCCTCGGCCTTACATGTGCACTGTACTCCTGTGAGGTCAATGCAAAAGCTTCCATGCTTCCAAGTAGGTTCTGTTGTGCATCATAAAAGATTCTGTGGTCTGTGTACAAGATGTACGCTCACCCTCTGCATCCTCAGCACCGCATCCATTGGAGAAACTGCCACAGAAGGTAAAGGTTTACGTTAATGCAGTATTTAATGTTCATGAGTTGGGGACACGGCACAGGTCTTCTGGCTTCAAAGGCTGATCCCAGTGAAGTTCTGTTGACCCGGAGCAGATGACCTTTATTACAGAGAAGCATTACTCTCCAGGAAATTGCAAGTGGGAATGCATCCTTCTGGCTTCACATTGCACACAGCCACCCAGGGGGATGCTCACATGGGCTGGAGGATGACAAAATGCCATCGCACGTTTTCCCCTGAAAAGATAATTCCTTGAAGCTGGCTTTTGCTGTTCCTGAGATATGTCCAAGGTGGTGATCACATACCAGTCGTTACAGGTCTTTTTGAAGGTCCTTTTGAAGCTTTGTTCTCCAGGAGAAAAGCCCATCCATATTATTTGTGTTGGTCTGAACTTCAAACAGAATGGCTGCTAGGATCTGACAGCAGAGTCTGGTATGTAGCATGGCCCTGTCAAGGAATGGATAATCCTCCATCCTTAAATATAGCTTCTATTTGTATTGGCAGTGTGCAGACTTCCAGGGATTTCACCAGTGATCCCAGACATAGCACTTCAAAGTGCCGCTGAGGAAACACCTATGCAAATTTTGTTCTATTTCAAAACTTCTAAACTGCGTAAGGTGAGCAGCCAAATATGTTGCAGCCTGTGGAAACTTAATATAGAAAAATGTTCAGAAGGAAAATATTCAGGGAGTGTTTTTATTATTACACAGACCTGGAAACTGTATCGGCTCATAGCAGGTGGTGACATGAAGCCCCGATAGTCTGAAGTGAAACTGAGTAACCTACTTCATCTTTTGAACTTTCATAATCTGGGCCAGTCAGGATCCACCCGAAGGTACTGGAGGAGCGGGCAGAATTCCTTCATGGAAGGGCAGTCAGGCACTGGGAGGGATTCCCTGGGGCAGCCCTACCCCTGGGGGTGTTCAGGAGGCGTGTGGACGTGGTGTTGAGGGATGTGGTTTGGTGGTGGGATGCAGTAGGGCGGCTTGGCAGCTGGACTCATTGATCTTGGAGGCCTTTTCCAACCAGATAATTCTGTGGCTCTATAACTTTTTGAATTGAGGGGTTATAACAATTGTTCTTTCAGCTTAGTTCACCCCAGTTAATTTATTTTTCATGTCAAACCCAATTTGGAGGTACCATCTCAGAACACATTCTAACATTTCTATGAGCTTGGTGTGATGGTTTAGTTGCCAGGCAGCAGTCAACACACTGGCAATCACTGCCCCTTGACCCATGTGGCCGTCCCGGCATTGACAAGGAGCTGCAGAGTGGGGCGTGGGCTCTGCAGGTGGTGGCAGCAGTGCACAGCAGCATATGGCTGCACGTGGCATAGCCCAGCAGCGTGTGGCAGTGCATGGCATAGCCCAGCAGCATGTGGCTGTGCTCGGCAGCACATGGCAGCATCCAGCTTGGTGAGCACATTGCAAGAGCGGACATCCTGCAGAGCTAGGCATTGCCTGCACCAGTGGGATGTTTTTTGCTAATACTTCTGCACTGTGAATCTGTTTCATGCCAGTAGGGTGTTAAGGAGTCCTCTCTGCAGGAATGCTGATGAATTTTCTTGTATCGCTGAGATCCATAGGACTGCTAAGTTCCTTTCTTTGCTGTAGATGTTCATAACAGTTGTCCTTACACAGCACGTGGCACCCTCTGCTCAAGTAGCTGCAACCACTAATGCCCCAGCAGCCAGCCCAGGGGATGAATGGCCATAGGTGCCTTATTGGAGGGCTTGGAAAGGTTCATAGACATCTGCACCACTGTCCCTGTAATTTGTGCATTCCTCAGATTGGGCCTCAGCTTCTTCCAGTTCTCCTACCGCTAAGCAAACACACTGAGGAGCTACATCTGCACAAATTCCAGCAGAGCAGTGTCGGGTTTCCTCCTCTTCTTCACAGTTGTTTAGAAAAGTAGCCTGTGGTGTTAGTGGAATCAGATGTTCTGGGAGCCTAGGGAGGAGACATTGCACTATGCCCCCTCTGTTCTGTAACCACCGAACAAACAGTGATTAAATTCTCTGTTAGTTGTGTTCTAAGGAGATTACCTGGAAATGAAATCAGAGCTGAATGAAACAGAATAGTTGTCTGATGAGGAATTGATATAGTTCATAGTTGTTTTGATCTCAAAAAAAAACAAAAAAAAACAAAAAAAAAAAACCACCTTTTTTTTTTTTCTTGTTGCTGCTGCTACTGTGGGATGAAAGTAGGACTCAGGAATGTCTCTTTTCTTTAATTGAATGTTTCAGTATTTCCAGAATCAATAGCAGTCAGTTTGTTCTTTGAACTGCCTTCAAAATCAGTTTTCAGTTTAAACCTTTTCCCCATGAACTGCACCTTTTTGGTCGGTGCTTCAGGAACTTGAATCTGCAAGTGTCAGCATCACCAGGGAGAGGGCAGCAGCTGCTGGCATGGTGACCCACACATCTGCACTGCATTAGAGGAAACACAATCCCCCTGGAAGCTCTGCAGCTCCAACACAGCACACCAGAGAGGGGTTGAGGTGTGGCATCTGCTCAAACCAACACTTAACAGCATTTCAGAATAGATAATAACATTATGAAATGAAATAAGTTTCTTTCATCTTCTTAGCAAGAAGAAGAACATTTTCTATGTTTTGTAGGAGCCAGATTCTACCCTAAAACCCTCCAGCGCACTCAGGCCATGTCAGGATGGAGTGTGGGCAGTGGGCTGAGCTGGGCACATGAGAGGGCTGAGCTCCAGGATGGGAAGGTTTTGTGGTTGCTATGGCAAGGGAAGCATCATGGGGCCGATGTCTGAGCAGACTCTGCCTGCTGCAGATGCTGGAAGGTGCAGCAGGGCAGAGTGCTACAGCTATGCTGAACGTCCTCTCCTTGAAGCCAGAATGCAGGGCTCTGGCTCCTGGCTCACTCTGATGCTGACTGCTGTGATCAGCTCGGAGTTAATTGAACTGAATGGGAAGTTTGCCAGGGACGTGGTTATCATGGCTCAGTCATCAGCACAAAGGCAGCGTGCAGGTTGGCTGCTGTTTGCTGCCTCAGGTGTTCGTGGTTTCAGCAGCGAGTGGCTGTGCTCTCCAAAAACAGTACATTCTGGAGGAGACAGCAGCCCTACTGGCTCAGGATTTGTGGTTGGATTTGATGATCTTTGAGGTCTTTTCCAACCTGAGTGATTCTGTTATTCTGTGAGGATATAGGTACTGGAGGTTTGAAATACAGATATTCCTCATTGGAATAATCTGTTTTATTTCACAGCTCACTTTGAATAATGTAAAACATTGTGAATGCTGTTGCCCCAGCCTTGTACTCTTCTCAGTCCTTGCAGACTGCCATGGGTCTGGCTGGCAGCTGCTGGGGCAGCCTCCCTGCATCCATCCCAACCAGCTGAACTCAGCGTGAAATACAGAACAAAGCCTCAGTATGGTGGTGCTGTTGGCTTCAGTGGGAAACACTGACTGCACTTTTAATATATACCATATTGTAGCAGTGAATGCTTATAGTCCTTCCTGTTGTCCGCAGCTATTTCTCTCTGTACTGTGGTTAGCATGAGATCCTGTGTTGGAATGAGCAGTGTGCAGAGATCTAAGACACAATAAGCTTGGCTTAGATGATCTCATGCATGTCTGTGGGAAGGTATGGAAACTTACTGGCAATACCATGGAGTTTTCCTTTCTTTTGCCCTTCCACGTGCTGTTCTGCCTGCACATTACCAAATTATGTACAATAGCAAGCACACAGCTGCAGTGTGTCCCACCAGCCCTAGCAAAGGGCTCCTGGCATAGCTGGGCTGTGCTCTGCTGGGGCCCTTTGGTCACCAGTCCCATGTTATGCCCCAGACTGCCCACGGGGCAGAGCCTCCTGCTACCAACTGTCCTCTTTTGTTCATGCTTGGGAGATTTCAGCTCCCGCCTTGTTAGACACTGGCTGCCCAAGATCACTGATTTCATCCCACCCTATCACTGGAAAATGCTCGTTCTTATGCGTGAGCCAGAATGAATCTCTGCAGCACCAGGAGAGTGGTTTGGTACAGTGGTACAGTGCTGACTGTGTGGGGACATGTGCCCAGACCTCAGTCCTGCAGAGGTACAGCTCCTGAGGCACCAATGTTAATGTCCCTTCTGCTTTGTAGTACCACCAAGAAAGAAATATACATGGAACTTGGACAAATCCCAAACCCACAAAATGCTTTTTGTACCACAAAACAACAAACAGATTAATATTTCTTTCATGTAAAATATACTTGGTGTTTAGTTGATGCCAAAGAGAAATGCTTGTGAAACTGTACCTGTAGTAAATAGAACTCTGACTGCTTACTGAAATCAAACCCACAGTAATGGTATCAGGGCAGAGCTGGTACACAAAGTGGTCCTCATAGAGACAAAATGAGACAGATGGGAAACATTACGCTGGTTTTTCTCAAGGGTAGCAGCTAAGTAGTTCTTCACTTACAGAAAGAAATCACAGCAGATTTGTATCAAAGTAATTTCAACCAAAGTTATTTCTCTAAGAGGAGATAATATCTCTTTTGGAATTTCACTGATAAGCTTATCAGATATGATGAATATGGCACAGGAGTAATGAAAGCCTTCAAAAGGTGCTTTTTGTCCTGGGCTCTTCGCTGGGGAACACTGTGTCCTGAGGGGGCACTGGAACAGCAGTTGCCTGTATTAAGTGCAGAAGCAACACGTTCCAGTTACAGTATTAAATAAGCGTGCTGATCACGGTAACACACCCTGTACCCTGAGCACTGCACCGAGCACCAAAATCCCCAACCCCATACCCAAAGGCTGCTGGGTTTCACTGCTCAACCCTTGTCCTGCTCCTCAGGAAACAGCCAGAGAGGGACCAGCACACAGCTTTCCGTGAGTGAAGGGGAGCAAATGCCTCTGTGTCCCAGCTGATGCTTTAGTATGGGCTGCCAGCAAGCAGAACATGCTGGTTTGCACCAGGCCACAGCTTCTGCTGTGCACCCTCACCTGGTCCAGATACTGGAAACTGTGCAGGCTCAGCAGAGTCCTGCAGCAGGACTGAGATGGGACCACGAGACACTTGCCGCCACCTCTGGGTCCTCCAGCGTTGCAGCACTGAGCTGCTGAGCCCACATGGTGCCTCCTCCTGCCCACCGGGGCCTTGGGACAGCAGCCTCCTCCTGGCCAAGGAGAAGGGACATGCTGGCAAAACATATGAGCTGAGCACAAAGGGCAAGGAATACAGTGATCTTTCTGTACTGACTCTGCTAAAACAAAGCAGGAGCAGAAATTAACAAAGGGGCTTGGTGCACTAAGTATAGGCAGTGCTGCCCCTCTTCAGTGCTTTACTGTAACATACTCTGCAGCCATCAAGGCTTGGCTGCTACCTGATGCATAACACAGAGCTCTGACACAGATGTCTTGCTGCACGAGGCCCTGCACTGCCCTTTAACCCCAATTAGTGCTCTCTGTCCAGCCAGGCAGGCTCTGGGCAGTGGTAGTGCTGAGCAGGGTTCTGCTCTCCCCGGGAGCAGTCTGCAGGCAGCCTATGGCTCTGTGCTCCCTCCACACGGCAGCAGATGAAGTCATGAATGAAAGATCACTGACACTGCAGGGCACTCCTGGCACCTGTCCCAGTGGCAGATGATGACTTCTCATTCCTTAAGATGCCCGTACTTACGCAGTGCTCCCACGCTGGTGCCAATCCAGGGCTGCCTGTGCATCCTGCCAGTGGGCACCGCTCTGGGGGAGGAGTAGGAGGGTGAGGCGAAGAAGGATGGGGGGTGCTGCCCTGCTAACCCCAGTTCCCCACCCCCCCAAAGCCTCGGACTGCCCTGAGGGATCTTGCTCAGCTCCCTTGAAGGAGCTGCCACCAGGCTGCATGTCAACCCTGAGCCAAGACATCACGTAAGAAACAAGTATGTTCTGTGAGAATGAAAGAGGCATGAAAGATGAGATGTGCTATCTAGATGCTATACTCCTTTAAATGCTATTGATACTCAGAAGTTATTTTATTTCCTGTATGGCATTTTCAAACAGCGTGATTCCCTGCAGTTTGCAAAAACACATGGTACATAGAAGTTGCTAAATGCAGCTGGCTTTAAAGTACTGAGCATCTTTTACAAATGTTGTGTATGCGTTGTATAAACATCAAAAGTATTATGTCACATATTTTACAGATTTGAAGACTATCAGTGAATGCAAGCATCCTGTTTTTCAGTAGTCTGAGACTTCTGAAGTGGTTTGCTCTCAATTTTTGTTAATGATTATAGATAAAACATTTTCTCAAAGCCCATGCGCAAGGTTGAAACATGTCATTCCAAAAGCAATTGCAATATAAATGTGGCTGGCATGGATCTTGTCTAGCATCAAGAAACCAAAGCAGGCACGAAGGGAAGAGAGCGTGATGTGCTGAACAGAATCTCTCCTGGTGACAAGAACACCATGAAAACTTCTCATTCTGTCTCACACTCTCTCGTTTGCTGCCTCTTTTGGAGTCCAGCACCAATTTGGGCATCCAAGGTTCTGCTGTCATGGTTGGTGGGTTTTGTGCAGCAGCATGTCTTGGGGCACGATGCATTGCCCATATGCTGGTATCCACAGCATGATGCAAATCTTGTTTCTGAAGAAGATACTAATTTGATCCCACTCCTCATATGTATGCAATGGAGTTTTGCACAAGCAGTCTCTGTGTGGTGCTCTTGGCTGCTGCCAGCATTGCCCAGGAACTGCTCGTCGGGAAGCTGTGTAACAAACCTCCAGAACCAGAGGTTTTCTGCTCAGGAGCTGTAGGAGGTGAAACCAGCACGACTCAGCTGTGTGTGGGGGCATCTCCCTCATGAATCAGCCCCAGTGGCTGAGGAATGGAGGCCAGAGGAGGTGGATAGGCCTCCTCAAAGGCTCCAAGATCATGCACTGCCTAGTGCCAAGCTTTTTACCAGACAACCTCATGGGAGCTGCATCTGTGCAGTTACAGATTCTGTTCTTTTATGGACTGCAAAATGTTGGGAATTGTGAATACCGTCCAGAACACTGGGAGCATTTTTGAGGTGTGACACCTCTACTGGAAATCTCTGATATAGTTTTCAAGAATGTGGTTAGAGATACAGTCAGCCCTGAGTGCTTCAGCTGACTTCCCCAAGGAACTGGTAATGACAACCACTGCTGACTGCCAGGGAGGGTGAGCCCCAGACACATTTTGTGTTCACATGTCTTTAGCCGTGGCTGATGCTGGAGGCAGTCAGTGTTCTCCAGCAGAACCTGATCCACTTTCATCATCTTGCTTTGTGCAATGTTCCCCCAGTTTTCCCAGCAGAGGTGTAGGTTCTTGTGCAATAATGATAGTTTGCAGAAGTTGTTTTCTGTGTAAGTTCTTGAAACCATCAGCAGAACTCAGGGCCACGGGCAGGAGGAGGAATGAACTACACAACATTACATTTTGTCTTGATTTGCTCTCATTTAGCACGTGCACCCAAAGGATGTCCTCAAGCTTTTCCATTCATCTGTTACTTCTTTTTGAAGCTCAAAGTGATCTAAACTGCCTCTCTAACTTTGTGCCACGTAGTGCACGGGCTCACAGCAGAGCACAGAGCTCAGTGCTGGTGGGCACAGGGTGCTGCTCTTAGCTCTGCACGGTGCCCACCACAGCTCCCAGCACTGCAGGAAAGGCCAGGCACTGCGTCCTCAGGTGATCCCCGGTGCTCCTGTCTGCCCTCCCAGGAATGA
This sequence comes from Odontophorus gujanensis, assembly GCA_013399175.1. Classification (NCBI taxonomy): domain Eukaryota; kingdom Metazoa; phylum Chordata; class Aves; order Galliformes; family Odontophoridae; genus Odontophorus; species Odontophorus gujanensis. The sequence continues at coordinate 258,596 of VXAB01006461.1, forward strand.
GCTGCTTCAGCCCATGCATGCACATTCACGTGCACTGATACGTGCATTTCAGCCCTCCCATTGTGTTTTGGTCTGAAAAACAGTGGTTGTCCAAGGTCTGGAAATGTCTGGAAAGGAATCTCACATTGATCCAACTCTGCATGACACTGTGGTGCTGGAGCAGCACAGAGAGCCCTGTGTTGAGACCTCAGCACATTGTTATTATCAGTATTGCATTCCTAAAAGGGTAGGATGGGACCTCATTGTCTCAGTTTGGCAAGTCTTTGCCATAATGAATTTACAGCCTAATTGATATTGTTCTGTTCTTGATTTCAAGTTCTTTTTCAGAAAACAAGTCCAGATTTTGTTTTTTTTTTGTTTTGTAATTATCTCCTAAAATAAGTATTTTAGATAGCAAAGTCTCAGAGTATTTCCAATCTTAGTGGAAAACATCAGTAGGTTGCCTCTTGAGTTGAAGTAGCATGCCAAGAAGAGCTTTCTTCAATGTGGCATAGTAGTCTAGTTTCATAGAAAAGCTGTGAATGCGTGCGTATGTCCATTCACGTGTGTGTATTCCAAATGTTCTCAATATCATGATGCTTCAGAATCTTTGAAATGACTGAGAAGTGTAAGAACCTACTTGAGTGTGTATTTGACCGTCCCTCCCATTCTCCAGGCAGCAGTGGGCTACATGAATTCTGTAAAAGCAGGTGACTTCTGGAGGTGGGAGCCCATGTCTGAGCCCCAAAGCAGTGCTATGGGGCCAGGCACTCTCACCCATGGCCTGGGGTCTCTCAAGAGGCACCACCCCAGCTGCTGGCACACAGATATGTTCAGTTCAATAGGGATGAGATGCGAATCTTTAACTGAAAGATTACATACAGCAAAGGAAAACTTGTCAGCAGGAAAATAATGTGAAAACGAAGATGAAGTTAACTGGAGTCCTGACTAACTCAGTCTAAAGGACAGCCAAACTGAGGGAAATCATGCAGGAATATGGGGCAAGCCAATTAGACACCTGTACAAAGCCACCTCGTTTTTTTCCCAGCCTCAGTGGGCCTTTGTTTAACAACTAAAGTAGCTGGACAAATTACCCAGAAACATTTCATCTTCAGAAAGGCCTCTAAGGCACAGCTGCCCGCTGTTTGCTGAACTGGTTCATGTGGTTCCCTCTCTGAATGGTTTTGTAGGTTCACCAAAGCATGAAAAGGGGTCTGATTGTACCGAGAAGCGCAACTGAGAAGATAAACTTTAGGAAGGAGTGAGAAAAGCACCAGGGAATTTTACAAGTTTTATTTGCGTCAAAGGAAGGAAAGTGCATATAAATGAACCAACTTGAAGTAGCTCGTTGGCTTGGGACTTCAAAAGAAAGTCACAGGGTAAAGAGCTGAGGTGTCAGCAGCCTTTGTGATGGCCTTTCACAGAATTAGGTAGGCATTGCAGAACACATTGCATTTAGCTTCTTTAGCCACATGATTTTTTTTTTTTTAATGTGGTGAAAGTACAACAGAAATCCTACATTCCTACATTGCCCTTTCAACTTTTTTTCCCTCCAGCTCTTGCTCTCTCTGTGCACGGGATTTGCTGGTTGTCCCACCAGCAGCACTCGCAGCAGGGGCTGCCCATGCCCCTTCTGCTGCCGTTTCAGCTCTTCCCACTGCACAGCGCCGGGGCAGCGTGAGTTATCTGGGGCAGTAGTCTCTACCAGGCTTCAGGGAAAATAATTGTTAAGGGAATAAATTCCACGGTAGGCACAAAAGTGCTTCTGTGATGAATTTTTTTTTTTTTAAGTGTAAGGCATAACCAGGTGTGCATGAAAGCACGACTTCAATAGCTCGATATTGGCAGAGGCACAAAGTGCTGTTTCTCTGCTGCCCCTCTGCCCTGAGCTGCCAGCAGCACTATGGGGGAAAGCAGGGACGGGTCCTTCTGCTTCATGAGATCAAGAGCGACTGAAGTCTGCTTAAAACTGGGGAGCTGGACTCTTATCTTTTTTTGAGCCCCGCAGGGTCTGTATGCCCCGCAGGGTTTGTGTGCCCCGCAGGGTCTGTGTGCCCCGCAGGGTTGTCCGCGTCCCGCAGCGTTGCGGGGCTGCGTGCAGGCGGCCGCACCACCTCTAGGCGGCAGCGAGTGATCGCGATGCGGACGGGCACTGCTCCGTGAGCGGCCGTGCGTTGGACCGTGCCCCTCCCGGTACGTGGGGTCAGCGAAAACACTTCAGGTTTGGATCCGAAGTGTTTGATTCGCGATTCCTCCTAATTTTGGATCTGCTGCTTTTCTGCAGGAGTTGGTGGAGTTGAAATAAGATCGTCCTTTGGGGCGATGCGCAGCACATTAAGAACGTGCCCACATAAACCGGAGGCTGAGTGATCTCGAAGTGCTCTTTCCACGAGCATTTTGTTTTCCTTCAAGCTGAGGAGCAACGCTGGACAAGACTCACTTCCCTTCATGAAAATGAAGGAAATCATAATATGCTTGAAGTAACAACTGCAAACAGGGAGATTTTCAAACAGCCATTTGTTTTCCTGGTTAAGACATTCAGATCAGAAGTGGAGGGTTATTCAGGAAAGACCTCAAGCATTTGGCTACAACAGTGGAGCAGACCCATCCAGTCTCAGCTCACAGCAGGATGCAGTGGAATTCATCAGGCCACTGCTGCCTCCTGGAGCTGAGCACAAGTCCACACTCCCTGGATCATGCCTTCCTGACCATTTATTTGCCTGAGACTTGAACCTGTGTGCTGCCCTTGGTGGCTGCAAAGTTTGCCACGCTCTGTCAAACTTGCTGCAATTGCTTATGGGCCACAGATGGATGCCTCATCTCACTGGAGAGACACGTCCTGTAATGCGTGCTGTGTGTTCATGGCTGATCAGGAAAGGAGCTGACATAAGGGCATCAGGGAGCATGGTTTTACAGAGGTGCACTCCCTGCATGTCTGACTGAAGGGGCATGTGCTGAGTAGTTAGCTGCAGCAGAGACTGAAATATTTGAGAGGTTTGTACTAAAGCCTGCTTTTAACTAGCTGTGGCACTGACTGCAGGGTTGCAGTCAGCACATGCTTTTAGCCTGAGTTTAGCTTGAGTTTTAACTTCTTCATTCTGAAAGGAAGAATGGGAGAAATGTTCTGAGCACAAATTCCATGTGCGTCTCACACCATCTGTTAATAGCACGTGTGAGCTGCTCTACTGCCAGAAGCCAGGAACAAAGATAACATCTCTGCAGAGAAAACTTCCCTGCTCCCAAGTGAGGCTCATACTGCAGGTAACCTGATCGCTCCCCACCCACTGGGGCTGAGCGTGGGGCAGTGCCATTCACCTGACACTTGCATAAACCTAGGACAATGTCACTCAAACCAGTGTGGGACCTTAGATGCAAAGTTGTTCCTGCTGAGCCCAGCAGATAAATAAGGCTCCTGATCCATTCAGTGGAGGGCCTTGTTGGAATCCCACAGGTGAAATTATCTGGGAGGATGAAGTACAAAAGCCAAAGAGCCTTCCCATCTAAACCCCATTCAGGCAACTTGCAGATGAGCCAGGGAGTACAGCCTGCAGTGGAACACTGAGCTCACAGTTAAGCTTCCCTCATCTTTTTTGCTTGAGCTTTACCTGTGTGACATGTATCCATGTGCTCTTCAGTGCTCCAGTTCCTCTGCACCTGAGGCAGGTGATGGTGGCCTGCAGGACCGTGGGATGGACAAGTCAAAGTGGCAGCCATGGGTAGGGGCTATGTGAGGGAGGGGAGGGAGGGAGGTGAGGAACAGCACCGTGAGGCAAAAGGTGGAGTGGAAGAAAGGAAGAAGGATGCTGTAGTCTTGAGGTGAAAAGTACCAAGGGAAGGAACATGCTCATTAGACATATGAAAGTTGTCCTCTTTGTTGATGCCATCCAAGCCTTCAGGCTTCACCACTCACCTGTGATAATGCTGTTGCATTTGTACTCTCTAGGAAGCTACCACTGGTCCTGAGCACCTTCACCAGAGTCTTGAGAGTCTGCTGTGCCACAGATGTGTGCTCATCTATTCAAGAACCAGGTTTTTCTCTGCCTTTCCACAGCCCACAATGCAGTCAGAAAGCAAAGGATACTGAGGGATATTAGCAGCTGCCAAACTGCCAGGTAAATCTGCTAGATTCAAGATTAATGCAGTGGTGAGGCATACTGGGTGTGCAGCTCTTCAAAAGTAAACACTCATTTGCAGCAGGACCGTGAAGTCCCATGGGTAACTCGAGAGTGAGCTGCCCGTAGCTTTTCACCCTTGTGTCCCCAGGAGCTGTTGCTCAATGAACGAGTTTGTGGTGTTTGGTGTGAACCGAGGGGTAACTGAGCAGCTACTTAAATAGCTCCAGTGATGTTTGGAGAAGGCTGTTCCCTGGCATTGGCTAGAATCTGAGGATAAACATCTTGCCACAGGTGACCACCTGATCTGTGCATACGGGCCTAAAAAAAAGCTGGTTTGTTAAGTTTAAACACCTCAAAATAAAGCTAAGCAGACAGCAGACGCCAATAACTGTGCCCGCTCCATCACTTAGCTTAGTGCAAGATATATAAAGCAGCATTGTACAGGGGCTTTGTAGTGGCAGAGTGCACGGCTGGGGCTCCTGTGGTGTTGCAGGGCAACCACATAATGCTCAGTCAGTCTGTTGGGCACTGCTGAGGAGACTGCAGGGCTTTAAATATAGGCATTAAATACCACATTGACAGAACGATGAAGAAGCGGTGAGGCCCACGAAGGGAGGGATGGAGAAACCCAATGGTTTATTTCATTTAATGTTTTTTGCAAATATGGTGAATGTCTGCTTGGCAACCTGTGCTTGCAGGAGCAAGGCTCTGCTCTGCGCACCAGGTGAACCCCAGGGGCTTGTGGGGTCAGCTCTGTCCTGCTCCAGGTTACCTGCACAGCTTGGGCCCTGGGGAACACACACGTACAGTGGGGCCACGTGGCTGCACGAGGCCACGCAGCTGCACAAGACCATGTGGCTGCATGAGCGCCCAAGCATGCTTTCTCTGTTCAGCTGGAGCTTCTCCCCACCTGAAGCGTGGGCTTGGAGCAGCAACAAGGCTCAGCTCCCTGCGCTCCCCTCCCTGAAGTGATCCTGAGGGCCGGAGCAGTGGCCAAGGCAGGGGCACAGTGGGACCCGATGCCTAAACCCTCCCTGTGGGCACTGAACAGGCTTGGCCTGTGTGCTTGGCTCCCCCAGCATGACTTTTGCACTCGGCTGCCCAACTGTTTGGAACAGCCGGTGACGGAGGGGATGGTGCTGAGACTGTTCAGCATCTGTGAGAGTTGAAAAGTTCATGGTGACAGCTGAGATAAAGGCAGTGCTGCTCCACACCCTGCCCCGCAGCACCCAGCCCTGCGCAGCCCCGCTGCCTCTCCCCTCTGCCAAACCTCTGACTTAAAATTCACAGCTATGTATGAAGTTGGAGCATAATAATTGCTTGTTAGGACATGGAAGTAGAGTAGATCTAGAAATAAGCCTGTGCTTTTCTGAATTAACCTTGAATTAACCCCTTGCCTTTTTGAACATCCAGAGAAATGTCTGAACGCTGCCTCCCCACCCCATGGCTGCACACCAGCTCTGCTGCTTCCCCCTCCCCAGGGGTCATGCAGCACCATGGACCGGGATCCCTCCTCACCCACCTCACAGAACCCACTCCTCAGAATTTCGTCCTCTAAGTGCTTCTCATCGCTCCCCACTGGTATCATTCCAGGTGTCTCTAACTTCAGCCTCAGTTTGCAGACAGCAATGAAGGGTCTTAGAGAAGCAGAGGGCTGAGGATTGTGCCTGGGTTCTAGATTCTGCTACAACATAGTAAACTTAAAGCTGTTCTGCAACAAACTTAGGGACAGCCAGCCCTGAGTCAAAAGCTCAGCTGAAGATCTCTTGTTAGCTGGCACTCAGCAAAACCTGGGGCGAGGCAGGATGGGTTTTGCCAGACTGTGGGACAGGGAATACCACAGGTGCTTTGTGAAGCCCCACAGGAGGAGCAAGCAGCAGGGACATGGGGTGAGGGAGAGGAATGGGGAGACATGTCCAATACCGCTGAGCAATGTGTCCTGGCCGCCTTGGGACCTGCGCCTGTGTAACACACATCAGTGCTCATAAATTCATGTAAAAGCTGTAGGAACTTCCAGCTCTGTTTTTTTTGGGGAATAGATAGGTCAAACATCTGCAGTTTCAGGTACTCTGGGCTGTGGTTACAGTTACCTGAGATCTCTGAAAACCAGGGCAAAGAGGGACCCTTCATTACGGGATATCTTGCTGAGGATTCATCCTGCTCAAGGAAGGACTGCTGTGGCTCTGCTGGCTGTTGGCTACCCCTGGCTGCGTGCTCAGAGAGAGAAATGAGCAGTGTAACACTTGCAGAATGGGGACTAGCTCTGCTATTCAGAGTGCAGTCTGACCTTGCCCATAATCTAGACTGTATTTATTGCCTTGCATGAAGTTCTTAGAGTTACGGTTAAAATACACTGCAGAAAAAACTTCCTGGTATGAAAGATTTTAAGATCAATTATGGAATTACAGTTGAAGTTGCTTAGTAAAGAAATACAGATGGAAATGAAAGAAAATGTTACAGACATAAAAATAATGAAATCTTAATATGCAAGGTAAAACTATGGAAATAAAAGAGCTGTGAGGAATAGTCCATGGAGGCAAAAGATGGGCACACCCTGTCTGAACGATGAGAGTTTATCAGGGCCTTCAGTCAGCACAGCCATTGTGTACAGATGGACTGCAGCTACTGTGACTGCTCTGGGATGGATTCAGACCAGTGCAGAGCCAAACAAAGCTGTGCTCACAGCTCTGAAACTTTTGCAACTCTGCTGTCCCACTGCTTAAGGCTCGAGAGGAGGTCAGTGTCACTCAGGCTACAGGGAGAAAATGTACATTAACTCAAATTGCCTCTCTGCTTGACAAAATCCAGAAAGATAACTCACACCTGAAGTGTAAAAGTTTTCCTGATAACTTCCAGACAATCAGTTTTATGATTGAACAGCAATCAGTGGATTTCCAAGGTGATGTGTAAAGAAACCATTATTAATACCTAAAATGTCGTGGCTTTCTTTGTAGAGTGCAGAAGCTTTCAGCAGAGCTTTGTGTGACATTGCACTGTGCAGGAGAACTGTGTGACTGTCATCTGCTAAAATCAGTGCCATTAGAGGGCAGTTGAATCTCTAATTATAACTTTATGAAACTGTAATGAAAAACATTTTGAATACCAGAACACAGTGACATTCAGTGACCACGCAGCAGTGAGCCCAGTGTGCTAACACAGTCACTACGTAAGTATACCATTTAGCAGAACATCTTTTTCACTGCTATTCCTGAGACCAGAGGCCCATGCCATTGCAGTCAGAGTATGAAAGCAGATCTGTCTCCTTGTTGACAGAGCCTCTCACATCCGTGAGTACTCGTGATCTCTCAGAGCAGTGGCTCTAAATATCCACAACCAACACCACATCCCTCTTTGAGGAGTGTTTTTGAAACACTTGTCCAGACTTTTCTGCAAGGGGTAACAATTATCAGAAGGGAAATAGCAACACAAAATTAGAAAAAACAACCCATGGTGGAAAGAGTAAACTAGTGAAATCTTCGTCTGCATGGTAGAGATTTGTCTTGCCCATAGCCCCTGACGGGTTCTAAGCATGATTTCCATGGGCAGACGGACAGGACTCTGATCAGTGCCTGTGTATTCCTTGTAAGCTTAGTCTTGGGAGTGCAATTGTAGCTATCTCAGCAGCGACAGGCCAGCATGGTGATGAGCTGGATCACTGTAATATGCTGCTTCTCACTTCTTTAAGTCCAACCCAGAGTCATGCTGAGCTGCCTGATCTTCACTGAGTTCCTGCTAGAGATGAGCCTCGTTTTTCTTTCCTGGCTCTCTGTAATTGCAGAGCATGAAGCTGGTAATTGGGATACAAGATTGCTGCTACAATTCCCTGTGCTGGAGATGTGCAGGCAGTGGCAGGGCTGCACGTACCAACTCTTGCAGGGCAGTTCCTTAGTGACTCAGTCATGGTGTGGATGGACGTGACCTGAGTGCTGGGCTGAGCTGCATGCCCAGAACTCTTATGACCACAAACTGCCTTCCACATTACTGTCCTGGGTGCCACTGGACCTAAAGCAAGGGCAGATGAGTAGGATGCTCAGCAGCCTCTTAAAAGCATCACTTGATAGTCTGACATAACCCAGCTACATGCAGATATCTACAGAACAGTAATAAAAGGGCAAACATTATCTTCCATTCCACCCCCCCCAGTAATCTTTCTGCCTTTAATATTTTCAGTTCAGGGCATTTTGATGAGCTAGTTGTAGTCTGTTTGGTCATTCTCATGGTCTCTCTTCCATGTCCTTGTTCTCACTCCCCTTGAGCCCCTGGGAAACTTCTGAATGTTTTTTGTGAACATCCTTGGCAAATCATTCAGCAGGGCTAGGACTGCTGTATGAGGAAGAAGCCCCTCTGCTTTGCTCTGAACCTGGCTTTTAGGATCCTTGCTTCTCTCTGGGCATCCTACCCCACACTCTCCACTTACCCTTTGCAGTCTTTTGTAATCCTCTCCCCACTCCACTCCTTGCTGCCCAGACTGAGGGGTCCCAGCCAGCAAAGTCTCCCCACACAGAAGCTGTCATATTGCTCTGTTACTCAGCTTTTCTCAGTCCTCTAGCATTTCTTCACAGTCAACTTTTACTATTGCAATATATTGCAATAAGTGCTAATTGCCTTCAAAGCACAGGGCTGTGGTTGATCTGGGCCAGGAGCTGCCAGAAGTCCTGCTTAGCATTTTTCCTCAAGGGTAAGCAGCATCCAAGAGAGTCAGGCAGAATGGTTACAGCATCACTCGTCTCAGTTTAATTTACAGTCAGATGTAAATCAGCACTTTATTCCCATACACTGTAAAAAAGACCTCCATGATCTCTGTACTGGATAAAGCTGTTTGGTCAGATTACGCAGCCAATTTTACACTAGTCACTACAATCCCCTTTTGCACCAAAGCAGCGTAACTGATTCTGTAACCACTGTGTATGTTAGATCCCACCAGGAAACTGTTCTCCTGTAACTTCAGCTGCAAGAGAAAGCTTACTTCGGGCTCTGCTAGTATACGTGTCTGGGTTGTTAGTTTGCTTCCTTCTCACATCATCAGCTGCACTGACACATGAAATACAAAGTGAAGAAAAAGGATTAGGACAGCATCTTTTTTAAAAATGATGAGCAAGCATCTTGACTTAGATGAAGGCAGGAAGTCTTGTGGTTAAACACCCACTCAGGAGCCACAGGACTTGGCTTGCTTCCAGCAGTGAACAGATCTTTTCAGTATGATCTTAGGGCCTCAGCTTCCTCGTTCAGGAATTCTGTAAAATTCAAGTGATTCATATTTCCTAAACTGATTTCTCTCTTCCTCCTGTAATCATTTTAGCTGAGTAAGTTTGTTCTTCCTTTCTTGGAACAATTAGATTTAAATATGAGTCAGCCTGAAGGAATTCAGTAGCTTTTACTGAAGGAGTACCCAACTAGCATGCATGCAGATTTGCAGTTTCACTGCAGTAGCACAGCACTGCTCATATACAAGATCACCTTCACTCTTCTGGGCTGGCAGAGATCTGTTCATCCCAGAAAAGCAGGGAACTCAGCAGACGATCACTGGGATGAGTTTCGTTTTCTTTCCTCTTGGGGTGGAAGATACAAAGCTGTGGTGATGTAGTGACCAACATTCTGCTTCTGGTGTGCTAGAGCTGCTTTCCAAGGATTATCTATGAGAAGAAGAGAACTCATAGTGCGAATAACATGCCTGTAACATGCCTCTAGACCTCTCCCTTCTTCCCAGGAAACTTCATTACTAACATACACAGAGATGAGAACCCTATTGCATTGCTTCCTGACATATTCACTGAAGGATATGATTCAGAGATGGCCTCTTGTTGTGGACAAGAAGAAGGCATTTTTAGCTTTCACAACCACCAGTCAATGGTAATATTTGGCACATACATTATGTTTCCAATAAAAAGCCCTTGTTACTTTACACCAGAGTACACCCTGTTCTTCCTCTTCACCCGATGTGCCCATTTCTCCCCACTCTTTGCAGTTCAGGGCAGTTGCTGACTGTGACTTTGGGTCCTGCTGGGAGTGATGCATCCCCAAGCTTCTGCTGGCACTTCAGTCCCTCCACATTAGCACATTGGGTTAGTGACAGAACAGATAAATTAACACTGGCCCAAGTCTGCAGGCCCTGAGTGCTACCCCTGAAGATGCCTACTTTCAGTAGCTCAGCCTGGCTTTTTTTTAAGGAACTAAGATCCTGGCTGTGTAGTAAACATCTTAAGTTACTTTGCAGGAAAAAAAGCCCCAAACCATCAGTTCCCTAGCTCGTGCTATGAGATGGAAAGTCTTGAAAGGGTCAGTGGGGTGGAGGCAGTGTGACTCTCACCTGGCACACTGGAGCATTTGCTGGTAGCACACACAGTCACGTGTTGCCCGCTGAGCCCACAGCTGCTCACGTGCCAGCTGCATGGTGTGTCACTCCTTCTGGTGATGGGAGGAGCATGGATGTCATGGTGGGACAGCTGCCAGGCAAGAGGGCAGACCACTTCAGTGCGTGCTTCATTTCATGGCCAGGGATCGTCCTGTTCCCAAGTAGGTGGCACTGATTGCAGCTGGTGTTTGCTGTGGTGTTGTGACTGTCTTCTCAGGAGTGTGCAGTGGCATTTCATGCAAATGGAACAACCAATAGGAACTCAAAAAGTCAATGAAGTGCATGAGGTGAATGTCACTGAACTTTTTTGGGGAAGCAATTTTGGTACAGTGGTTGACTCCCTGTGCTTTGGAGTAATTCTTTGCAGCTAGTCAGTGTGGGCAGGTAGAGCAGGTAGTACATGTTCTGTGTATGTCCTTTTGGCATTCCACAGCTGAAACACACAAAATGGAGAAACAGACTCACAAGTAAGTTACAGGGCAGAAAGAGGAGAGGGGTCAGATCCTGCCTCAGCTTTGACTTGCAATCCAGCAGATTCCAGACTTTACAAGATGCAGAACTTCAGCTTTTCAGTCTTTGCCTGTATGAATACTGGTCAATGATCTTGATCTAACCCATTTTGCCCATCATATTTTCTCTACCATATTTCTCAGTTTTGTCCAATTTCCATTAGGGAAAATCAAACTTCTGATTTTTCCACCTTTTCTCTCTTATAAGTGGGTGACAAGATCAACTTCTGAGAAGTGTTGATATGATGTTGGAAACAGCTGTGAAGTGCCCTGTCTAGCAAAGTCTCAAATGAAAGAAAATATCACTGTGCAGAGCATTGTAAAGCCTTCGAAAATTAGAATAGCAAGGCAGGTCTGTATTTGTTGTTACTATGTGAGGTTCAGAAGTGCTGCTGAGCAGCACTTTCATCCAAATAACCTGTACCAGCTGCAGTCCTTTATTTCGTACCAAAGCAAGGGTTTCTTGGACTCCTTCACCTCAGTATCGCCAGAATTTCTTCAGCACAGTTGTTAATAGCTCACACATTCCTGCCACACCTTTCCAGCACACTCATCTACATTCCTTGCTCAGCTCCAAGACATGCCCTGTCCATGTAGTTGCACTCTTGGAGCTCATGTTTGCTGTCTTTCTTGCTCATGTGGCATCAAGCAGTCCTACAGAGTGCTTCCAGGTAACAAGAAAGGATGGATGTAGACCACAGTTTTGTAAGCCAGGTGATCCTGTCCTTGCCAGAAAAAGGTAGAGGGTACATTATTCTATCCCATATGCAGTTATTTCTTATCTTACAGCTCACTTAAAGAAAATGATATGCTGGAAATGTCCGGTCTGTGAAATCTCTGGGCCTTAGTACACACATAATGCAAGGTAGTGTTCTTCACTTAATGCATTTTTATCTCAGATTTGTGACCACAGCTTTCTCCCACTCTTTTCTCAATTTATAAAGATTTTCCTACAAGCTCCTATGTTAACTGTCTCCAGTTTCCAAGTGGTGTTCATATTTCAAACTCCCAAAGTCTCTCTGGCAGACAGCACTGTCTTCTGGGTAAGACAGACCTTGGTAGATTGGATGGAACAATGCCTGAGGCCGCAGCATCTCACCTTGCAGAGTGCTTTGAGCCTGGACCTTGGCAAAGGCCATCTGAAAAGTGATTTCCCCTTTCCCACTTCTTGCTCTCCTTGTGCAGCAGGGTAAATCAAAACCTCAGAGCTGCATAACTGCCATCGTGCTTAATCTGTGCTCTAGAGAAAAAAACCTTCAGCTTCTCATTTTCATACAAGTGGGAACCAGTACTGGCCGGCAACTGTGAAGCCTCAGCCAAGGGCAAAGGAAATTGTTAATCTATCACTACTTTGAAACACAGATGTGTTTGCTTCTCACTGGAGCAAGGGGAAGATCTGAGTCCTTCACTAACAGTAAAATATACAGCTCAGGGTGATTTCATTTCCCCTTCTTCTATTCTAGTCTCAGATTTAGGGCCTCACTTCTTAGTTTTATCCTTTATTTTTAAGGTTTACCTGGCATTAATTGCTTTTCAGAACAGTTTATTCTGTTCATTAAATAGAGTAATTAACTGACAACAAACCATTCACCTTGTAATTAAAACAATATTCTGTTCTGGAAGAAATCCTAGAAGTGATACCTCAAAAAGGCTTTGTTATATTGGTGTGGTATGTCTCTGAGCTTGGGGTGGGACAAGGTGTCTCACTGGTCTCCTTGTTTCCTTCCAGTCATCATCCTGCACACGTGGGTCCTGCAGGTCAGTAGAGAGGAGAACCATGGCAGGCTAAGGCATATATTTTGAGAACCTGGTTATAATAAATAAATGAAAATCCATAAAGTGACAAAATTGAGTAGAGAAATCAGAGGATTTAAAATTACAGAACCATAGAATCACCAAGGTTGGAAAAGATCTCCAGCCATCCCCCTACCACCAGTACCTCCCCACTAAACCATGTCCCCCTACCACCAGTACCTCCCCACTAAAACATGTCCCTCAGCACCACAACAAAGCATTCCTCTGACACCTCCAGGGATGGAGACTCCGCCGCCCCCTGGGGAGCGCACCCTGTGCCTGGCCAAGGATATGGTGACACCGAATGAACACTGCTAAAATGTGCACGGCACTTACTCCGCAAAATTTTCAGATAGAAGAGTAGGATTTGGGGAATGATCTAGCAGTGGGAAATGGCTTTTCTCCGGAACAGTTTGCATTCTGTGCCTGCTTTGAGGCTGTGGACCCTTGTTAATTCACTGTTGCACTGACTTAGGAGGCTGACACAGCTTTGACATATCACTTTTCTGATCACAGCAGAAACTTTTCTGACTGCACACCAGCGCAACGTTTCCTTGCTTCTTATTTCCTACACTGAGTCTTGCAGTCTTATGTCCATGCTGTATCGACATACAGAAAACTGAATTTCAGAAGTGACCAGGCTGTCTTCACTGAAAAAAACAATCCATCCTGCTGGTATTTTTGAAAGCAGCAATCTCCAGAATGCAGTCCCTAATACTGCAAATATGATGCCCTCTGATGTGCCAATCACAAATTCATGGCTTTGTCTTGATGAAAATGAAGCCTTGATTATTCATGCAGTTCCCAACGAGTCACTCCACACCCTGGAATTACTTCTGACAGATGTAAAATGCCTTCTGCTGAATTCTTACCCCAAAGATCCTTTTGCATGACCGGTTTGTCAGTGGGTGCAAGCAGACTCATGATTTGCAATGCTTCATCACTGTGGCATGTGTAACGTTAAACATGATGACTAGGGAAGCTAGACCCACCTATTTTTTTCTATAGGCTCACAGCCCCAAATCTCCCATCAGTCACACGGGAGGAGCCCACCTGGACAAGGTGTGTGCACAGGGAAACCATACATGAGCTGCACTACATCCTGTGAGCCTGGACATAGCTATGCAGGAGGAGGAGAACTGATCAGCTGAGAGTGTAGGAATTCACTGGCAGGGAAGATGAACAGATGAAAACATAATGGGCAGAAAATAACTAACAAAACGCCGACCAGTTCTGGTCCTTTTCACTCTCTTGCTTTCTCTTAGCTGATAAGAATGTGCTTACCTCTGCCGGAAAGCTCAGCTCTGCTGCAGATAGTGCATGCTCACTGCCCATGCACATGAGCAGGAGAGATGAGTCCCTTGCAGCTGAGCAATAACCGAGCTCTGCTCCCTCCCTGCCCCCTCTGACCTCCTTGGAGCTGGAAGTGCTCTCTGCTGTGTTTACCCACAAACACCTGTGTACCCTACTCATTTATTCTCAGAAGGTAGGCATGGGCCATTCCCCAGGGCTCTGCAGCTTTCTCCTGAAACAAGAGATCCCTGAGTGGTACCATAGGGATTTCACAGACATTTCTTCTGCAAAGTAAAGATCTTCCAGGGGCTGCAGCCCCAGGGTAACCTTCTCTGGAGCAGAACCTCCTCCAGCACAAGGAGTCAGCGGCAGCAAAAGTGCCTGGAGAGGTGCCAACCTGCAGCTGCTCTCAGGTGCATCCCACCATGCACTCCGTTCCAAAACCAGAGCATGGGAACATGGCCGTGGTAATGCAGTCGCTAACTGTGAGCTGGCACTAACGCCAGGAGTGTTGATGTGGTCAGATGTAGGCATTGTCCTGTACGTGCCACTGCATGTGTGTCATAGGAATGGCACAGCTTCTTGTTAGAGGCTGCTCTGCTCAACAGCGGAGTGCTCAATGAAGGAAAAGACCGTGGAGAAATCTCTGCTGCCAGACCTGCAGTCAGTGAAAGGATGATGAGCTTTCACTGGTGGCTGCAATCATTTTGATGACCTTTCCCAGTAGTTGGCCATAAGGGGAGACTGAGGACACTGCCTCTCCAGTGTGAGATCTCAAGATGTGATTCTCTCTTTTTTTTTTTTAAGCTATGGAAATCTCTGTCATTGCAAAACAAACCAACAGTGCCAAAATCTGGGGGAAGCAGTCATTTCTAGCAATTACAAAATGAATTATTAATCTGGGCAATTCAGAAAAGAACCACCACAACTCAGCTGATCTTACAGCTGTGTGCAGTGTGTTTCCAGTGGGGAGATGTTGTCCTTCTTTAATTCGCAGAGTGGGCGTGATAACTTTTTATGCAAGAATGGATCATTTTTTGTGAGACTTGATTTGTTTTAGAGAATTAGATTAAGTGTCTTCTTCGAGGAAACCTGTAATTGAAATACAAATCTCCACGTCAGGACAGATGTGAAAGACTTGCAGTCTTTGATGACTGAATGTATGTTTTGAAGCCATTTTATCACCTTCAAGGCACGCAGGCAGGACTTCAGCAGAGCACACATCATTTCTCTGCCTTGTCACTAAGTCCTCTGAATTCTGATATCTGAGAAGAGCTTATAAATTAAAGCTGTCATTTTTGTCAGGCTTCTGCCATATTTCCAGCTAATTCAACTTCATGCATCTCACATAGCTGCAGTGAGAACTTGACCGAACCTTTTTGTTTGCTCCCAGACTCTTGGCCTCTCTTTGTAAGGAAGGCTCGTTCCCACCTTCCCGCAGCCATCCGTTTTGTGCTGCTTTGGGTTCTGCTCTCAGTGGAGCTGCCCTGAGTCCTCGCAGGGCTGCCCTGGGGCCTGAGGTGCGAGCAGCTTTGTGAAGGCTGGGAGGAGCAGGCGGCTGTTAAATCCCTGCCCTCGTCACGGGCACAGAGCATAATGCCACAAGTTTTGCAGGAATACAGAGTCTTTTTCTTCCTCTTCTAAGAAGGATCTGTTCTTGAATAAGCAAACATAAATTGGACCCGATTTTGCATCCCTCTGGTCCCAGAGCTATCCTTACTGGAGTCAATAACTGCTCGTGTGAACATATGATGTGGTGTAAAAACTCTCAGCTATTCATTCTTAAAGGAGAAAGTTATTTTTACAAGTCACCTATTTCTGAATTTTGCTATATATACAAATTTATATAATGAATCTATGAATTCTCTGAAATAAATGAGATGAAGAGGAAATGATTGGGTCTTACAAGAATAGTTCAAAAATGCCCAGGTTTTGTTTATGTTACATGGCCACATTTTCATTGACTGCTTTCCACAGTACCTTTCAAAGTAACCTTCGTTTGTCTGAGTGTCCCACATTGCTGGAAGTCACTGAAAGTGTCAAACACAGGAACAGAGAACAGTTCATTTTTTCTCACCACGACAGCCCAGTATGGACCTGCACCACTGGACTTCTTGCCATGGCTTCTGAGCTCAAAGTCAGCTCAAATGGTTCACAGCTCAGCACCACAGCACAGCATGAGCACATTCTGTAAAGATACAGAGGTATCTCTTGTGAATCCGCAGCACACAAACAGATTGACCTCACATTTTCTCACTGTACTTTCAGTACATGCTTCCTTGTGTTTCAAAGGCATTAGAAAATAAGATGGTTTGGTTTAAGAGATTGGTTCAGAGTGAGATAATAATCCACCGTTGTAATGGCCGAGCCTCACCGTGCTGTTTACTTTCTGAATTGTCCTCACTGGAGTTTCTCCTTAAACGTGTAATTACCTCTGCTCCGATCCCCGTACTTTCTCAGCCACTGGGGACAGAACTGTGTCAGTAAAGTGCTTCTTATGGAAACACAAAAGAGACCTTGGAGCAGAAACAACTTTTCCTTCCCTGTAGCTGCACCCTAATATTTTTATAAATTTTATTTTTCTGTAACAGGTTATTTTATTTACTGTGGCTGAAGTAATGCCAATGAAAGATTCCTATTTAAACACGACACGTTTACACTTTCTGTTTGCTTGTTTGCTGGGAGAGCCTTTTACCCACCCTCACCGGAGGAAGGAAACTGACTTAAAGAAAACCCAGAGCAAGATACTGTTTAAACTGGACTAAGTTCAAACATGGAGCGGGGGCACGCTGTCGGCACACCGCTGCCCACATTGAGTCAGAGCCCACGCAGCTCTGCGCTGCGGGAGCAGAGCACGGTGCTGCTCGGCTGCCAGGGGTGCACGGCCCTCCTGCACAGCAGTGCAGGTGATGTGCCCGTGCGGAGCAGTGCAGCAGAAGTGGTCTTCCCACGCAGCTCCTGGCTCTGTGCCACCCGACACACTGCACGCCAGCAGCAGGGAGCTCTCTCTGTCACGTTCTTGGTGGGATGTTAGGTATTAGAATTAATGTAATTAATTATGTTAATTAATAAGATGACTCAGGAGTCATAATCTTTGACACAGTATCAGTGTTCAGCATCAAAGATTGTGTGCCTGAATACCCCTACCCTATGCTCTGCTGAAGGTATCTCTTGAGCACGCAGGAACCTCAGCACATTGCTCTGCACTGCTGCGCTGCAGTTACACAAGCTGAACCACTTCTGCCTTTCAAGGCCAGCTGACACTTCCCAAGCACCCAATTCTGTAGCAGAAAGGATATATGATGAGAGGTTAATGCCAGCTCCTCACCATTCTAAGTTGCAATAGCGATTACTGTGTATGTACGGCTTGTTCAGCTACATACTGCTCATACATAGATGCACACATTCTCATGGCACTGAGAAGGGAATGAGGGCCTTTGGCCACCAGTGGGCCATCCCTCAGGCCAAGGTCAGCTCACCCAAGAGCTTTTACTCTTGGTGCAATGGTGGTATCTCGTAAGACCACTCACTGCCAACTTCTGCACCACATGAGGCAGTGTAAGGGCGAAGCACAGTGCTCCATTTCCAAGTGGCATGAATAAAAGCATCTGCCAACCTCTGCATGTGTATGAGGTCATTGAGGTTACATTCCTTCAGGCCAGAAAACAGAACAGGCGTGATCTCACCCTCATGCCAGTTTCTCCACGTTGCAGAGTTACCACAAGGGCTGACAACACACTGCTCCTGTGCCAGGCAGGATGGGACGGTGGACTGGTCTGCACTGCTGGAAAACAAGCTACCAGGGACGAGCACGCACAAGCAACCTGCAGGTAAGAATGCAGAACAACCACTCTGGTTTTTCCACATGCAAGAAACATCTGAGTTCATAGCACGTACCACCCAAAAATCCTGAAATCCCTGGTCCTTACTACACTTTTACCACAA
Source organism: Odontophorus gujanensis (assembly GCA_013399175.1). Taxonomy (NCBI): domain Eukaryota; kingdom Metazoa; phylum Chordata; class Aves; order Galliformes; family Odontophoridae; genus Odontophorus; species Odontophorus gujanensis. The sequence continues at coordinate 276,583 of VXAB01006461.1, forward strand.
TCGTTCTTGCTCCTTAGTAAAACCATACCTTATCTATCAGAGCTCAGTGATCACGTTTCTTTGGTGTCTGCTGCCCAGTCAGAAAAGGGTGTACCTCTTCAAAGTGGAGTGTACAGCCATGGGTCCAGCCCTGAGGACCACAGAGGGAGATGGAAGCAGCATTGTGGAAGGCAACTGTACAAAACCCCACAGAGGAATCGCTTTTTCCTGTTCCTCATTTGTTACTCTATGTGGTAATGTATTAATTCCTTCACTAAACTCTTTTGATTGTTTTTATAACCCTCCTGATGTCACTCTGAATATTACTGTTATCCCTATAAATACACAAACCCCTTTCTGAAGAATTTTAGCCATCCAACTGACATGCCCTATGGCCTTGAAATCAGTACACTCAATTCTTCAATTGAATTGAAAGTAAAATTAAGCTTTGGATGTAAAAATCAGTCCCTAAGGCTTATAAATTTGTTATGGTTTAAGGTATAAATGAATACAATTATAATGGGTATTGTATTTTCTTAGATGGAACTTGACGATTTTACCAATACATTTCCATGCAAAGGTATGTTTATAAAGGCATGTGCCAGGTTAAAGAGGCAAATGCTGCATCATAGAGGTTTACCTTAGACAGGAACTACTTGAAGCTGATGCTAGCAAAGCGTACCTCTGTGTATAATTCACTGTGGACATACGTGAAGGCCCACACTCCATCTTGCAAACCTTGCATGGATTTGTCCAGGCAGAAAGAGCCCTGCAGATACCCCAGACCTGACCACGGGCACCCAGCTCTGCTGGCAGTGCCTGGGCATGCTGTTGCTGCTGGGGGCTCATCTGCTCAGTGAGCTGCACGGGCAGCCTTGGTGCAGTAGATAATGGAGGCACTGCACCATACAGGTCCACTGAGGGCAGGAGTGGCAGCAGACAAGAGAGCCTGCAACACTGGCCCCAACCACTGTGTTTGAAGGCCTGGAAACAGGAATGAGTGTGTTATCCTCCAATTTAGTACAAAAACTCTTGATTGTCCTCAAGAATGCCAGTTGTGAGTTGAAGTTAGTGTCAGCGAGTACTCCCCTGGCACCTATCTGGATCACGTTTCATTGCAGTAGGATTGGTTTCAAATAGACTGCCACTGGTGCTATGTTTACTACCTATTTTCCATGCTCACTGATAGTGTCCTGCTTCTTTCCAAAGCTCATAATCTCAGTGTACTGGCTAGTTTTGGACCCAGCCCTGTAAGCCACACTCCCATGAATAAGCCTTATCCATGAATACAATCAGTCTCATGTCACGACAAAAAGCTTTAATAAAATCATGTTCTGCAAGCATAGTGAAAAGCCAATCCATCCAGTCCCCAGCTGAGACAGGGATGAATGCATGATAAGCAACTTCTTAACATTTATCACCAGGCCCTGACATCCCCAGAATAACCACATGTTGAATATCCATCATGAAGAAGCCTATTTCTGAAGACCTACCTAGATAATATAGTTATTCTTTTCCACACATAAATCCTGAATAGGGCTCTGGAAATTGGAATAATGGAAATAATTATGGTGATGATAATGATAAATTTGAAACGATTCTCAGATAAGAAACTAAGAAAACCTCTAGAGAGGTCTTTAGGTGAATTCATAAATCTTAAAGCCATTTTTCATTCTAAGTATTAGTTATTTCAGAATCTACACTGCTTACTTAGCAAGTGCTTCGGTAATGAGTTTACTATCCTGGCAACATGCATTTTTGCCATAGGCCAGGATCACAAAACTACATTTGGATCATCTGTCATCCCCCATCTGCCTACGCTGTTGTTCTATAGCTGCAGATCTCAAGATGATGAATAATGCTGGATATTCATCAACATTATTTCAAAAATGTAGTAACTATGATGTAATGAGATTAAGAAATTTGCTTGATACGATTAAGCGAATTAGCATCCATACAAAGACTAGAAAACATTTCCCTATTCCTGGCACTGCTTGCAATCCGCTCGGCAAGAATGGCTGAACCACTTCTTTCTGCCATTCACTGTTTCAGCAAATTGGTGCATTGAAGGAGGCATTAATTCTCTCTTCGGGGCTTTTTGAGAAACTTTTATACGACTCAAAGAGGACTTCAGATGCTGCAGAGAAGAGAGAATGATGGCACTATTGCGGCACTTTAGAGACTAAAATTCAGTCTTCAAGAGCTCATACAAATTCAAAAGAAGGAAATTGTATTTGAGCAGAGCAGAGCTGACACTCTGCATATATAGACCTTGTAAGCTTCAGGAAACCACTGAAGGGAATAAAATAAAAATATACAGCCATGATATTTTATGATGTTTCCTTTCTGAGGCCTTTTTGGGAGTTATCAAATCTTTGGTGGATATTCAGCATATGGCTAAGTAAACTCATGAGGAGAATGTAAAGATAGGAAATTGAAGCAAGTGATTATGCAAATTCTGTCATTTCGTAGTTATCCATTGGAGCCTTCTCAGGGCCTTTGAGGTTCCAGAAGTCAAGTTTTACAGTCAGAATGTATATGGTCTCTATCACTTCCATGTGATAAAGAGTTATTCCAGATGGATATCAGTTCAATTAAGAGGAAACAATGATTTGAGCTATATTCAGCAAATTTGGACGTACACGACATTGAATTTCTTTGCCTCTGGTGTTTTTTTATAAGCACCCATACAATGCATTATTTAAATTTAAATAAACTCATAAATAAAACACATGAAGGAAAACACTGCTAGATTACTCTTTTATTCTTGTTTTAGAACCTTTGAAAATTAGCTTATAATTCTAACACATCTTTAATGTGCATGCCTTCCAAGATATTCTGGAACTTTCTCTTTGCAACACAGCATGGAGGAGACTGAGGATAAGTGGTTGCAAGTTTACACATTATAAGAGATGTGATGTGAGCTTGTAGTTCAGGTTCTGTGTCATCTGTGGGAAAAACCATAGAATGCTCATCTCTACTCCTTGCACACACCCAGATGTGGTATCAGATTCTGATCTCTTTAATCATTAAAACTTTTCATTATTATTTGAATCAGCACTCTATCTGAGAGACTCATTGCAGAACAGAATGTTACCATGCCGTGTGTTCCCACTTCTTTCTGCTCTGTACTAGTAAAAGCCTGAAAGACTTTAGTTAATACATGATATTCCTTATAAGCCTAACTGAAAAAAGTAATTGAAGGATTGATTGTCTTGCAGTCATGCTCCTGCCACCAGCACTCTGTTACAAAGCTTTTTTCTTTTACAGCCAAGTGGGCAAGTGCTCGAAACTACAGCTGAGTGGAGCTCCCCTAGGCTGGGGCGGGGGTCAGTGGGGACAGCGAGGGTGTGGTTTTTCATTCTTGTATATTTGCAAGATGATTCTGAAAGGTATTGTCTAACAATTTACAAATCATAGACAGGATTACAGGGTTCCTACCTACATGAAACTACATGATTCACAGAAAGATGCAATACACCTTACGCATTCTACAGGATGAAGTCATTAGAACTTATCACATCATTTCAGTGTCCAATAGCATTAGCTTTCAGAAAGTGTGCTTAGATTAGCTTTCAGAAAGTGTGAAGTCATAGGCTTCCATGGTATCTCTACTGTTCGATTAGAAAAGCAGAAGCTAGGCACAGAAGCATTGGACTGCATCACGAGGAGTGTGGGCAGCCGGTCAAGGAGGTGATCCTTCCCTCTGCTCTGTGCTGTGAGGCCTCACCTGGGGTACTGTGTCCAGATGTGGTGTCCTCAGTACAGGTGGGACATGTTGGAGCATGTCCAGAGGAGGGACACAGAAATGATCCCTGGGGTGGAACACCTCTTCTAAGAGGACAGGCTGAGAGGTGGGGCTGTGCAGCATGGAGAGGAGAAGGCTGCAGGGAGATCTGAGAGCATCCTGTCAACATCTAAAGGGGCTGTAAGAAAAAGGGAACTGACTCTTTAGGAGGGTCTGCTGTGACAGGACGGGGAAATGGTTTCAGTATGAAGGAGGGGAGATTTAGATTGGATATAAGGAATAAGTTTCTTACAGTAACAGTGCTGGGGCACTAGGGCACCTGATCGAGCTGTGCGTGTCCCTGCTCACTGCAGGGGAGGTGAACTCAATGATCTTTAAGTGTCTCTTCCAACTCAAATGATTCTGTGATTACAGAAGCCTTGTGTTTTGGATAAAACTTCCATCCAGAGTCAGATAATCCATCAATGTGCTGTCCAGTGCAGAAAAGACATTTTGACTTTTGTTAAAATTTTCAGTTGACACAGAATGTAAGTTTTGTGTAGAATGTTTATGCAAAAAAAAAAAAAAAAAACAAAAACAACAACAAATGACCAGGGAACCAATTGTGGCTAATCAGTGTCCCATATGACATGGTAGCAATACATCAGTCAAAAATTACTCAGAACCTAAATATGTAGAAGTTCCCACACACCTTTATTTATCTAGCTCTAATCTTTGCTCTTGAATGTATGCTCACCAAAGAAAAAGGGGAAGAAAAGGCACAGTGTGTGTTTAAGTGAAATGTGAGGGGCACAGATACAGGTCCACCTTTGAACCCGGGTATCTCCCGTATTTCAGCCAGGAGTGTTGTCTCAGCTTGAGATACAGAGTGCAGATACTGCCACACCAAGCAACCAGGACTTCCTGGGAAGTTCATATTAATGGGCTGTCTACATTTATTATTGTAGTATTGCAATTACTTTAGTGGCCTCCCTGTAATGTCCCTCATCTTAAAAAGACAATTTTTCTACTCCACACTTCTTTACTCTCGTGCTACAAGGATTACATGAAGACATACGGTGTAGGAACTCAGTACTACCGGATGATCTATGACTGCAGATCATGTCACGCCACGGGTTATTTAAATTACCTGTCTAGCTGTTTGGAACCTATGTACATTTCATTTTTTTCTTAGATAACACTCAGTGTTAATGAAAAAAAAAAATAATAATGCCCAGCCATTATTTGTGTTTTTAATACTGAGGGATAATAGATACATTCTTTCTGAACAGAAAGATGAAGACATACAAAGTTTATCAAAGGGATGTCCGTTTTTACTACTACTGTCATTAGTCTTTACTCAAAACGAATTTGAAATGTATGAGGGAACTCATACAACTGCTGAACTCCAGAAAACCATTCACATTGCACTTTTAAGTAGGTTAAATGAAACCTGATCCAGATTCCACTTGGTCGTTAGACTGGAATGCTGAAAATGCTGTAATCTACTTATGCATCCCATTTTAGAAGTTTTCTGTTTCTTCAAATCTCATTGCATTACAGTGTGTTAAATAAAAATGTTTACAAACTGTTTCATGTTCAGATGGAGAAAGGAAAGAGATACCATCCCAATTTATTTATCATAAAGCCAGAATTTAGTTACTGTCTTTTAAACCAAGTACCAAGACCAGTTCTGCTCTATGCACAGTGATCAACATAGGTCTTGAAAACTTGAGAGTTTCTACCACTATCAGTTCAGATAGTTAAGACCAAAAGATGAGATGATTACAGTCTCAGGTGGTCTGAGGAATACCTCCATAGATTTTGTATGTTACAACAGCTGGAAATGTGGAATGATGGGACGTTCACCTCTTCATACTGAGTGGGTGTAATGCCATAATCCCCTTCCCATGAAACTGTGGAACAGAGAGCAATTTTATTTTAATTCTGGATTTTGAGCATGTTGTGTATGACAGAGATGTTCTGAAATTCTTGGTTTCTTGGCCAGCCACGACATATATTTATAGCTGCTTATTACCAAAGATCCTGGGGGATAGAGTTTTGTCTTAGGAGTCAGTAAAAACAAAATGCAGCAGAAACAACCAAGAAACAGATGTTACCTTCCCTGAAAGTGACCTAGCACATGGGAATTGCCTCATAATCACTTCAAAATAGATTTCTTTTTAGCATCAAGAGCATGCTGCAGTTCCAAACTGGATTTACCGATTGGATTTGACTTCTACTTTCTACTTCAAAACCACAAATGATTCAAAACACGGCAAAAAGCAAGGTTGAGAACAACAGTGTAAATGGGAACAGCCAAATCAAACAGAGGAAAACCTCACAGGGGCTTTAGCAGCCCTGAAGTAATTGAAAATAGCTTCCTATTAACAAACAACCCCAGACTCTCCCATGATACAGTGCTCTTCAGGCAACTGTTCCAGATTACGCTGTAATTTGCCTAAATTATTTACACAATGATTTAGGTGTGCACAGTGCTCTTTGACACAGTGAACTGAACAGAGGAAAAGTCCTGCCCCACACTGCTCTCAACCAACAGCAAATCACAAACAGCACAAGGCAGGATGGAAAAAGTACATGTACCTGACTGCTAAACTGTGCCATTGCCATTATTCATCAGTTTTGGACATGATTTACTGAAGTAAAACACAGCTCCCACTGACATTCACCAGATTTTGTGACTGACTTGAAAGGAGTCAGGATCAGGCTAACAACTGATGAGATTTTATAACATTTGTTCATCTCCATTTGCAATTGAAATTTGTTTCCATGTGTGTAAAGACTTCCATCTGTTCTCTGTAGTTGGTCAGACTCTTACGTATTTAGCGTCGTCTATTTTCCATATAGAAGACAGTGAACACTGCAAGGACAAAAAAAAAGAATAATTTTGTTAGGGTCATGAAAAAGGAAATTTCCATGATTTCTGTCACACGAGACTTTAAAAAGAGCCCGAAGCTAAATACTGCTACAACTGTTCACTGGTTCTCTTGATAGTTAGTGGCCTTTATAAATGCAAAATTCCTACTCAGACATTCAAGTAACTCATTTGACCTTCCCTACACCCTTCTTCCCTCCAGCAGAATGTAACCTGGAATTTGTCTTCTAGGTCATACAGTCAATGTATTGCAGCTTTATATGCTATTAAATGCTAAGAAATTTGAACCCATGAACTCTGTATACCACTGAATTGTCTGAGTCCCTTTGGTAATTCCTATAGCTTTCTTTGAATAGTTTGTATTTTAATGTTATCACTGGGGATCTTCAAAATTCTAAATTTTCATGTGCACCTACAAACACGTTTATTTTCATACACTCATGCACACATCTAAAGGCCTGGGAGTGTGCATGTCCATGTGACCTCTGAAAGTTTTTAGGGTTTTCAATATACAACGTGTGTAACTGCCTTGGTGATGCACAACCTGCAGCTATGATCAGGGAGATGCACTGCTTCTGCCCAGTTAAAATCCTGAGAGCAAGCAAACCGAACGTTTTGGTACCATTTGTACTGAATATACATGTGGTCAGTATCTGACTCTACAGCAGAGGAACTTGTTTCTTGGTCTTCTGTTATCTGCAATAACATTTCTGACTTCTGTGAAAGACACATGCCTTTTGCATGACAGGTACACAACCCTTAAATGGCAAAAGTTGTAAATTCACCTGCAGCCCCCCCAAGTATATTATGTTATATTACATACTGTTAGCTTTCTCACTGCTACTGAAGGGATCTTCTGACTGAAATGTTCCATGTTAGAAGTGGATGCAGACCGTGGAAGAATTGCACAAAACCTGCTGTCCAACACAGGGACACTGAGCTGGGGTCTGCTGCACTCCCCATTGCCTGCTAAACCTGCCCCTGTCAGATCTCAGTGAAGCAGGAACGTCACACATACATGCAGAAAATATTACAGTCACATACAGTGACACTCACAGAGACTCAAATAGAAATCATGTGGGAATTTCTTTTAATGAACAGTGGCAGATGTTTTTCTTGCAGGCAAATGAGGAACAAATACATGCTTGACACTTAATAAAAATATCAGTATGTTTGTTTCAAATATACTAAAATACTGTTCAGCAATAATTCAACCTTGCAAAAATATTATCAGTGTAATGCTGCCAAGGCCGTTGTGTGTACCTTGGCCAACCTGGACGTGGGCTGTAGCAATTTTTATATTTGACTTTTCAGAAACCTCTCTGTTTTGTTAGTCAATCAGTTTATCTTGCTCATTTTGTTTCTCATCCCTTGTCTATTTACCTGTTATTAATCTCTCTTTCTTCTTTGCCAGACCATGCAAAATGTCATCCAAATTGCACATTCCTGATTACACTTTAGGTTACTTTAGAACATTCACACATACACAGTTCACAGAGTGGACTCCTCCAATATGGAGTTCCTTTCCTGTATCGAATTATACCTGGTTGGCTTGCAGAGCAAGGAGTAACAGTTCCCGCACTAACAGAAGGTTAAGGTCTAACACCTTACGTCCCATGACAAAAACACATTCTTGTGGACATAACATATTGCTTACACTGAAATTCAGCATTTAAACATTGTGATTTGGTATTGAGGTGATACTGCAAATTTTAAAATATATTGTACTTTGTCTATTACCTTTCCTCTCTAACGCTGGTATATATGAAATCATACTGTGAAGAAGGTGCAGGAAAAAAAGGAATATATGCTGGAGGAAAATTGTCTGGGGAACTTTGGAGAATTGTATTTTTCCTCTTCAAAGTTGGGGTTGAATAGAAAAGATGAATTCTAAGAATGCAGACCCAATTGGAGGGCTAGAGGAAGTGATGAGACAGACGGCAGCGAACAGGAGATAAAGAGTATGCTTTATTCTCCAGTGGGTACCTGGTGGCAGCTGTTCCAGAAAGTGCTGCCTGGCAGAACACACCTTCACCAGGACAAAAACCACAAAACCATGACAGTCTATCAGAAGGAGAGCCAAGAATTAGAAATGGAGCTCAGACAGGAATTCAAAATCAGGAAAAAGGAGAAAGGATGCAGCGCTGTCAGTCCATCATATTCTACAACATTCAGAACAAAGAAACTCTAGAAGGTGGGTTGGAAGGATATGGAGGCAGGAAATAATGAGGGATGGTCCAATACAAAGAGAAGCAGAGTGGGGAATGAGGTTCGTAGTATCAGAAATAAGTGTTGGCACACAGGCGGAGACCTGGGATGCTGCACACTAAAGCTGCGAGGCAGTGCTGCACAGTGTGCTTTGCAGAGGGGCAGAACCTGAGGCTTGGGGCTAGAGAAAGGCAGCACTGCAGAGATGGTCCTCTGCCCAGAGGATGCTGGAAGTGTGGGCTTTATTATCTGAAAGGACACAGACTGTGCAGTGTGGACCTGAGACCAATGGAGGAAAACCTCTGGTCATCTGCTGTGTTGTCCAGGTGACATGGCCAGCTGCCTACGGGGCGGTACTGGGGCCTCCTCTCCAGCTGGTGAAAGCGATGGCAATGTGCAAAGAAGTGGAGACCCAGGTGGCTGTGGGCAGAACTCCTCCCAGTGGAGTGAGGTGCGATGGGATGACAATGGTCAGCAGCACGTTCGTGTGTGGAGGTTGTGAGGGCGTGGAATATAGGGTAGTGGGGTGGCAGAGCCCTGGCACAAGCTGCACAGGTCGGTGTGGAGTGTCCCCTGGAGACACCCAAACCCATCGGGATGCGCTCCTGTGCAGCTGCAGGAGATTCCAGAACTCCTTTCCAAGAGGTTCTGTGACACAGTGCGTGTGATCAGAGCACGACACATGGGAGCATCCTTCCCTGCGTCTTCTGAGCCGGGGCTCGCAGGGGATGAGGACCTCCAACTGAACAAAGGGAGCACGTCTGCCCCAGGCTGAGGCCATGCCCACGCGTGCTCAGCCACTCTCGTGTGAACGCTTCTGACACAAACGGGCAGGGCTCTCCGCTGAGGCGACAGGAGCACTCGGTTCGGGGTCACGCTGGAAAATACCGCCGCCAACGCACGCAAGGGGCACGTGGACCTCCAGGCCGCTAGGGGGCGCCGCCCGCAACCCCCCCCCACCTCCTCCGGGGCGAACGCCCGGGCGGCGCGTGACGTCATCGCGGCGAGCGTGGGGGGGCGGGGTGCCGTCCCGGCATGCAGCGCGGCAGAACTTGAGCCCCATCTTGGGCAAGCGGGGCGCAGACGGAGCCCGCGCTGCCGGTGCTGGTGCGGAGCAGCGGGGCGGCCCGCGCCCGCCCGTCGCGGAGCGGCCGATCCCACTCGTCTTTCCTCCCTCGCCGCCGCCGAGCCGGCCCTCCGCCCGGGGCTCGCCTGCGGGCCGGTTCCGAGCGAGATGCGCCTGGCGCTGGTCTCCAGGTAGAGCGCGGAGCAGGGCGGGGGGACGCGGCGCCGCCTGGGCCTCGCCCGGCCTCCGCGGGGCCCCTCGCGCGGGGCGGGCCGCGGGTTCGCGTCTGCGGCCGCCCCCTCCTGCCTTCCCTTCTTCCCCCTCCCCGGCCGGCAGGAAGCCACGCGGCGCGCTCGNCAAGATGCCGGCCAAGAAGAAGAGCTGCTTCCAGATCACCAGCGTGACCACGGCGCAGGTGACCAGCAGCATTACGGAGGACACAGAGAGCCTGGACGACCCGGACGAGTCCCGCACCGAGGATGTGTCTTCTGAAATCTTTGATGTTTCCCGAGCCACTGACTATGGCCCTGAGGATGTCTGTGAGCGGAGCTCCTCCGAAGAAACTCTGAACAACGTGGGTGAGGCTGAAACTCCCAGCAGCATCTCTCCCAACCTCCTCCTGGATGGGCAGCTGGCTGCAGCTGCTGGCGGGGGAGCTACCGTGCCACCAGCAGTGGCCCCCAATGGGGGGGCTGTGCCCAAGAGCTCTGCTGTGCCCCTGCCGGCTGCCAGCGCTGGAGGCAGCAGTGCTCAAGCTGTCTTGCCCTCTTTGGGTCTCTCTGCACCTGGGACAATGGCTCAGACGGTGTCTGCTGCGTGCAGCTCACGTTTCAGGGTGATCAAGCTGGATCACGGTACGGGGGAACCCTACAGGCGAGGACGATGGACGTGTATGGATTATTATGACCGGGACTCTGATGGCAGTGGTGTCCTGGGCAGGACTGGAGATTGCATTAGGCACAGCAGCACCTTTGAGCAGGCTGCTCAAGAGAGGGACAGTGGGCTTGGTGCCACAGGAGGTTCTGTTGTGGTCTCAGCTGTGCCAGCATCAGCACATGGCCCTGATTCCATAGCTGACAGTTCCCTTACTGCTGTGTCACAGCTGCTCCAGACAGAGAAGATGAACCAGGCCTCTCTACAGCAACCTAATTTTGTCATTGGGCAACAACAGCAGTCACAACAACCCATAGGTGGGGCCATGCCTCAGAGTACTGCTCAGCCTATGTTTTCTGGGGCTTCGGTAGCAAATCAGCAAATAATGGTGCCACAGCAATCACAGCCACAGGTAAATACTCAGAGTGTTGCACAGGCTGGAGCCAATGGAAAAGGCATAGCACCTCCAAATGTAACGATGGGCCAGCCAAGCATTCCTGTGGCGCAGCAGCAGGTGCAGCAACCAAGCGTACCAGTGACTCAGCCTCAACAATTTGCTTATTCTCAGTCCCAGATTCCACCGGTGCATCTACTGCCAACGCAACCTTCTGGTCAGTCTGAATACATGCAGCACATGACAATTATGCAGCCTCAAGGAGCTATTCAGCAGGCTTCTACAGGCTCTGTTCCAAGTACTGCGGCTTCCAACCTGCCTGTGGGACAGGTGACTGGCCCGAGCCCTTCACCTGGGGGAGCACCAGTGATGGGGGTGCCAGCACAGCCAGGTGAAGCAGTTACGCAGGGATCAGGAATTATGCAGAGTGGCCAGACACAAGCTGGTCAGCCTGCTGTCCAGCATCCAGGAGGTGTGGTGCAGCAAGGAATTGGACATGCAGGGGTTGTGCAACAAAAATCTGTGACTCAGCATCAAATGAGTGGAAGCAGTCAAGTGTCTGGAATGCCTGGTGCTCCCCACGCCGTGGTTTCTGGAGTTCAGAACGTGCCTGCAGTTGTGCCCGGTACAAGCGTGCCTAGTGTGTCTACCACTTCTGTTACTATGCCAAATGTCCCTGTTACTCCGGTCCAGTCACAGCTGCCTAGCCACACTTCTGTCAGCAGAAGTACCGGTGTTGTCCAGCAGCAGCAGCAGCACGTCGGGCACTCCTTGATACAAGGCGCACCTAACGTACCTACAAATCTCCCACAGTCGAACCTCGGACAGTTTCAGCCTCAAGCTCAATCTGTAGTAGGCCAGATTGATGATACTAGAAGAAAATCGGAACCCCTACCTCAGCCACCACTTTCTCTTACAGCTGAAATTAAACCTCTTGTGAAGCCTCCCATTCCAGACACTCTTGCAAATCCTCTTCAGTTACCTGCAAGTACTCCTATGAACAGTCTTGCCAGCTCTGTGTTTGGCATATCTATTCCTGTTGATGGTGATGAAGACAGGTATGAATTATTTTATAACACCATAAAAAAAAAAAACACTTTTCTTAAGGATAAGTCTTTAAGTTATTGTCAGTGCTTTTATGAACTCATATTTTTAAAGTCTTAAATTTTAGAGTTTTCTTTGAAGTGTCCAATTCACTTCTTGCCTAAAAACTACTACGTTTTGTACTTCTTGTTCTCAAAGTAGACAGAAAGTAGCTGTAAAGCTGCTTAGTGTGCAAGTAATGTAATTTCTGAATCAAAGATGGACTGAAAACAGTCACTCCTCCTACACCTACTTCCTCACAGTGCAAGGAAGTCTGTTTGCTCCTCCGTTCCCATGAGCTGACTGTGAAACAGTCAGATAGCAGCAAGGTTAAAGCAGTGCTCCACTGCTGTGTTGCTCTGTTGTTAAAGATGAGCGTGTTGCTGTTGTAGGGCTCTCAGGTGAGGTAGCTTGGAGAGCATGCATGCTGCTAGCACTGTCCTGTTTTCTTATCCTGCTGGTAAATTTGCATTTTGTATCATGTCAGTAAGGAGAGTACTTGCACCTGGATAAATGTGATGTGCTAACACAGGTTTGCAGATAATGGCTCTATGAATTAAATGAAAGGAATACCACTTAACTCCTGCTTATCTGGTTGAGGATGTCGACACAGTGGAAAAGTACATCTTCAAACAAACATTTTCTTAGTTGGAAAATAGTCAGGAGCAGATTATTTTAACATTGTAGTGTGTGGAATGAGTGAACTTGCCAAGGGCTGGAGAGAGGGAGCACTGAATGCATAGGTTCTCACTGGCCTTGCAGACTGCTCTCAAGTGTGGCACAACGGCTGAAGCTGCTGTTAACTGACTGCTCCTTTTAGGAAGGACTTCCAGGGAAAGCACTATTTGAGCACTGAATTAATATCATTTACTGCAGTCTGGAGGAATAAACAATGAGTGGCGTACTCCTGTTCTTATTTTTAGAAATAGGAATAACACCACTGTGAGAAGTTCTGGTGCTGTTGTCCTATAGACTTTCCCTCACCTGGGAAGAATATCAGACTGTGAGATAATACCATCAGTGTTTCTTGGAGTGCTTTTTACTAAAGCTGCTGCATATGTAGGGGTGGGGCATAGGATGGGGAAGGCACTTCATACGAATCGGTTTTGTTAAGAGCTGATCTGCAGTGATGCAGGCCTTGTGGTCCCTGCAGCTCTGACACCACGTTCTGGGACAGTGACTCTGCAAAGGCATTCATCCAAGAAAGTGGTGCTGTGGGCAGCTGTGCTCCAGGTAAAGCAGTACAAGCCTTAGCTGCCAGGGTGCAGCAGGATTTGCCTACCTGAGGGAGGTTGCTGACAAACTTTTCTTTGTGCTGAGAAGGTTTGATTTCAAACTGGCAATTTTATGATGACCCAATATATTAACAGAATAATTATAGTCATTTTAATGGCTTACGTTCATTTTACATAGCTTGCAATCCCAAATGTTTATATAAATTGTAGTAACAGAAGTGGTTGTGCCAAATGGATCACTTCATGCCATGATAAGGAGAACTCGGTGGTGGTGGGACACCTTTGGTAGGCTCTGGTGACAGGCTTTGGGTGGCGTACCCTGAGCAGTGATTTCTTTTTAAAGATTATCTTTGTATTTTTGTTTTGAAGTTGAGCCATGTTGCAGAATTGCTTTGTACAGTGTTAGGAAGCACTTTTGGAAGCATGGCCATGAGAGCCAGGAATGGGAAACAGGACTGGATGCTGTGTGCCATGCTCACTGTGTGTGCCACGCTGCGCTGTGCGGTACAGAAACCAACTTATGGTTATCTTTGGAGAAATGCATATTTCTGTTCTGTGCCAGGAGTTAAAGCCTCACCATTTGCTAGAGCAGAACAGAGTGGAGTTGTATGGCAGGGAACCTCTGCTGACTTTATTTATGGATGCTGACAAGCAAGCAGAGCTCACTTCATACATGGTTGCACATCACACAAAGTAGGAGATGTGGTCTGTAGTTCCAAGCTTGTTTCTCACCTTTTCAGGCAGCAGCCTTACTTCCACCGGTTTCACACCAAGGAGAGAAGAAAAGCCTGGCAGCTTTTTAGGTGCTGCTTTACCACTTTGTCTTGATTTGCTTTACTCGCTGAGAAGGCTTTATTACAAATCCATTGCTTGTCTGCTCTTCTTGTCTTGCTCCTGCTTTTTTCTTTCCAGATGTTTAAATCACACCTTTACTCCTATGGGCTTGCTCCCAGTTGCTTTATGGACTGAAGTCAGTGGTGAAATAGTTAATGAAGACCTTCAAGTGTCATTAATAGGCTGAGGGTTGACACTGATAACACTAATAAGGCACAGTGGCAGTTTGCTCACTGTGAGTCATTGCTCTGCCTGCAGGTTCAGGAAGTGAGCACTTGGTTTTGTTTAGAGGACTTGATCTGTGATCCTGAGAGCTAGAAATCTTGTAGGGAGTGTTTTTCCTTTCAGCCCTAATGTGTGACGTGCCAGGAAGGCAGATTGGTGCATAGGCAGGTGTGTGCAGTTCTCACACCTTCGCCTCTATTTAACATTCATTACGTACTTGGAACTTAACTTGCATGGATTATTCTTGTTGTCATCTTCTAAAACTCACGAGAGAATACCATATGGCTCTAAGTATCTCAAGTTCCTCTAGTAACTCTCACCATTTGCAATATGAAGGGGAGCTCCACTGAAGGTGAGCTAGTTCAGGAAGAGTCTTCATTCGAAGCAGACAGAGCTGCAGCAAGCAGCAGAGGTCTGTTATGAGAAGCAGCTTCTCGTCTGACAAAAGTTCAAGTTGTTCCTGCCTGATCACCTACCATTTTAAATTGCTCTGTGCCTAAGGTAGAAGTGGAGGTGTGAGGAGGTGTATATACATTTCTGAGAAATTTTTGTCTTATGGATTTGCAGATGTAGAACTGAATTTTTTTTTTTCAAGGCATTTTACCTGAAATCCTTTAATTTCCTGCTTTGAGAAGTCCATTACCCACTGAATAATGCAGAATTGGGTAATTGTACAAACTTAGCAAGGTCAGGTGGAAGGCAAGTGGGGTCTGAAGGGGAAAAAACAAGTACCCTTGGCACATCCCTGTCTCCCTTTAAGAAGCAAAGCTGTGTTTTTAGTTTATGCATCTAATCTGCTACGATATTAAGAAGAAATACACCTTGTACTAATTGTGAAGGCTCTACAGAGAAACTTAATTTTCCTCTCTAAATGTGGCTATGAGCAGAATAAACAGCAGTATTCAAGGATCTGGGGAATACAGCTCCATGGGGCAGCTGTGAGCCGTGCAGTGCGCATCGAGTTCGTTATCTGGCACATGCTGTGGAAGCAGAGCACTAACTCAGGCACTGTCACACTAACTCAGTGTTAGTGGGCCTTTGGTAGCGCTGTGCTTTGGGATCAGCATGTGTCAGTTCTGCTTTCACCTTTATGTCCACGTACACAAGTTTGTAGTTGACAGGCGTCATGTTCCAGCTGGCTTTGTGCTTTTTTTGTTTTTTTGGCCCTTGGGGGGAAAAGAAGTATGCTGCCTGTGTTAAAAGAATGTTACTGAGAAAGCTTGTTCAAACCTCCTACATGCTTGGCAGACTTCGGGGGCAAGATATTACTAGGAGAGCTGGAAAAGGAGCGGAGTGTCAGTCGCTTTCCAGAGATATCTGACCAGCTCGAGCTGGGCAGGCTGTATTCCAGGAATGCTAATGAATGGCTGCAATTGTTAACATCCGCTGCAGCAGCTGGAGTGCTGGAGCTGGGTCACAAGGCACACAGTGCACCTCTCTGCTCAGTTAGGTCGCTTATTTGAGCAGTGCACTATTGCTGATAAACATAACCAGGGAACTGAGCTCCCAAGACCTTGTTTGTAATGCAAGGGCAGAACTGAGGAGCAGACACTAATGTGACTTTGCAGCTAATATTGAGTTGCCCTGGGTGCTTACTGGTGTAGAAAAATGGAAGTGTTCTGCAAGTGCATACCAGCAAGCAGTACTTGAGTTGCACTGTTGTTGATTATTGACTGTTCCTGTCTTCACTTTGTTCCTAAGCTTATGAAAGCTTTGCACTGTACTGCAGCTGTGGAGGTGAGTAGTTTTCTGCTCTCCTGGAGGCTTCTGTTTGAGCATCTGTACAAGTGGATGATGGAGTGACATGGACAGACCGTGCTGCAATCAGAGGCGTTTGAGAGGTGGTTGGGATGGGAACCTTAGAGATGAACGTTTGGCTGTTGGCACCAAATGACAATGCAGACAGCACTGCTGTTGGATGTATTTGGTTCTTGCTGTCTTTCCTGTGACAGGCCTTCTGTAAGGTCGCTCAGGCAGTGCCCTGTCTTCTGGGTCGTGGCACCTGTTCTGCATTGTTCTTGACTGTTAGAAGGCAGCTGAACAGAAGAACGTCGCGGCTCACCTGTCACTGATGTTACCTGGTTTAAGCATTTCAGTGCCTTTGTTAATGGCAAATCAAAGCAGTCTTAGAAGTAATGAGGTGTAATTGTTTCAGATGGGATAGCTATTAGGAGGAAGAAGGAGAAAATACTTGAAAGAAACTCAGTGATGGAAGCGGTTGACTTTGGTAGTCTGTAATGTACCAGCTCTGAAATAATTGGTTCTCTGTACCTTGTACTCCCAAGTCCAAGCAGCTCCACTGCTGTAGCTTTTCCTTCTGTCCCCTCCAGAAGAGCACAAGTGTTCCATAGTCAGCTCTTCTCTGAGCACTGTTTCTTATGGCAGGAATAATACCTTAGCTTCATAGGAGCGTAGTGGAAGTTCTTGTTAAACTTTTTATTTTCCAATATGGGTGGCTGCTGAGCTCCTGGAGTTGGATTTCTCTCTGCTGATAGTTGCTTTTGGCCCTGGGTGACCCTGCACCAAAAAGGAATTGCTCCGTGTTACGATATTGGAGGTTTGAATGTCTGACTTCTGCATTTTGAGGTGGCTGCATTTCTTTGGTTAGAGAGCTGGTGATCAGTAGCATCTGTTGTTCTTGAAAAGTGCCAACTTTGCTGGCACACAGAGTTAGTGAAGGTTCCCTAGGATTCTGTGCAAGTCTTCTGAAGTCTGTTTTAGTTCTGGAAGATGGCTGGCCTCACGTATTTACTTTTATTGCTGTATCTGCTGGTGTGTAAATGCAGAGTTGTCTGTAGTGACTGCTGGAGCTGCAGTCTTCCTGGGCAGGTTCTCCAGATGTGAACAGTCATTTGGAGTGCAGCGTGAGGTTCTCTTCTTTATTCTTGAATGTCCCTTTAAATTTCGTAATTTATAAAGTTGTATTGCACTGCATGTTGCAGCATTGATTCTACTCGTGTAGGGTGGGTGAGCTGCTTCTTCCCATGCGAGGGACAGCTGGATGCTTGTCTTCATTTTTCTCAGGCAAAACGAAAGTATTCCAAGAATTTTTTTGTATGTAATGTTCCTTTGAAGCTAGGAATAATGTTTGTGTCATGATGACTTGACTGAACTATTGCAGCAGTGCACTGAGAAGGTGGCAATGTTAATTAGAGCAGTAGAGCACTGTCAGATGTTGAGTGCAGCAGCTGCAGTGCTGGCGACGGGTGCAGTGGAGTTACAAACCAAGCTGACCTGTGCCAGTAGCAGGCTCTGTTCTCTTTTACTTGCTTTTTCCTCCCAGATCTTGAGATAAATGTTTATTTGTCACAAAAATATCTGAAACTGCCATGCAGTAACTTGTGTGCAACTTGGTTGTTGCAATGCTGCTTTCATCAGTAATCACAGGTGGTTTTCCCTTTCACCTGTAGGTTTGGTGGAATCCTGCTTCGTGGGCAGGGAAGGCAGTAGGAGCCTAATCCTCCACAATAAGTTCCTGTGTATTAATAAATGCTTTCTTTACCTGCCAAGCTGAGCAGAAGTAAGAGTTGATGTCAAAATTATTTTAAAAACATATTTTCTAGACTTACTAAATGCAACAGTAGTGAATGTGGATCTTAATTCGGAATTATTGGCTTTGCTTTTCTTACATCTTCTTTCCATCTGGTGTGTTGACATTTACTTTTTAAATGTGCTCCAGGCTTGCTGTCTTAGATGTTTTGCAAAAGAGTGATATGTCTTGGTGTTAACCAACAAGGTATAATAGATGCTGAAGATGAAGGTGATAGATGATAACCAACAGACAGTAGGTGCTGCATCCCTTGTGAGGTGAAGTTTGAGGTGTTTGTTCACACCATGTAAGTGACTTCCAGGTGTTCTTTATGTTGTGCTTGTCGTGGTCTGCCTGAGCAAGGGCACTGCCAGGGCCTCTTCTGTGGCTGTCCCATCATGGCAGGAGCTCCTTGCTGGGACATGGGAGGACTTTATGTTGCTATTGTCTCTGTCAACTTCTGAGCTCTATTTGTCTCTTTGGGAAGATGTTTTCTGCTGTGTTATTTCACAGAGTTGCCTCCAGAGCTGTTCAGTGATTCCTGAGCAACGTTGTGCTGTACCCTGCCTACCACAATTAAGATTGCTTTCTCCCTGAGTAAAGTTAAGTGATTAGTTTGAGAAATCTTGCGCTTGTTTTGTGTTTAGGCTTAAAAACAGACTCACTCTGGTTACTCCTTACACAGCTGTGAGTTTACGTAATGAAGATTCACTCTGATAACTGTGGCAGTCCTCACAAGATAGCCTTGCTGTATGAGCACAGTGCTGATCCTTGGTGCTGTGTGGCTACGGGCTGTGCCAGGAGCGTGGTCGTGGTGAGCCTGGTGGTGGCAGCAGGCACCTTGTGCTTCAGGCTGCCTTCTGTCCCTGCCTAGGGACTTCCTTGTGCACAGAATAAAATCTGTTTTCTTTTAGCTTGAAGGTGGCAGGTTTTGATGTCTTGAAGCAGTTCTTGGGGTTATTTCAAGTTACCAAGTTGTTGGGAGGTGTAATTGGACCTGATCTGCCTTGATTTCCAAGTGAGGCATTCTGCTGTGGTTGAAATATCAACAAGGCTAGGTCAAGTTCCATAGGTTTGTTGCTGGCCCTTTTCTGAGGGAAGGAGTTTGGGAGGTGAGGTTTCTCAGTCTTGACCTTATCATAAACAGTGACGTCAGATCCTGACTCTTGAGTTGTGCCCTAGCCACATAGGGTGCATTTGTGTTGTTGGTGTCCCATAGAAACAACAGAAAGGCACGTGCAACTACCTAGAGCTTTGATGGTTTTTTTGGGGACTATATTAATGAAGCTTCCTTTGAATAAATATTAAAATTAGTCTAGAGAGCATGTGTTTACATCTAAATGAAATGAAACTAGTGTTTATGTACATACACATGACATTTTTAGCAACTAATGGCTGATTACTTCAGTTAAGTTATCTAATGCCGGTGATCAGGAAGTGTTTTATTGCAGAAGGTACTCTCCTGAGTTTATCATAGAATCACTGAGGTTGGAAAAGGCCTCTAAGATCCTCTAGTGCAGCCATCCACCCTCTGCCAGCTTCACACTCACCTACTTCACTTAGTTCTGGACAAATACAGGGGACATCGAGCTGCCCAGCAGTCATCTTTCACCTTTATGGATGAGAAGTGATGGACTTCTTGTTGAACTTTGAGTATTGCTAATAAATGTCATCATAGAGTCTCTACTCTGCTTGTTAAGGTAACCATTTAAGAATTAGTGTAGAAGGAATAGTGGAATTTCATCAAATTTCACAGTACTTTTTCCTTAAATGGAAATTTAAAAGATGAGCGTTTGCTTCTTTTTCATGGTAAGAAGTACATCAGAGTATGCTGCTTGAACTCGTCAGCAAAGCTCGCTCAAATAACGATGGTTATCTCAGCACAGTTACAGACTACCTACTCACATCCTTTGGAAGGTATGACCCTGCTATGATCCAAGACTCAGTGTATGGAAAGTGTGGTGTGCCACTGTCCCCTTTAGTTTTTGCCAATATAATTAAACTGTAACTCTTCCTTCATAGATGCACAGACCCATACTTTCAACAGTTGTAAAAAAAAAAAAATAATCAAGGAAAGTGTCCTATTTTTCGTACCCCTGTGCTGTGCTGATTGTGTATCTACCAGAGATGTGTCAGGCAGGAATTACAGAGGGTTGTTTGTCGGAGGAAGCCTGAGATTACCAGCAGCAATTGGTAGCCAGAAGTGAATAGCTAGGTGTAGTTGCACCTGAGGCATCTGGTCTGGTTAGCTTCTGTAAAGCAAGTATTTATCGAATGCCTGTGCCAAAGAACAGCTTGTACTGGCTGGAGTGTAATAAGGAATCTGTCCTCATATTACAGTTAGGGATTTTGTGTTAGCAAAGGGGTTTTTTGATATTACAAATATTAAATTACTGTAACCAGTTAAGAATTGAAGACCAATTTCCTAATAGTGCCTCTGCCGGAGGTGGGTCCTGTGCAGAATGCTGTCCCTCCAGCTTGGCACTGGCAGCCGTGAGCGCCGTGCTGCCACGCAGAGCAGTGCCTGGGAGCCCCTCCTGGCTGCTGTGCTGAGTGCAGCTCCAGCAGCCTGTGCTGCTCCACGGCTTTCTGCTTTTTCAGGGTATGTCAATCAAGCTGTGTAACTAAGCACAAAAGAGTGGAGTTTTAATCTTGAATTTTTTTTTCTTTTTAATTCCACATTGACTTTACCATGCTTTGGATTGCAAAGTCTCTCATGTGAGCTTTGTACTCTGGTTACTGTGTTTTGTAGGAAATAACATTGGACCGAAGCTGCAGGAGGAGGTATAAATGAAACGCCCGTTAAAAGAGGAGTGGAGAAGGAATTGTGTTGTTAGGTTAAACATAATCTTGAAATACCATAAACTTCACACTGTTCTCTGATAAGTTACTGTTAAGGGATGGCAGCCCCTCTGTGCCCCCTGCATTCGGTGCCTAAATAAACCACCCTACGTGTTTTCATCTGGAGCCCAGCAGCAGGCAGTCTCTGTGGCAGGGTGTAGCTGGTAACTGAGTCAAAGGGGCCACCTTTTGGTGGCCACTTAACTGTACACCAGCTTGTGCTTCAGATGCTGCTGGGCAGCATCATCTCATATGTGTAACCTTCAGAAACCAAGGAGGCCATCGTTTGTTGTCCAGCAGTGTGCATCAGCTTTGGCAGTTGGTAGCTGTGCCTTCATTTTCCTTGATGCTTGAATTCCTTACTGGTGACCACAGTAAAGACACATTCATATGAGCTGGTTGTTCTCTTAATGTGCTGACATCTCTTGGCTGTTGAAGTCTACTTGCCGTTGCACAGGGACTGAACGTGTTTACTTGCTGACTTGATCTTTGGGCTCTGAGTTGCTTTTTTCTCAGTGACTTTTACCACTGTATAAATGATGTTGATGTACAAAATGTACTAGCATCTTTTCTGTGCTTTGACAAACATGGCTAAACACCTTTATTCACACAAATGTTGGCAGGTTCCTGTAAACTAAAGTGCCAAGAGTAAAGAAGCTAGAAGCTTGCTGAATGTTTCCATCCTTCTGATGCGAGAGCGTCAGTGCATGGTTAATGGCCTTCTAAGACTAGGAGCACAAGAGTGAAGGATGGTTTACCAGTATGTTCTGTTCTAAAGCTTAGTGCTGCTGTCTGAACTTTGCAACTGAGAACTTTGCTTTAGAGTGCTTACCTTTGCTTCCCACAAAAAATACCTCACTGAAACCATACAAGGGAACTGAAAGGTGGTTTGATTTCAGAGTATAAACTAACGTCTTTCTTTACCGCTTTCTGTTCTATTTGATAGTTAAACTTGGCTTCTGCAAGAGCTTATCTCATTCAAAGGAAGAACTTTAAAGTTCTTACTAGCAATATTGTGGGTCTCAAGAAATTGTGAGACAGATGTGTGGGCCGATCTGGGGACTGAAAGGCCGGAAAGCTTTTGGAGGAGAAGCTGCTTGATGTCTTCTAGACTCAGTGGGGAGATCTACTACTCTTGTAAGAGGTCTTTTCTGTTCTTTACTGTTCATTTGGAAAGCAAATCTCATCTTTAGTTTTAAGGTTTTTCTGCAGTTAAAACCCATAATGTTTGTTCTGATTATACTGACCTGTAAAGGAGAAAAGTTTCTCATGTCTGCTACTTTAAACTGTGTGGAGACTGTAGTTGTCTTCCATCCATCTGCAGTGTTTAATTTTCCCACTTGCGTTCTTTTTCCTCCAGTAATCAAATTTGTGACACATCTTCTTGTGGTCTTACCTGAACTTCGGTAGGCTTATATCCTTTGGATACAGTTTGTATCCAAAACTGCCCGTGAAATCTAAGGTAGCACTGAGGAGGGCCAAGTGAAACAAGATTGCAGGTGGTGGGTGTGTAGTCCCCTTTATGACTGAAGTACGAGTCTGGTACTCCTGCTACATTTTTATTTGTTTAACTTTCTCTTCAGCTCCTCATTTCCTGGTTTATACTTGCGCAGCTCACTGTTGCTACTTCATGCTTATCCTTATTGAATTGCATCCTTTTTATTTCAGGCCATTGCTCCAATCAGGCAAGACCTTCCTGAATTCTATTCCTGCTGTCCAGAGTGCTTGCAGTTGTAAAGATAGTCTGTACTCCACTGTCCAAGTTGTGGATTAAAGTATCCTGTAACAGACTCAGAGGAGACCCTGCAGAGCTCTGTGTGATGCATCCTTCCGTTCTGCTGATCCACTGGAGAGCCTCATGTACAGAGTAGTTGATCAATTGGACCTTCTGTGTGTAAACCACTATCTTAATTACAGAGATGTCATGCAAGGTGGCATTAAAAGCTCTACTAATTTTATAATGCTATGCTTATATCTTGTATTCTTTCTGTATGAGGCCTGTTCGTTGTTTTTTTTTCTCTCATGAGGCATTTTTTTGTGACATAAATTTCTGAAAAGGTTCCCTGTGCTGCTTTGCTTATAATGGATGGTTCTACTTTGTTTTCCATCAGAGGCATTGAACATGGTTGTCTGACCTGTTAGCTTGGTGTTCTTCATGCTCAAAAGTGCTACTTTGGCCTTTTGTGTCTTCACCGTCATCCCTGTTTGTGTGACAGTCAGTGATACTGAGACAGGACTGTCTGAAGTGGGCACTCTTCATTTTGCCTCCTTGAAGGGGCATGGTGTTCAGGGGATCCTGTGCTTGTGGCCGTCAGCCGCTCACCCACGCGCCTCTTTGGCTGTGTGGAAAGCACTGATGCTCCCAGCCCTCCTGCAAGGCTGGCAGTGGCAGCAAGGCCTCATGTGCAGGCTGAGGCTGTGCCTCCAGCACCCTTATGTCAGTGCCAGGCATCTCTCTGGGTGCTTGAAGTTCTACCAGCTTTTGCAGGCATGGTTTTCAGCAGAGTTAGAGTTTGGTGTATGCGAGGAGCGGTGGGAGGATGTGCTTCCAAACATGAGGGGAGAGTTTGGGTATGGCTTAAACTTCTCTTTAAAGGGACAGCTTGCTGCTATGAGCAGTCAGAACTGATAAAATTGTTGTCCTTTAAGTTTAGGTCACATTTGTCACCTTAGAGCTGTTTAGAGATGGTAACGGTGGGGTGTGTAAAGGAGACAAATGTGGTATCTCCTGTAGGACTTCATAGAGAAGCTGAGACTTTTTTACAAAGTGGGAGACAGTCTGGGTGTTTAATCTTCCCATGGTGGTTGCCTGTGGCGGTCTCTGGGACTGGAACCAGATGTCCTCAGCAGTGTGCTGTCCTCTGCAGGACTGGAGGAAACTAGAGGTGCACTGCTGCAGCTGAGCTGGGCTCCATCTGGGAAGCGCCTGCAGCTGCGGTGTGCTTCAGGGCAGGGCCTGAGGGGTCTGCCTTTCCTGTCCTGGTCACTTACAGCAGTGTCAGAACATCTTTTGGCTGTTACGTGTCTGTAGGTTACACTACTCCTGTATGCAGTTTCCTCAGTTACTTCATCAAACTGAAGAGGTTTTAGTAGTTCTCTAACCCTTTACATTTTAACGTGGTTAAAAATAGGTGCTTCAGCAGTCTGAAACTCAGCCATGTCAGCCCAGGCCTGCGTGTCAGGCATCACTTGTGTCACCACTGTGGGTTTACTTATTATTAGGTAGTGCATCTCCCCCTATTAATACCTTGCTAAGATTTTTCTGTAAAGTAGAAACAGTTCACTTAATTGCAGATCCTGCTGCTGGAATTTTTTGGCATTGCCCAGACAAGTGAGAACTTAAAGCTTTGTACCTTCCCAGATACTTTAAGTATAGTAGGAGTACACTGCGTATTGGATATTGGTGTAAAAATAGCATGGATGAAAGACAGGCCCTGTGGTTGGAAGCCACAACTTTTCGTACCTAGCAATAGCAGCAGGGTTTTGTATACTGCAAGTAAATGTACCTTGGAAGATAAATTACTTTCTGTTTACAGCTGCTCTCCATGGAAGAGAATTTTCACATCTCGTACGACTGAGTTAGGAGAGCTTGGGCCCCATCTTCCCTGTAAGCAAAGGAAGGCTGTTTTATTTGCAGATGCCATTTGCTTTCTTACACTGTCCCTCTATCACTCAGACATCCTTTATGGATCGTGTTACTGCACACTGCTCTTCCTATCAAAAGATGCATTACATGAGCAAAGTTAACTAATGAAAATCCCTAGCACAAGAGCATGGTATTTGTCAGCTTGACCAAGCCACTTCTGCAGTGGGCTTCAAGCTAAGTTCTGGGTGTGTGGAGGGGAGAAGGAAGGAGATGGAGTGACAAACACTGCAAACAAATGATTCCTGATCGTTGCTGATATGAGGTGTTATTGGCCTTGCAAGGTTGTTGTGAAGCAAATGGCCTCAGAGGCAGTTGTAACTTCACTGCTGCTTTGGTGTTCTTAAATGGAAAGACTTAAAACAACTGTTTTCAAGTTATTTAAGTAGTACTCGTTATGTACCTGTGCTTCTAATGTTGGTGTAATCTCCTGTTTTAAAACTCAGATAAAGCATGAACTGTTACTGGCATTCCTGCAGATTGCTGGCTGAGTTGTGTTCTTCTCCAGCACTGCTGTAGCTACATGGGTGTGAGGATAAACTGCAGTGCTGGAAGGGGAGGTTTTAAGTTTAAGTGTAACGCTCTGACACAACTGCTAGCACTGAAGGATTTTGATTCTGTGCTTCACATCATGTTCTATAAGCAGCAAGCCTGCAGATGAGTCCTCAGGTAACTGTGGTCTTCAGAGTGCAGCATTGCTCTCAGTGGGGCAAATATCTCTGAGCAAGGAGGGTCAGGCTTGTCACAAGAGTTGAGTGACAGTCTGTGCCACAGTGTCCTGTTGTCAGGGCAGTTTTGTCTGTGCTGTGAGGGTCAGCAGTGCTGTGCTGGTGGAGCAGTGGGCTGGGCTGGCTGCGTGGTGCGGGGACGGGCGTAGTGCTGGTTCTCTTCCACTTCTAACTTAATCTGTTTTGTAGTTGTAACTTTAATAGTTTGAACGTGGTGTGTGCAGCTCTGATTCAGAGGCCCAGTTGGAGAACTCTTGTACTTACAAAGCAGGATGTGAAGTGGAGCAGAAATACTGAGTACTATTCGTAGAGGCATTTTGTGAAATCCTATGGAAAACCTGGAAGGTATCCTTGAATTGAGGTGTGTGTTGCACCAGTCCCACAGATTACCTGCAGGAGTGTTTCACTAATAGCTTTTACAGTACAAACCTCATTTACAGAAGCAACTTGAAATAGTGTGAATACCTGTAGGACTTGGGGATGGTTGTTTTTTAAATCAGTGCATCTTTAATGGGAACCCACAGAAACAGAAAGGGTTTCAGTCACTGAGCTCTTCTAACTTTCGGGCACAAGTGTAACCTGTCAGGATAGCAAACATCCTTTGTAATGCAGGTGGGATAAGAGCTGGCATTTTTATTACATCTCCATTTTCAATATCTCTGTTTGATTCTTGGATCTCATAGGAATCCGTCAACTGCATTCTACCAAGCGTTCCATTTCAACAAGTTACGTGAGTCAAAGACCTTCTGGGATAGGTATGAATGCTTCAATATGGAATGCATACGTGCTGAGGTATGCATGAACAGCTTTGCTCTGTGCAAGTTTCTCGTCATTTCATTCGTGCAGAACTGCTGCTTGTTTTCAGAGCTTCACATCGGACTTCGGCAGAAGTCTGAAAGCAGTTTTGGAATTGAAATGTTTGTGCCGAAGCTTGAAACTGAACCAGTCTAAAATACTGTGACCCTTCTTTTCCTCCTTCCATTACGCATGTATCATACATAATGTGCAACTGAGAGTTTGATGCTAGTCAGCTGTTAGCTGGCGTTCACTAAAATGTGTACAGCTTCCTTTTCCCGGAGACAGGAAACTGTCACTGGGAATCTTAAGTGCTATATCAGAAAACTGGTTGTGAAAATGTTGTATTTAAACACAATTTTGGGGCTCAGGGCAAGGAAAGGAAGCTTTGTGGCTTGCACATATTGTGCTTCAGTTAAGTTGGAAGGCCAAAAAACGTGACCCGTGACAAGATGAGAGGTGAAGTAAAGCTGCTGTGTTGGCATTGAACTCATGGCGAGAAACTGCAACGAAGTGCAATAAAGTCATATTTGCTGTAGATATGGCTTGTCAGAGATGCATTACTAATTCCTCAGTATCTGCGAGCCGATTCTTTCCCACACTTTAATGATTTGTAAGGTTTATTTTTTGTCAGCGTTCAGTCCTAGTGATTGTGACTCCATGTCTTGTGATGCTTTGGCCTGTCACAACACTTCTGCTTAGCAAGCTCTGTGGAGTGTGGATCTTGCTCAGTTATTTGAGCATTGATAACACTGTCACCACTGCAATGGCTGCGTTTGACTTGAGAAGGCACCTCAGCCTCATGGAAACATAACTGGATCCTTGCAGTGTGCTTGGCAGCGGTTTGTATGCGGTGCAGTTCTGGTTGGATGTGGCACTAATGCATCCTGCTGGCTTTTGTTGAGGTGCATTGGGCAGACTTTGAAAAGCACATCTTTTTGGATGAGCTCGTATGAAGTAATGCTTGTGTGCTAAGTGTGGGCACTGCTGCTTCCCTGCGTGCGTGGGCAGTGTGGGGGTTCAGGGCCTCCTTTAGATCAGTGAAACAAACTGTAGGAACTTGTGTACAAATCAGGCACAGAAACCAAAAATACACTTCGAGGTTTATCCTTCCCTTGTTTCTCTGTTTTGGTGTTTGTTTACCTGAAACCATTAATTCTTATGATGTGGCAGCAGATTTGGAAAAAACACTCACAAAACTTAACTAAAATCGCTTGCAATTAAGATGCGGGCTTCACGAATCCTAGGTTTGTGTGTACGTCCAAAACAAGCACTGGAAATGTGGAATATAGGGATGTTCAACAAAACCAAACGAGTGGAGCGGTGGTGGTTCCTTCTTGTGGAGCTGTTGTCCTCCTGGTGAAAGCAGGTATTTCTAGCAGTGTAAAAGTAACCTTGCCAGGACTGCTGACAATGGCAAAGTGCTGATCCCTTCTAGTTCTGAAATCTTTGACAAAATTTAATTTATGTCCCATGTATGAAATATTTCTAATGCTTTTGACAACGAATTTCCAGTGAAAACCCAACGGAGGGGATGTGAGGTGTGTGGTCCATAAGGCAACCTCAGTAATGAGTGAAGTGATCAGGGGCTCCTCCTGTGATGTGTGGTTTGTGAAATCTCTGCAGTGTCCTTCTGAATTCCCTGGAATGTCTTTGTTTCCCCATTCTGAAGCACAGGGCTCCCATGCTGCACAGCAGAGGGCACTTCTTAATTGCATTCTGCAGCTCCTTATGCAAAAATAGTTTGTGACCCTCAGGAGTTTGTGAGCAGACGGTGTAAACAAAGCAGGTGATCTTCCCCTGCAGCATAAGCTTTCCTGTTCTGGACAAGTAGAGGTTAATCATCTTGTGAGTGGCCATCTCTTGGGGCCGTGTGAGCCCAGCAAAGCGAGCCACGTGCTGTCAGAATAGGCAATAAAATATTGCTAAAAATTAAGCAAAACAGAGGCAGTTGTTTTTAACTGACACAGCGTGGCGGGGAGGAGACATTGAATGTTAGTGAAATACTCGTTTCTGAGACGTGTGGGTGAAGCCTGCAGGTGCTTTCCCTGCTTAGTTTTGACGCCAGTGTTGCTCAGAGCTCGGTGTAACGCTTACCTCTGGTCCTGGTACAGAGAAGGCTGAGAGGAGGAGCAGTGGCTTTGTGGTGTTTTCCCACGAGTCTGGATGATTACCCTTCTGTGGCATGGATTTTTCTCTGGTAGCATAGGATCTTCAGGTAGGTTTTCCTTATGTTGTATTGAGTAATCGATCTTCAGAGCTTTGTGTAAAACTGTAGAAAATGTGATTGTCATGGGAGGAACGGGTACTTGCTTCTTGACAGAAGAGCCAAATACTGTGTGGTTTAGATGGAGCTGCAGCAGGAGGCAGGCACCTGCCATAGCCCTGAGGCTATTTCTCTGGGAGGAGACTGTGGGAAACAGTATCAATGCTTTGCTAAAGTCTGAGAACACAACTTCCACAGCCTTTCCTCATCCGTGAGGTGGGTCACATTGTCTCAGGATATGGAGTTAGTCAGGTATGGCCTGCCTTTCACAAACCCATGCTGGTGGGCTCGGAGCACCTGCTGTCCACGTGTGCAGTGTGCTGGCACTCAGGACGATGTGCTGCCTTACCTTCTGTAGCATTGAGTTCCCTCCTCCTGCCCTAGTGATGGTGGTGCTTCTGTTAGCTGCTTATAGAATACCTGTCTGCCATGTCATCCTGGTTGGATTGTCCATAATGTACTCCTACCATGGCATCGTTCCCCTCTTCTTGCCTGGAGACATTCAGTGCTTTCATCTCCATGACCAAGCTCCATGCAGTCCAGACCTTCTCCCTGCCTGTTTCCCATGCTGTGTGTTTGTGTAGGGGTGTTGAAGTTGAGCCCGTGCCTGGAACTGTCTGCTTGTTAAGTGCTCAGCGTTTTGCTTATGGAGTACAGGCTTTGTTGGTTTAACAATGGAGGCTGTCACTTTCTCAATCTCAAAAGCTGATGCCCTCTATGTGTAGTGATGGGCGTTGTTGTTCTGGTGAGGCAGGATGAAATGGACTTGTCCAAATGGCAGCTGGGCTTTGTTTGTAAGTAATATTCCTGAGCACATTGCTGGTGTTCACTGTAAAAAGCCACAAGCCGGTTTTCCTTGCAGTGTGATTTCAGTGAGCATTGCCTATTTTTAAAGAGGTAAGTTTCTTCCCCAGCTGCAAGCCTTGCGTTTCTCCTGCACGCTGCCTTCTGTCTTGGTGGCTGCACCCTGCTGATAGCAGCTTCATCTGCAGGGCAGTGCGTGGCAGCTGCTGCTGGCAGTGTGCCGGGCTGCCCACAGCCACAGCCCCGGCTCAGCGTGGGGCTGTGGGACACAGTGGGATCGCTGGGAGCCGGCATGGGGTGGGGTGCTGCTGGGGGGTACTGCAAGTGGGGAGGTCAGCCTGCAGAGCAGGGAATGCCTCTCAGGCCGTATGGGTGACTCCGGAGTTAGGAGCGATTACTGTGTGTTTCAGAGGGGTGGCTTGAAAACTGTAACAGCAGTAGGGCTTGAATCGCCCTGAGGTTTAAAGGAGCTGTTGTCACACAGCTCAGCGGTGCTGTGGCTGTGTGGTGAGGCTGCTCAGGACTGCCTGCAGTCATTGCACAGATCATTAGACACAGTCCTCTGAGGATTGGCTGCATTGGGTCCACGCAGCTGATCCTGGCAGCCCCACACAGGACACGTCTCCTGTGGGCTGTTGCTGCTCGGTTACAGAGCTGTACAGGCAGTGCTGGTGGGATTGTTGTTCATGGGAAGTAATCTTTTAAGTGAAGCCGGAGGACGAATGTCATCAAACTTTTTTTCTTCGGTGCTTTTAAAAAAACAATTTAGCAGAAATTAAATGTAGAGGTGAGGACCACACCGATATCCCCCAAATCCATTTTCTCCCCAGGGAAGGAAGCTGGGAAACGAGGCAGGGAGTGAAGGCAGCTGATTCCTGTTTGCTGCAGTGCACTGCTCTGCCTGTGGATGTCACAGGTATCTTCTGAGGAGTTATAAATGGAGGAGCAGTGTCTCAGAGCTCCGACTGTGGGGGCAGTGCTGTGTGGGGAGGGGATGTCACACAGCACTGTGTGCTGATGTTTGGTGCTGCAGCCTCTGGCAGTGATGCTCTGGGAATCCTGTGGGTGCCAACAGGTGCAGCATTAACCAAATGATGCAGGAATGCTCTAATCAAGTTTTCTGCTTATATTTACAGTGCATCTGGTGCGAGTGTTGTTGCCATTGACAACAAAATAGAGCAGGCAATGGTAAGTACGGCCCGAGGCTCCGGGCTCTGCTGTCTGTGCTCTGTGATATCCCATTGGTTGTGTCAGATGGAGACCTTAGCTTGAAAGAAGGGATTCTCTGTATAAAGTGTGGGGCAACTGCAAACCCGGACTGTTTCAACTTCTGATGTTGAGCACTTCTCACTTTCATTGTTGGTCCAAACCATTCTTAAATGGATTTTTGTATGAACCTCTGCAAAGAGGCTGATAGAACTCTGTGGAACTGAAAATAGCACACTTAAGTCTCTTAGCAAGGTTTGTTAAGAGTTTACCTTGTTACTACTCCATGCCACGCTCCACATGTCATTCAGCTTCAGTTACACATCAGTTTGATTTTAATTTTTTACTTGTTCTTATTTCTTGGTTCTCACACACCTCAGTGGTTGGGTTGTGTAACAGCTCCCACCTCACCTGCTCAGGGTGTCGGAGCTGATGCTCCTGTCCAGGCTGCTTGAGCTGTGGGTCTCCATCACCTTGGGTTCAGTGCAGGCAGAGCCCCGCTGTGCAAGCAGCTGATGGGCTGCAGGAAGATGGGTTTGGGCACTGAATGCAGGCCTGTGTACAAGGCCCTCAGGAAGGACAGTGCCTTAATGTTAGCTTGGATGGTAAATGTGTGATGTAACAGAAAGACCTTTTCAGAAGTTCTGTATCTGCTCGTGCTACTCCAACACTGTCAGAGTTCTCTGTGCTTGGGGGAGGGAATCGGTCACAGTGGACGTAGGTGGGGTGTGCCACAGCTTGTGTTGGATGCTGGAAGCAACACTTTGGGCATAAGAGCCACTTCACACTGAATTAAGGAGCCTGCTTAATTGTCCTTGGAGCTGAATTTCCTGTATGTTTTCAGGAAGAAATGCTCCAGCTCCCCAGCGTTCCCAGTTGCTGCGGTGGAAGTGGTGGCCGGTGGACTGTGGGCTTGGGCTGGAATGGAAGTGCTGTTCCAGCAGTGTAACTGTGCACTTCTCTTTGCAGGATCTAGTGAAAAGCCATTTGATGTACGCAGTGAGAGAAGAAGTGGAAGTTCTGAAGGAGCAAATAAAGGAATTAGTCGAAAGAAACTCTTTACTTGAACGAGAGAACGCACTGTTGAAATCTCTTTCAAACAATGATCAGTTGTCCCAACTTCCAACCCAACAGGCCAACCCCAGTAGCACTTTGCAGGCGGTGAGCGCGCAGCCTCCGCAGGCGGCCCCACCTCCGCAGCCGAATGTGTCCTCAGCGTAGCGCTCCCCCGCCGCGTTTCCAAGCAGAGTACCCGAGAGCGGTCTGTCCTCGTGTGCCACTGATGTTCTTTCCACTCGGTATGAAAGCGAGTAGCCATGCTTCTGTCGCGTGTTTGGCCTTCTCAGTATTAGACAATCATTCTCCAGGAGCTCTCCGTGGCAGACGCCGCTGCCGCGTTCGTGCCGTGCGCTGACGGCCGCGGGGCTCCATCCTTTGGGCCGCGCTGTCTCCAAGTATCGATTCGCCCCGAGAGCCACTGTTCTTTCTGTGTGAGTAACATTTGCCTGCATTGGTTTCATGTATTTGTTTTATTTATTACGGGGCTGCTATTTTCATTATGTTCACGAACAATGTCACAGAACTTTTTTTTTTTTAGTTTTGTAATAAATGTCTGTATGGGTAAAACGATGGATGGGATTCCGAGGTAAAACGTCGAGGCAATAATTGAACAAAAGAGTCCTGGAAGGTTTCTAACACTAATGGCGATTCACCTCCGCTGTTCATGGACCGCAGTGCAGATCTGGCCCTGAATGTAAACGTGTGCGGAGCGGAGGGCGGCAGCGCTGTGCTGCGCGGGGACGGACGGGCTGCTGTGATGAAGGAAACTTCTGCTCATTTCTGTTTTCCAGTTGAGAGACGGCCGCGATTCCTCCGCTTTTTTGACATTTCGTATCTTTTTTTTTTTTTTTGGTGGGAATAAAAAGCTGTGAAATTGTTCAACCTCCTTTGTAACCAAAGAAGCGAAGCTGTGTCATGGAGTTGTTTTTTATTTTATAATGCACATTCTTTATGTATTTTTATTTAGTGTTTCCTCATTCACACCTTTCTTTGCTGTCCAGCATGATCTGCATGACCTATAATCTTGGAACCACTTCCGTACCTCATGTTTTTTGCAGCACTCTGTGTGTGATGTGTACCGGGCTGTGAACAATGGGAATTCGGAGCGCAGCGGGCGCGCGGTGCAGTGAGCCATCCTCTGTTCGTTTAAAATGGTGTTTTGAATTTCGTATGCAGGAAACGTTTTGTTACATTGCAGATTTTAATGTATTTAATAAATGCAACATGCAGATTACGTGCAGTGTATACTGAGTATTTAAATTAAAATGTACATTTCATAAATACAGTTTCAAGAGAGACCGTCATTTGTGTAAACCCACGCCCCGCGGCGGAGCGCGCCATCGTAACGCGAGGCCTCGTTAATTACACGGCGCAAAGAAGGCGGCGGTGGGGCGGTGCGGGGCGNCCGCGGCCGCTCCCCGCGCGCTGCCGGGGATGGACGCGGGGCCGCGCGGTGGGATCGCTGCGGAGGGCGGCGGCGTTCCCCTCCCATGCAGTGATTCCCGCGCACGAGGCGGTGCCCTACAGCCGCCCGTAGCGTGCCCGTAGCTGTTAGCTGCTCGGCTCGGGGTCGTCGTTACGAAGGACGTTTTATGTGAGCAATGGAGTGTGCTCAGATCTCAGAGCCCCATCACAGCCGCCTCAGTCGGCGCTGCCGCTCCCGAGCAGCGCCGTGTGCTGCAGGAGCCGCCGGGACGCACTGCAAACGGAGACCGCCCTGGGCCGCCGGGCATCGAGAGCCGCGTCCCCGCCGCGCTGCTCCTTCTGCTCTCTCTTCTCTGTACTCTCCCGGTATTTAATACCCCATCACTGCAAAGCGACCTCTGCCAGCGGATCGCCGAAGGAACGTCAGCAATGGAGCGCTCCCACGCTTTGCATAGAGCAGCCCTGTCCTCGGTGCTACCTCTGCTGGCGCAGAGCACCGCCAGCACACTTCCATTTAAACCGCGGCTCAAGCGGCAGAGTGCGCAGCTGACACCGCTGGCGCTGTATCTCAGACGACGCTGCTTCTCCTGCAATT
This sequence comes from Odontophorus gujanensis, assembly GCA_013399175.1. NCBI lineage: Eukaryota > Metazoa > Chordata > Aves > Galliformes > Odontophoridae > Odontophorus > Odontophorus gujanensis. Next base: position 309,994 of record VXAB01006461.1, read on the forward strand.
ACAACGAAGCAGCGACTGCACGTCCCTCTCCTTTCCCCATGACTTAACAACGCGGTTGGTTTCCCAAACCCAGCGATGCTGGCCGGTGCTGCAGTGTGCTGAACTGCTGCACGGACAAAGCCACTGAGCTGCTGCTGCGTTCTGTATTTATACCTGAGTAATCCTTCTACACAGACGGTCTTCAGCCAAACTTTGGGCCCGTGGATGTCAGCACGGCCCATTCTGATGCTCTGTGCCATCCCAACCACAGCACCCGAGCAGAGCTCTGGGCAGAAGGGCCCCCCCTGCCCCGAGGGAGCCCACAGATGGATCCCTTCACCACCACCGAGGGTCCCCCTGTGACACTCGGGGTGAAGTGCCCCTGTGTAACACCCCGCAAGACAGCACTTTGCCATTCTCAAAATTAACTCATGTTTGAGAAGAACTTTATTTAAAATCAGAGATTATACAGACTTCCCCTCCCCCATCGATTACAAAATATGAGCTTCCAGGAATAAGGAATGTCGTTGTGTCGCACAGCCTGTTTCTGGGGCGTGGCCCGGACCACACAGGTTTACACCACTTCCAATGATTTCAGATGGAAATATGACAACCAGCAAAAAGCTAAAAGAATGGAATTCAGCTCTATAGAAACCTGTTTCTATTACTACTAATGTAACTGGATTTAAAGTGTCTTCTAAGAAACCTGAAAAAAAGAAATCTTCCTTTAGCAACTGCATGCAACAGCAGACCTAATTCAGACTGCTTTGTTTACCACAACAGACACCGGAGGCCGGCGCGCAGCCGAGGCCGTCAGCAATAAGGAATGATCAATAGCAGCACTTTCCATTGTGATTTGTTACATTCTTCTATCAATTAAGGAGGGTTTGGTTTCTGTTTCTCAGCACTACAAAGAAGGAACTGCAATCATCCAGAGGGAGGCAGCTTAGCACTGGATCCATCGCTGGATGACATCAGGGTGAAAGCAGGATTTACCTTAAATACAATTAGAATATATATTGCGAGACATACTATACTCTGCCGATGCTGCACACAAAAGCAGAACTGCGGGTTGGAGGGGCAGGGTCCCCGCTACCTGCACAAGACATCCCTATCCCCACACGACGCTTTGTAAGTGAAACCCAGAACACAGGGGGAGGTTTGCAAGGAGTGGGCGCAGTGCGGCTGCAGCCCTCGGCCGGGAGCAGCCCCGGAGCGCGTGCCCCCACGGACCAACAGTCTGAGGAACCCCCGCACCGGGCAGCGCTGGGAAGAGCTGCTGTGCAGCCACGCCGGCCCCTGGGGAGGGGGCACCCCCTGGTTCTATACAGACAGGCGTTCGTGTGGGTTAGGACGGGGAGCGCAGGGTAAGGTTTTCTGTCGCGATACATGCCCGAGTGCTAACGCGGCGCCACGTGCAGCAGCTCTGCTCTGCAGGAGCACGCGCTGCGTTCGTGCTCTGCTATGGAAATCCCGGCTGCCGGCTTCAAGCAGAACCGTCTCCAGCGGTACGGCGGCTCTCACAGACCGGAGGGCGGTGCTGACAGCAGTACCGACACTGCGCAGTCTGGCACGTCTACGTGAGCACGAAGGATACGTTGCTGAATAAGCAGGTCCACGATTGGGGCTCAACAACAGAACTTTATTGCTGTGTACATGTGGTGCTGCTCAAGGCACTGTGGCACGGGCTGGGACACTCGGAATGGCGGCGAAGGGCCTGGAATGCGCGGCGGGGCGGGGGCTCACATGCCCATGCGGATGCTCTGGATGATCTGGAAGATGGCTGCAAGAGAGGGGGCGCTCAGCGGGGCCGAGGCGCGGGGCGGGGCGCGGGGTGCGGGGCTCACC
>VXAB01006461.1:312109-332837 GCA_013399175.1 Odontophorus gujanensis
GAGCGGAGCGCCGAGCTCTGCCCGCGGAACGCACGGGCGGACCTCAGCCGCGCTGTGAGGAATAACGCGCGGCTCCGTCGGCGGTGCGCTGTGCCGTGCCGCGCCGTGCCGTGCCGTGCCGCGCCGTGCCGTGGTGCCGTGCCGTGCCGTGCCGTGCCGTGCTGTACTGTGCGAGTTGCGCTCTGGGAGCGCACCTGGAGCGGGGCCGGGGACCGCCGACCGTGCGGGGATCTGCTGCCCCTCGGTCCGTGCCGGCGCAGCTCGCCTGCCCTTGGGGTCGTCCCGCGGCACGGAGCGGTTCCCACTTTGCGGTGCTCAGTGACAGCTAAGCGCGTAGCGGGCTCCAGCTCAAATACGGGAAACGGCGGTGAAACATGGGGAGAACCGCTCTGCTGTGGGACGGAGCGCTGGCGGGGGCTCCTAGGGAGGCTGCGACCTCGGTCCCTACAGAGCCCGGCCTGCTGCTGCCCTTCTCCCCGGGCCGTGTCCCTGTGCCCCTTCCCGCTCGCAGCGCCGGGCAGGCTGCTCTGCTGCTGGGCTGAGCCATGGGGCGCTGCTCGGAGCGGTGCGGGCGGTGCCATGGACTCTGGGCGGCCTCGGTGTGGTGCTGCAGCAGGTCAGATCTGCCCCTGCTTTAATCCTGCGGTTAGCTTGGATGGGGCGGGGTGTTTTTAACATGACAAGTCCGGAACATTCCTTATGAGCTTAGCTTTTTTGTTAATTCTAAAATACAAAAAGGGGAGAGATTTCAGCGATCACAGATGAGGCTCAAGTTTGGCTTGGGACGCTTTTCTGAGCCTGCAATGGGTGTATGTTTGCTCTTTCAGTGAGGGGCTCCGAAGGACTCTACATGGTGAATGGACCGCCCAGCTTCACGGAGAGCACGGTGTTCCGAAGGTACTGTGCTCTAACAGCTTTTGGCCTTTTGCACACCAGAAACTATTGGATGTTGTGAGCTGGAGGGAACCCCCAAGGATCATCATGCACAACTGGTTTCTGGTTTTCGTTTTTTTTTTCTGGAAAGTAAATGCTGACTTTAGAATTGAAAAATATATAAGTAAGTGAACTTTTTCGTACCAACAGTTGTTCAGAAAACTGCTTTGGAAGGGTTTACCTTTGCCTGGCTCTGCATTACCCAAGTGATAATGACTGAACTGTTAGAGTAGAGTAGTTCAGCTGGGAGGGACCAGCAGAGGTCGGGTGGCCTGGCCACGTCGTTGTGCTTTCCATTACAAAGTGTGATACAGGAGTACAGGATGAAAGTTACTGTGCTGCGTTGTATTTTTTGAAATGCTTTAACTTATGCAATGCATTTGAATACTAATGTGCATTTCTTATTTCCTTAGGGACTCTGGGAAGAACTGCAAAGCTGTTGCTTTTAGCAAAGATGGTTCCCTCTTTGCCTGGTGCAACGGAGAAAAGTTGGTGCATTTTATGACACTAGTCAATCTGTATTAAGAAATTTTGCCATATTTGCTTTGTTTGTGTGAAGGCTGTTGAAGAAGTGGCTTTGTTTTCTGAATATTAAATGAAATACTTGCTGTTTTTTCATGTTTATAATGCACACATTCCCCTGTAACCTGGATGTGCTTTATTTGTTTTGGATTTTGGAGTTTTTTTTCCTATTTCCCAGTACAACAATATTTTGTTCTCTGGGATTTGTCCATGAAGCACAACCATTGCTGCTGTTTTTTTTTTTTTCTCCATGACGGTATATTCTGAGAGTCAGTGAGTGTGGAACTGCTGTTTAGCAGTGGAAGTGGAATATTTTTCAACGTACTACAAAGTAATTTGAAAATCTGCTGTATCACATCTGAACTGTTAAGAAGTTCATAGGCTTTGAAGAGTGTGAGCACCTTACACACAAACACTGTGAGGTTGGTGGGTTTTTTGGTAGCGGTGCTGTGGAGTCCTTTTGAGATTGTCCTTCACATAAGAGCACATCACAGGGTTGCTGCTGTGAAGAGGTGATGAGAATTCTAAAATGTCAGTGTTGTTACTGACATGTTAAAAAAATGTCTGCAGAAGTGCAACGTAGTACCCCTTAAGTCTGACTTGTAGGCCAGGTAACTTAGATGTAGAATTCAGTTCTTATCATCACTGCTATTTTTGCCCTTCCAAAATACCCAGACTCCTTATTTCATGGAATGCTTCATTTCTGACAACTGGAATGATCTGTTTCCAGAAAATGTGAGTAGGAAAAATACAAGTGACCAGGTTGTATATCTGGTTAGCCACTCTTCAAATAAGAATATTCCCAAAGGCATTTTTTCCATTCCTGCTGTGCCTCTTCCTTCGTTTTCAAGGCGGAGCAGTTAGTGGCACAGTGAGGAGCTCCTCATGCAGCTTCTGAGAGTAAGGCTGGCTTGGATGCATCTTGGTGCTTTTTTTTCCTTCCTGTGTCAGACATTTAATAAGCGATATTCAGAGATGCTGCTTGACCTTGCTACTTCAACCACTTGACCTCTGCATTTTAGTGTCCATGTTCCCCTGCATCCACAGACCCCAGGTTCTGGTAGAAAACCTTTTAAAATATGCGTTCATCCCAAACGTTTTTATTCAGTTAGAAGATCTTTAGCCTTTTCTGTGGAAGCATGAATGCAATCTCTGTGGATGGAGTATACCTTGCCTCTGATCCAGAGTCAAAATGGTACAGATTGGAGTATGGGATCCGCTTGCCCAGTGCTTTCATGGTGTCAGTTTCTGTTTTGCTTGGGTGCCTGGTTTTCAGATGTATTCCTTCAAAAATGTAGTAAAGTAGGAGGATAAAATAGCTCTTCTAGTTGGTACCGTTAGCCAAATTTGGAACAGGACTAAATACCAAAACAAGTTGCCTTGGCAATTAACTCTTCTGAGAGTGCTTCACTGAAATACTGCCTTTTGGTTCCAGGGTAAATATTGTTAATGTCACCAGTGCGGAATTACTGCGGTCCTTTGATCTTCCTAAGGCAGTTTGTCTTGAATTCTCACCAAAGAATAACATTCTGGCAACATGGCAGGCCTATACAGGTGAGTACTACACAGGTACGTAGGGTAAACGAGTATTTTAATTTCATTTCATTAATTACTTGATTTGCCATTGTGGCATATTCACTGGCTGAAGGAGCAACGTAGAAAACATTCAGAGAATTACCTGTTTATTGAAACGTATAGAGGAGGGAGGGGTGACAGCTTCTGAGAGCATCTGGTATTGATCATTGTCACAAACATAAATCAGTGTGCATGTATCAGCTATTTCTCTGTAAAGTAAATCAAATGTTTCCAACAAATGCTTCCTGATGTTAGTGCAAACAGCACTGATAACATGCTGTTCAAGCAGCTTATTATCGTCAGACAAATGATCAGTTGTTACGTCTCCCACTGGACACAAACAGCATCAACATTTGTTCTCTCTTCTACCTCTGCGGGGTTTGTTCCTAATTCAGATAAGCCACAGTCTTATCTAAGTTGCTCATCTGATGTGTGTGGTGTAAATGCTCCCTTTAAGTGAAGGGACTGGCTGCAGGTAAGGGTGAGGGGTGTGCTCTAGCATGGGTTGCCTGGCATAATGCTGGTTGGTACTGGGAACGGATCCATGCCAGCTGTGGGCTCCCAGAGATCTGTTAGGAGGTGTTTAAAAAGGCATCCTGGGGTCAGTGGTAATAGTCTTGTGATAGAATGCCTGCACTTCTGAGTGTTAGTTCTTCCTGCAGAATGAAAGTCTGGAAGATACTGACAGGTAGAGCAATTAGCAGCCCTGAGCTTAGGGCAGCAGGAAGTGGGATGCTTCTTGTGAGAATCTGGGTTGCTGGTAGTGTCACAAGATGGAACATCGTGATGAAGCAGGTTGAATCCCAGGAGATCACCTCTTCAATACAGTGTTTTTGTTGCAGCTGCCAAAGATGGCACAGCAGGGGCACCCAACCTACAACTTCATGACGTGAAAACTGGAAAATGTTTGAAATCTTTCATCCAGAAAAAGATGCAGAACTGGTAAGTAATGTCTGTAGGTGTTAACTGCTTGCAAAATCTGATGCTGGCAAATAAATGCAACATGCAGTGTTGTGCTGGCTTTCTGAAGGTGGCCTGCTACTAGCTGGAGGCAAGTAACTGCTCGTCAGCATTTCTTGCTGAGTTCCCATTGCTCATTTCTTAGTGTAAATCCACTGTCTTTTTGAGAGGACAGTGAGACAGTGTCGTTTATCTGTCTGAAGTGTGTTGTGTATTATGCTTGAGCTTGTTTGGCTTTAAAAGTGGAGGAGAAAAATATCTGAGATTGCTAAAGATGAGTATTGGTCACTTTTAAAAAAATCATTATTGCTTCCATGTAGGTGTCCCTGCTGGGCAGATGATGAAAGCATTTGTGCCCGGAATGTGAACAATGAAGTGCACTTCTTTGAAAACAACAACTTTAGTAAGCAAGTATTTCTATGATTTTCATTGTGCTCTCTTTTTTTTCCCCTATTTTCTCATTTCTTGCATTGGCTGCTTTTCATGTGGAACACTGCCTGCATTCCATTTTAGTTATGGAAATTCAAAATTACTGTATTTTAATGAAGTATGCTTTCTTTATTCTTTGTTTTTCTTTTCTTTAACTTACCTACTCAAAATGCATTTTCCAATAAAAAAGCCTGATCTGCAGGAATGAAGGGAAGCTGCTGGGGAGCAGGATGGTCCGTGGGGCTTCTGTAATTGGTTGGTTTTTTAATACAGAATTCCTCTGAGAGGTAAAATTAGAAAACAGATATATATGATCTTGTAAGAGTTTCCTGAGAATTAGTCCTAGTGTTGCTAATGATGCTGAGTTTTCTGCTGTGAATTTGCCAGCATGGAGGGATTTCAGAAAGGAGTCACAAGTGCTTTGTTTATTCACCACGACTGGCGTACTTGGAGTAACCATTCCTGTACAAAAGTTCTTTCCATTTTTTTCTCAGTAGCTGAAAGTACCACAGAGCCTGGCATTCATTACACACAATGAGCTGGTTCCATACTCATAGGATCTTTCATATGCTGAACTTGCATTAATTGTTCTTTTCCCTCCTGTTCTCACTTCTGGCCTTTGTGCACAGAGATGAGACTGTTAAGAATGCTATGTTCCTGATGCAGTCTGTTTACAATACAGTATTATTTCAGCTATGTCATTCTTTCTTTGCAATTTAGTGACAGAATCAGTATTAAACTCTCATTGCTGTACCCCCTTTGTGGGAGTTAGGAGTGGTGTTAGGTATTACTCTTACTCCAGCAGCTTGCAAGGTGCACCCCATAGCATAGATGTGTTTGCCATTCTGTTGTATGCTGGCTCTTCTTTACTCCTCTTAAATGCAGGAGCAGTGTTGTTCTTTCTTCCCTGCTGCGCTGCCCAGGCTTCCTTGCTGGAGTCAGGTTATGAGTTGGTGTTGCTTCTTTGCTTTTTGACAAGGTGTAATTCCTATGAGTTATGTAAAGGACCAACGTTCAGTGCAGAACGGCCTTTGTGAAAGCCTCCTATGAGAAGGAGTAGGCCAGTAAAGCTGGGTGTGGAGGATCCCTGTCTGTGCAGTGGTGCATGTTATCTGGACGTGATGCTGCTTCCTGTGAAGGCAACGCAGATGAGATGAAGAATACTGTTTGCTTAAAACACAGGCTATGTGCAAGTAGGGTTGAGAAGTTTGTTTGCTGTTTGAACTTCTAAGTACTAGATTTCAAAGCTAGGCTTGGTTTGAGTTGTTTTTGTAAGTAAAACTAGTCAGACTGCCAGTTTGATGAAATGGGAAGGCAATGGTTGTTTGTCTTTATATGAAATCTTTATTATCCATGACACAGACTCATGAGAAAGTATAGCTGAGTACTCCAGGTTGCTGTTTAATGTCATCACATCTGTAACTTCTTTTTTTACAGATACTATTGCAAATAAACTTCATTTGCAAAAGGTTAATGATTTTGTGTTATCACCAGGAGCACAGCCAACCAAGGTACGTCTGGTGTGTGTTTCCAGTTTCTCTCATGGTTTTCTTCAAACATTTCTGTTATTTTGGTACGTGTACTGGTAGTGCATAGACCTCATACTACCAGGAATACAAGCTGCAACAAGATGTCACTGCTTTCTTTTAGGTTGCTGTGTATGTTCCGGGCAGTAAAGGTGCACCGTCATTTGTTCGGCTCTATCAGTATCCCAACTTTGGTGGCCCTCAGTCTGCACTGGCCAATAAGAGTTTCTTTAAATCTGACAAGGTGACAATGCTGTGGAACAAAAAAGGTATAGCAGCTCTGTGTCTCATATTCCTCCCATTTGTGATCTAATCACTTGGTGGGTTTTACATTTAATTTTCGTGTGTAGATAAATACTGAAGATAGTCATTACTGCCAGTGCAGTGTTAAGGTTGCAGTTCTGAGTACTGTGCAGTGCTCACAACTTCTCCATGTTGGCTTCTGTGATTTTTTTTTCCTCTTTTTTCATAATTCAGAGTATTCTATGCATTAGAAAGTTTTGAAATTGAGTAGCAAATTCAAATTGAATTTTGTGTTCTGAAGTAATGCATTTAAGCTGTAAACGTAACAGTTTGTGCACTGATACAATCTTTTTACTCTGTAAAATTGTGGATACGCAGACAGACAATGATTGGGATGAGAGCTCTGCATGCTCTGCTGTTTGTGAGCAATGAGCTGTTGCAGAGTAATACTATTCCCCTCCACATGCACTCCTGTTTTACTTCAACTCGTGATGTTTGGAGCACAGGGAAGGTATTATGTTGGGTCTATGTGGGTCTCTCTGTGTAAGGCAGCATACAAAGCTGCTGCTGAGGCATTTAATTTTAGTGATCAGAATGCCACGTTTCTGCCTTAGATGAAAAGCCTCAGACACTGTTGCTGCTACTGAACATCTTTTTTATGTCTGAAAAAGCATGCTCATTTTCTCATAATTCATCAGTGAATGAATAGTTTGGGTTACGCTGTCTTCTCAGAAAGGAAGATATTAGTTTGGTTTGGGTGAATGTTCAGGAGGAGTCGGACTGCGAGGAGAATGATGACAGCACCGATATGCAAGCAGCTAATTGTAAAACCGGTCAGAGTAATCTCTGTGCACGGTAGTGAAATACTGTGATATTCAGTGTCTGTTGTGCAGTAACGCTGCGTGTGTTCTGTCAGCCACTGCTGTGCTCGTCATAGCGAGCACCGACGTGGACAAGACGGGCGCGTCGTACTACGGAGAGCAAACCCTGCACTACATCGCGACCAATGGGGAAAGTGCCATCGTGCAGCTACGTGAGTGGCTCTCGGGCGTTTCTGTTCTGTTGTCGCTCTCAACAGTGGGAATTGCTGCTTCACCAGCTTTCACTAATTAAAATATGCAGATAATTTCCTTGGGAGGCTGCGCAGGAGCAGAACTGACTTTGCCAAGGAAAGATCCGGACAATGGAGCCAGCTTAATATTTGGGAATGTGGAACGTTGCAAAATGGGATAGTTCTAGGTCAGGTTTTAGACATGCAGTCAGTCCTGTTGCTCAAAGATCCAGGCACAGAGTGAGAACAGTTTTTTGGAAGTATACTGGAAAACAAAGGTTCTGTGTCTTGAGAATAAAACAGAAGTAGTCCTGTGATTTAAGATTGATACAGTGGGGAGGAGCAAGTAGACATACTTAATTTCAGTGTTGTGAGTGAACTGGAGCTGTGTTCGTTATTTCCTGTGGTATTTTTCATCATCTGGCTGCTTTTGAGGTCCAGTTTGGAATTCTGATATTTTGAGTCGATGTTCCTAGTTAAGGATTACCTTTAATGAACTTGGCATTTACCTGAACTATAGGTAAACGTATCCAGATTACAGAATGTGATTGTGGTGGGCCCTGCATACCTTCTACGAATTGCCATCGTTAATCCATTGCTTTTCAAATCTCCTGGTGTTCTAACTCCCAGAATAGCTTCCAGCACTATTGTGTTTGCATGAGTATGTGTAAAACCATGGAGTTTTTTTTTGTCCTCTCTTTAAAATCTCTTACAAAATACTGCATGTGACCGTGGTGCAAACATAACTTGAATCAATACTTCTAGCTCTAAAAGCTGAGCTGAGAGGTATTTCTCGAGCAGAGACAGTTGGAGAAGGTCCTGAGGTGACATATTTGAATAACAAGGAAAAATAAAAGGAATTTATTTACTTGAAAAAGTATGCTTACTGTTGAAGTGCCAGTGCTGACCCTGCAGAGGTAATTTGGGAAGGTTGCAGTTACTGTTGCAAATCTTAATGAAAATTATGAGAATGTAATGTTGTTTATTTCAACCACTAATGTTAGCAAAAATCATTTCCAGCCAATAGTTAAACTGTAGGATTTTAGCAAAGCACGAAGATAGGAATCGTTATTGATAGCTTTTCAGTACAAGTGCAAATAGTATAATCTCATAACAATGGCTGCATGTTTTCCTTTTCCTTTAGCAAAAAATGGTCCTATTTATGATGTTGTTTGGAACCCCAATTCTGTCGAGTTTTGTGCTGTGTATGGTTTTATGCCTGCCAAAGCAACCGTTTTTAATCTGAAATGTGACCCTGTGTTTGATTTTGGAACTGGTCCTCGCAATGCTGCCTACTACAGCCCCCACGGACACATCCTAGTACTGGCAGGATTTGGAAATCTCAGGGGACAGATGGAAGTATGGGACGTTAAAAACTACAAACTCATTTCCAAACCAGTAGCCTCCGATTCCACCTACTTTGCCTGGTGCCCTGACGGGGAGCACATTGTAACAGCCACGTGTGCTCCCCGGCTGCGAGTCAGTAATGGGTATAAGATATGGCACTACACTGGCTCTGTTTTACATAACTACGAAGTTCCATCAAATGAGGAAATGTGGCAAGTTTCCTGGCAGCCGTTTTTGGATGGAGTGTTCCCAGTGAAAGCAGTGAAATACCAGGCAGTCCCGAGTGAGCTGCCGAGTGCTGAGCCCAAACCTGCACAAGCGTATAGACCTCCGGCCTTGAGAAACAAGCCTGTCACAAGTTCCAAGCTTGTAAGTAAATTGTTTCTTGTGTGCTCTCAGTTGTTGTGTTCATTGTTTTGCTCTTCTTTGGAAGCTTGGTTCCAAATACATATATATATTTTAATGAGAGACATTAGAAGAGTAGCTCGACTGATGGGTGTTAAGGGGGAGTTTTTGGAGGTTTTCATGACAGTCCTCTTTGACTGATACTTTGTTCCCTGTTGGAAAGAATTCATTCTAGAAAAGTAAATTTCTTGGGAGGGCGAAAGTAAAAGAGAAGAAAGAAGAAAGTAAAAGAAAGTAAATGATCACCCTTTCCCATCCTCTCCAGAAAAACCGACCTCAGTAGCAACAACAAAATTAACCCAACAACACAGTTTCCATTTCTTATCACGTAATTTTCTGTACTGTGCAGCATGAGGACGAGCCACCTCAGAATATGAAACCGCAGTCAGGAACGAGTGAAAAGCCACTGTCCAAAACAGCTCTGAAAAATCAGAAGAAACATGAAGCAAAGAAAGCTGCTAAACAGGTACAACAAAAGCTATTCTTTCAAGGACAGTGTTAGATCAGTTTTCACTGATCAGTCTCAGAGCAGTGATATTGGTTGCACTGGAGCCATCCGCTGCTTTTTTGTGAGTGCTCTTCTGGGGAGGGTGGTCTGTTTAAATTAGTCTAAGACTGATGTGAAAGGATGACTTAATGACAGCTGTAGTTAGTTGCTGTAAATGTGAACTGAAACAAATGTTAACATTACATAATTGTGCCTTTTCACCTTCTGACAGTCCACAAGGTTCTGTCCAGACTGGGGTGAGAGATGAGAGTGGCCTTGCTCTGCAGGTCAGGGCCACGGCAGGTCACCAGGGTGCACTAGAGAGCTCTGTTCTTCTGTTTCACCTCTTTGTTTGCTGTTCTGCAGCAGATAAAAGTCACCTGCAATTCTTATACAAAGTTCTGAATTAATGTGAAAGGTTGAGTTTTTATGTTTCTTAGCACTTTTGAGCTCTACCTTTAGATTTAATGACCCAGCAGTCTGTAAATTGTTTGTCACATCATCCTTACTGATGTTTTCCCACACTATGTATGGTTGTTGTCTTCAGGATGTAAAAGTTAAACAGGAAACAGTGTGAGAGACGTTCCAAGAAGAGACATTACTTCTATAATACGTAGCACAAAACATCACAGCAAATCACTAACAAATTTTGGAGAAATGATTGAAAAGATCTGTCAGGTCCATTATAATCTGTAGCTAGTGTGATCCATTTTATTTTTTTTAAAACTGACTTTTAGGAGGCCAGAGCTGATGGCAGTCAGGAATCCACACAGTCCTCAGCATCACAGAATATACCACGAAGTGCTGTACCTGTCGTGACATCAGGAGATCCTGAAGTTGACAAGAAAATAAAGAATTTAAAAAAGGTAAGGGGGATTTTATTTTATGTTATGAACAACATATTTCTGAAGAGATGGTCTTTAAGATCTTGTCTGATTGTCATGTGACGAGCGCAGTAGGGTGGTATTGACATAGATGGCAAAGTACTGAATTCGTCAACCAACTTCCTTTTCTTTTCCATCTTGCAAAATAGTAGAAGTCATCATTTACCATGTCTCCTAAAGGTCTTGTCTGCCTAGACAGTAAAGAAACTGCTCAAAAGTGCATGGAAGAGCATTCTAGGATGCTGTTAAAATTACTGTTGCATGTTCTGCAGAGTCCTCACAACTGAGAGGAAAGAGTACGGCTTAACTGCGCTTATTCTTACCAGGCACTGATATGAGGTTCCTGTTCTTGGTCTGCTTTCACCAGCTGCAAATGGAGCCTGCTTTGATTCTGAGCAAGACAAATCCTCTTCTGCCTGTAATCTCTAAGGGTTTTTTGTCTTGTCCTTGAGAAGAAGAGAGCATGCTTCTGAGTCTTGTTAAATCTTGAATCTGAGAAGGGAACTATGCCATGTGGTTTCGAATTTCTTCCCTAAGTTCTAAATGATATGAGTGTAGTGTTTACTGCCACTCTTGGAAATTCTCAGACTTAACTAATTTCAGATGGGAAGTTGATCTGTTCAGACTAGAGAATCTTCTCTGTTCCTGTGAAATCCATCAGAGGTGTTTTCCTCTTGGCTGCCTCCTGCTTTCCATGTTCTGATGGATGTCTCAGGCCTTCTAAGGAGAATGTCTGGTGAAGAAGGATAGTGATAATGGAGAAGTTGTTTCTGAAAGTGGTGCATGGTGTTTTTCAGAAACAAGTATTTCTGTTCTTTAAGTTGTCTTGCTCTTGGAAAAAAAAAAAATTGCTTATTTGTGGGGTATTGTGGACTGAGCATCTGGAGATGCTTGAAGGGAAGGTAGTGTCCATACTGAGACCAAGCTCCTGGTCAGTAGCAATTGGCAGTGCAGGAACTTGTTCTGGTTTTGGCTTACCTATGTACTTTTTTTTTTTTTTTTTTAACAGAAACTAAAGGCAATTGAGCAGCTGAAAGAGCAGGCAGCTGCTGGCAAACAGCTAGAGAAAAATCAGGTACTGATAAGATTTGAATAATTCACTTGGGTTTTTTTTTTACCCCTGTACTTGCTACGTAGTTCTTTGTGATGATAACACTTGAATTTTGTAAGAGTTTGCCCTGTTGCATCCTTTCAAATTCAAAATCAGAGGCACAGATTTCCCAGCAGCAAGCATTCAGCAGAAGGCACAGAGCATACCTGCTGTTCATTTAGTTGTGTTCCCTACCTCTGCTTCTGACCACTCCTCACCCCCAGTGAGGTGATCCCCTATGTTCATCGTGTGGCTGTCTGTGTTGTAGCTACTACTTCTGTGTGTTATATAAAATACAATGCAAACACTGACAAAGAGTGCTAATATAGTGGCAAAACAAGTGTTTGTTTACAAGGCTATACCTTGGCCTTACAATGACCTTGTCTGGAAAAAATGTGGAGTTGCTGGAGCTTGTGGTGTCTGAGTTCTTGCCCTTTAAACAACTGAAAAAGGAGTTGGTCCACAGGAAGAACATGTGAAGTGAAATCCTGCATCTTCAGAAAAAAAATACATACATTTTTGTGTGTATGCACACACTGCTCTGTTTGTGGTGAGGCTGTTTGCTCCTGAGTATAATATGAGCCTCATTTGTTGTGTTTCCTCCCATTCTTTGGGAGTTAATCTGTACAGCTATGTTGTACAGTGCAATGGCAGTGCAATGCATGAGAAAGTCAGCTTTGCATTCCCAACTGGGCGTCAGCTACAAAGAGAGCTGGTAGATGTACTGTGCTATGACTTGCCATGATAACCAAGCCAGCTAAATTAAGGCATACTCTGCCTGAACCTGCAGGGCTTGAAGACTCCTCTTTACATACTGTTCTGCCTTTGAGATTTACCAAATAATCGTGCAAAGTCTGTGTCAGGCTTTTCAGAGCAGCAAGGTGGTGAAGCAGTTGTCCTTTTCATGGGTAGCTTTCCAAGCTGGCTCCTGGAGCAGGGCTGGAGCACCTGCTGGGGGCTGCCCAAGCTCAGGGGTGTGCTGATGGGTGGGAGGGAGCGCAGTACTGTCACAGAACTGCTGTTTTGGTTTCCTGTATGAACTACAGCTGTTGGCCTTGTGCTTTTTGTTCTAGCTGGAGAAGATTCAGAAGGAAAGTGCTCTACTCCAGGAGCTGGAGGACTTGGAACTGGGTCTGTGAAACTTCATGGAAACCCAGTGTGCCATTAACACAGATTCATCCACAATGCAACGCGTATTAACTTGAACACCGCAAAGAGTTTCCACACTGAGTGAAGATGTGCAGGTGCCGGGCTGCTGCACGTTGGTGTTTCTGCCAGCTTTGTGAAGGCTTCGTGTGCTGAGGTGCGGCCGCCAGCGCCCGGGGCAGCGGGATGCTGACAGCTTTGTTCTGATCGAGGAGAGGTGTTCTTCATCGTTGGATGTAGATATGAATAAAGAGCATTTAATAGAAGAAGCGGTTCTGTTCTCGTGTTATGGGGCAGATTTTATGATCTGATGGTTGCTGTAAGGAGTAGTGTGCCGATCCCGTTACCCGACGTCCCCTCAGTGCTACTTCGAGGCACAGTTCGCGGTCACGTTCGGTAACGGCTCGCGGTTCCACGAGGGGCAGGGCTTTCAACGCCGAATTTGGAGCAAAATCGCGGTTCGGTTCGAGGAGGAGCGCGCTCATCCGGTCCCCCCCTCCCCACGCCGCGTGAGGGCAGCGCTTCGCGGGCGGGGCGGGGCGGCGCATGCGCGGAGCGGGCGGCGCTCGCGTGACCTTGGTGTGCGGCGGGCGCGATGCGGGCGGCCGGGCCGGGCGTGCTGCTGCTGCTGCTGGCCGCGCTGGCNCGAGGGGGAGAACTACCTGCCCCAACCCATCTATAGGTAAGCGGCGATAGCGTCTTCCCGCGGTGCGTGCTGGTCTCGGCGGCTGTGAGCGCGTGTGGTCACAGTTCACCCCAATGGAGACGTACGGAGGCCGCGCTGTGTGCTGCACGCGAGCAGCGCTGCGGCCTGCGCCCCGGAGCGCGGCCCGCTTGGGCACCGCGGTGTGCCGGGGCCGTCTGAGGCCCAACCGTCTGTCGCGCGTTGGGCGGCCTTCCGTAGCGACGTGTCTGCGCGGAAATTCCCATTTGTTACCGCTGTGGCTCAGCCTGCGCGCCGTGCCCCGCTGCAGCGAGGCGGCCTGAGCCGCTGCCCGAGCCCTGCCGCCTGCCCCCGGGCCCTGCCGCCTGCTCGTGGCCGCGGGGAAAGCTCTGAGGTACGGCAGGAAAGCAGTGCCTGGGGCGTTATTTACTGCTGTGCGTGTGTTGGAGGGCGATGCCGGACTCGTGAACCGTTTTTTGACCCAATTACCGTAATGACGATGATGCAGATCTAACTCGTGCTGAGAACTGTAAATTCCTGGAAACCGGGAAGCTGTTTGCAGTGTTGTGTTCAGTTGTGCGCGTCTCTGTAACGTGAAACAGCTTCTTTTAGGTACAAAATGTGTCATCCAGTTTAGCCATATATAAGCTGAAAGCAGACTTCTGTTTCATGATTTCTGAATCATAAAGCCATGACAGAGGTCTGCTTAGAAAAAAAAGAGCAGATCTGCCTCTGGGATGCACACATGGTTCCTCAGAATATGTGTTCTTGTTAACGTGTGATGGTTTTTTGGGTTACAGAAATTGTTTACAGAGAAATAAATTTACTCAAAAAGTGTTAAATTTCCTCTGAAACACAATGGCACATTATGAAAACCATTAACGAGGCAAATCGTAGTAGTATGTGGTGAAGCATAACTGGGAACCTTCTAAGTCACTTCTGTTTGTTGTCTTTTAATAGGCACATAGCATCCTTCCTGTCTGTCTTCAAACTAGTATTAATAGGCTTTATAATTGTCGGCAAGGATCCATTTGCTTTCTTTGGCATGCAAGCTCCAAACATCTGGCAGTGGGGCCAAGAAAACAAGGTAAACTGCATACTGTCTTATGTTTTTGAAAAGCAATGTCAGAACAACCCAGCAGAGCCCTCAGGCTTCTGTGGCTTTTGGTCTGATTCCTAGCATTCCTTATCCCAAACTGGTGATGCTGTAGAGGGACAGTTGCAGTCAGCATTGCTGGTAAAGATGCAGTATGGGTTGCTAAAGAAAGGCTGCCGATACTAAAAAGGCACTGGGTTTTTTGTGTGTTTTTTGTTTCTTTTTGGTTTTTTTTTAATGGCTCAGGTAGAGATATGTGCTGGTATTTCTAAAGCTACCACTTCCTTCTCTGTCGTGTCATGACTACTTTGCAGTTGTTGCTTTCATCAGATTTTTAAATAAATGAGGTGTGTAATTTCACGGTTAGAAAAATCAAATTGAAATTCTATGGGTTTTTTTGCAGAACATTCTTGGGCATGACAGACTGTTCCTTGTGGGATGAATACCCCTGTGAGTCAGTGCTGATGATGCTAATGGATTCATGTCATCGTGCTCTGATTTAGAATAACCTTATTCTAGATTTATTTTACTAAGCAAAAACAATGTTAAGTTTGATAGCCTTTACATATTCTGCTGGTGCACAGACATTCAAGCAGCTGCCCACTGCAGCGGGGCTGTGTCTTCAGCCAGTTGGACTGTACTGAAGATGTAGTGTATCCTGCTTAATCACACGGAGTAAGAGCAGGGCTGAGCTGGGCTGGCTGCAATACACCTGTGATGTTCTGAGCAGTGAATGTCCCCTGAACTAACCCCGTTGGCATTGCAGCAAGCAGTGTGAATGTGCATGGAAAGGGGATTGGAGGTGGTGTGTTGCTGAGGATTGCATCATTTCATCCTGAGACACTATGACACAGACAGTTCCGAATGATCAGTTCAGAGGAACGCCCCAGGGTTGACAGTTTGCATGGACAGGAGAAATATAACTTTGTCTAGCCCCTGCAATCTGTGTTAAATCCGAGTGTTACTCTGTAAATGACAGGCAACTTGTAGGGATGGCCATGCTCCCTCATTGTTCTGAGAGTGCTGCCTTAGCCACGTGCTTCTGCAGGCTGGCTGCTAAGGTGGGCAGAGATTTGAGGAGGAAGGGGCAGGTGGATGGAACTTTGCCTCTGTGAATTATTAGCTGGGTGATTTCAGAGCTATTTTGATGCCTGTCCTGGGAAGATAGTGTGCAAAATCGTTGCAAAAAGGAAAGTGAAAGGTAGATTGCCGCCCTAAGACTACATGATTAAATAGCAAAGGGAAGTTCAAGGGTGCATGTACACTTGCAGCACTTGTTACAAGTGAAGAAGATAAGCTGTGACTTACATGGCCAAAGTGTCTGGGATTCTCTCTGTTCTCTTCCAGGTTTATGCTTGTATGATGGTTTTCTTCCTGAGCAACATGATTGAGAACCAGTGTATGTCAACGGGTGCATTTGAAATAACTTTGAATGGTGAGATGAGAACTTCCTGCTCTGGGGTCATTGTGCTGCGTGTGTATGCTCAGGTCTGGGGGAGCTGCTGTCAGGAGGAGCACGGGGTGGTGCTATGAAATGTGATGTTTCAAAATGTGATGTGTGTGGTAGTGCCTTCCATTTTGAAGCTTCAAATGTTATAATAACTGGTGAAATCACATGTCCCATACTGCCATTTATACATATGTTAATTACATCTATTTAAAAATGAAAAATATCTAAGGGAATATTTGGTCACACAGAGAATCTGTATTATGTTGTCTTTGCTTGAGATATGCAGTAAGGAAGAAGTAGCCAACTAGGAAAGCTGTTCATTATATGCCTTCCCTATCCTGTTTTATAATGAGGCTTAGACTTTCAGTCATATTGAAGCTACTGATGCTCCCGGAATTTCCATTACCTGGGGATGGCAGTATGATTCCTCAGGTTAAGAGTCTGTGGATCTTCTGCCTTCAATTAATTCTGTGGTTTTAGAGATTATGTAAGATAGCTGGAGTACCGAATTTTTCAGGCTGTAGGTACAAGTCTGTCTGGCTGTGTGTTTTGTTTCTCAGTTTATAATGATACAGGGTGTGTATCAGTGTAGTAGTCAAGCTATATACTCCAGAACCTTGGTAAAAACTGACCACACTGAATCACAGTAGTTGAACTTGGTTCTAAATCCCAAATTTGAATTGGCATCAGAGCTTTCCTAGGCCTGTGGTTTAGAGACTCAGAATGCTATCCTGCCACTCACTGTGAAGTTTTTAGACATTCTGTTCATAGGAATGGATATTTTCAACCTCTGAATTCATGTGCTGCACTTCTATATGGAAGTGCTAGACTCTTGGTTTGTGTTTTAGTATTTCCAGAGTCCTGAAGCACTGTTGATGCAGATATTTCAGCATAGAATAGTATCTGCCTGCATAGCTTCCTCGGCCTCTTGAATGTTGTGTTTAAAGTAGTTTACCATGTTCCTGATTTCCTCAGTGTAACTGTGCTTTCTCTCTTCCTGTGTTTTGTGCTAGATGTTCCAGTGTGGTCTAAGCTAGAGTCTGGCCACCTTCCTTCCATGCAGCAGCTTGTACAAATTCTTGATAATGAAATGAAGCTCAATGTGCACATGGAGTCAATGCCACACCATCGATCATAGCCCCATCTATCAGCACTGAAACTTCTTGTAAGTCCTGCGCCGGTCACCAGTGGCCATTGACTCAGATGTAAATTGGTTTTGATATTTGTTCATTTAAAAGTGTTAAAAGGAAAAAAATTGTTAGGAGCTTTCATTTGGTCCCACCTGCAGGAGTGAGTGACCTGACTGTGTTCAGACACCTGCACAGGCTTCCTTTGGAGCTCTCTTTAACGAGGGGGAGAACAGTTCAGAGATTGTTACTTTGGCAGTGCCAGTTCAGGAAATCAGAGAAATCACTGATTTCTGACTTGTGCAGATGTACCCGTTTTGTTTGGTTCAGTCCAGTTTGTCTTAGTAGTACAGCAGAAGTCATCTGAGTCGTGAAGTTGTTTTGTACTTTAAAAACATTTAAAAGTTTGGTATTTCCTGTGCTTTCCAGAAACCTGGCATCCTATTCATATGGATTTAGGGGATCTCAAGACAGCATTCTTTATGTTGCCAAGTAGATTGTGACACTTTTAAGCTTACAACATGTGCTAAGGTTGTTCTTACGTACAAATGGGATATAAGTTTAAAAATAAAATAAACCCCTCCTCAGTTTTATTTCCATCCACGTGGGAAGTAACACTGCACGTCGGGAGGGTGGCAGTGAGTCCCCCTCTCTTTGTGTTCTGTCTCCTTCTTTATGGTCGTACTGACGTAGCATCATTCTGATCGTATCCCTGCAGACATCTGCTCAGAGTGAAATAAAACCAGTCCTCTCTGGTCATGAATTACGACCTCGTGAGATACTCTGTTCACAGTTCAGCTTTTATTGCCAGAAGCACGTGTAGCCTGCCTGTCCTGTGAGCTTGCAGTGAGTGCCTCAGCTCTCTGCGTGGTTGGGGCAGGACTGGGCTGGCTGACTTAACACTGGTGTCACTGCTGATGCTGGTGCTCTTGTCTCTGTTTCCAGGCATTAAGCTGTGGTTTCCAGGGCCACGTGTCTCGGACCAATGAAGGCCTGTACTGAAGACAGCTTGCTGTTGGTGCAGGCTAGATGCTTCTCTTGCAGTCACGTTGTGCCTCCTGAAACAACCTTAATGAAAGACATCTTTCAGTGCTGGCGTGTTTCCAGATACTGCACATTCATGGAGTGCAATAATACTGTATAGTTTTTTTAAGATTTCATTCGACCAGTTCATAGTTCAACAATGCAGGCATTACTAATTGTAACTTATTTTATATTCATGTTTCACGCAGTGGCAGATTGAGTTGATACCTAGTTTTCCCTTGGAAAAAGTTTGTTTAATCTGTTGTATTTTATATGGATTTATGTTCTTTTTGTAGTTTAAAATGAAGTTACAGGAACGTCTGATGCTGTCCTAAACTGTTAAGTAATGGGCAGCTGCCTGTCAAATATCTCTGATGGGGTAAAAGCAGGTTTGTATATTTTTCAAAATATATGGCAGAGTTGAACAGTGCGTTATATACTAAATTATATGAACAAGATTATATTCAGAATAACTGCATCATTTTGTGAATTCAGTAAAAATTGACGTCAGCTGCTTTTCAAGTGGTGTAGGCCAGCTTGAGAGGCTTTCCCACAACCATTCTGAAGAGTTTAGAAGCTGTGCCTCTCTACTGTCCAAAACAGAAATAGGAAATGGAATTTAAATAAAGAGTTCTCATTGACTGTGTGAAGTACCCGTGAGTTGCTGATGGTGATGACATTCTTAAAACTGTAACTGAAAAATGCATAAAAAGTCCACTTCCCAGAGCCATTAATGTTGTTATGTGTTGGTTGTCTTGCGTGAGCCCCGTTCTGCAGCCTCGCTCCTATAGGATTTGTGGCCCAACTGTACAGTGCAGTGCTGCTTGGGGTGAGGAGCTGCATGGCGTGTGGGGCGGCGGTGGTTGGCACAGTGCAGCTCTGAAGGGGTGCTGTGGATGTTGGGTGGCTGCAGCTGTTGCTGAAGGGCTGAGGGGAACCCATCAGTGTCAGGTGCCACTCTGGGTCTGTAGTCATAGAACTCATTAAGATTGGGAAAGATACTAAGATCATGTAGTGCGACCATCACAGCATCACAGACTTGTGGTGGTTGGAAGGGAGCTCCAGAGATCATTGAGTCCCACCCCCTGCCAAAGCAGCTCCCAGCCCAGGTAGCACAGGCAGGTGTCCAGGTGGGTTTTGAACATCTCCGGAGGAGGAGACTCCACCACCTCCCTGGGCAGCCTGTTCCCTCACCAGCACATCCACTAAGCCATAGTCACTGCAGCTCTGGCTCAGACCCCTAGGATGGAGCTGAGGCCTCTCCTGGGCGTGGCACACTTAGTTCTCTGCCTCAGCTGAGCTGCTGGAGCTGCGGGTCCTGCTCTGGTCACTCCTGTGACCTGCTGGGGCCACCCTGCCCAGTGCTCCAAGGGAGCTGCCAGGCACTGGCACTGCTGTCCAGGGGTTGGAGTCGCCATCCCTGGAGGTGTTCAGAAACGGTGGAGATGTGGCACTGAGGGACGTGGGCAGTGGCTTTGGTGGGGGTGGATTGGGCTTGGGGATTTTAGATTTATGGTTCTATGGAAGCTGCAGGGAGCTGCTGGCAGTCAGGCCATGAGCTCCTGGGGCGCTCAGTGTCTCACCTTGTGGAGGTACAGATGTCTCATCCTCTGCTTGTTGTCCCTGCTGCAAACTATGGGGCTTCACACCCTTTGTAAAGCTACTTAATGTGCTTCCTGGGTCCTCCTTATCATACACTGCTTTTGGATGGGGAGGGGGGAGAGCTTCTGTGTGCTGGGGCAGTAAATCAGACAAGAGCTGCAATGAGGGCAACAGTCACTGTTTCGAAGTACTGTCTAACCCAGCTCAGGACTTATGGAGGGATTTAAGTAAGGTTTTGAGTAACCCCAAAGCTCTGTCCACCCAATTGAAAGAAAACACTACGTCAGTTGCTATAAAGGTGTTGCTAATTGCAACCATCAGACATGCAATGGCCTCAGAACCTGTTTGATTCTATGATGAAGTTGTCTTTTTAGCTATTCTGAAATAGATAAGTCAAAATTTCTAGTGTGGATTGAGTTTTTAGTTTCTCATTAATTATATACCTAAGACAGATCAGACAAAGCAAATACGTGCACAGATGTGTTGCTAGGCTGTGATCTTCCGTGAGCTGTTTGCCTGTCACCTTGGTGATGCCCATGATCTGCTCACTGCCCACAGTATTCCTCCTTTTCATCTGTGCAAGATCACGTAATGAAGTGTTGGGGTTAGGTATGTGAGAACCTCTGCTGATGTTTGTTGAATGCCCCAGAAGCACGGCGTTCACTTCTCGCGGGGGGGCACAGGCTGGCCCGTGTTCCAGTGCTGCTGCAGTTGCCCTGGGCTGCAGGGTCCACTGAGTAGATTTGGTTTAACGGGGGGGGGACCAGGCCCATGAATGCTATTCACTGATGGCTGCCCCCTGAAGAACTGAACAGTGAAATGGAAAAAAAAGAGCCACAGGCATCCACAGCCTGCTAACAGCCTCCAGCAGCATCCACGGGGTCATACCGGGTGTGAGCACACGCAGTATCCCATTGGCCCCCTCCAGCTGCTGGCCCTGCCGTGCTGGTGCAGCCTACAAGAACAGTGTTTCCGTCGCCCTGGCTCTGCCTGCCCTGTGCTGCCACCTGCCCACACAGACCGCAGGTGCCCGGGCAGCAGCCACCTGCCCACCTCAGCTCCTCGCCCTGCGTCATGGTGCCGGGAGCCCGGCCCACAGTGCTCCTCCCTGCCAAGCATGGGTGGGAGCGTCGGCCATCTGGCACCTCTGGGTGCATCCTCCTGGGCG
>VXAB01006465.1:0-13523 GCA_013399175.1 Odontophorus gujanensis
TTGGAAGGGATCCACAAGCATCACTGAGTCCAGCCCCAAGGCACAGGGACAGCAGTGTCCTCACATGCTGCAGTCCCACAGCAGTTCAACCCAGAGGAAAAGCAAAGCAACCAGCAGTGCACACTCCAGTTCAGTCAGCAAAGAGTTTACACCACCCAGGATCCAGCAGAACTGCCTCTGACAGCAACAACCCCCCATGTTACCACTCAGACACTCCTAGCAGGTATAGGGGAGACCTGTTATTCCCATTTAGTGTGGTTTTGATCAGCTTTTTTTTCCTTCTTTACAAATCTCAGCCAGCCCCTGCACAGTAACTGAAATGTAGCAGGGCAGAGAGCAGCCCCACTCTGCAATGGAGCCTTATCAGCAGGTAACACCCCATGCTCGGGGTAACTGAAGGGAAATGAGCATGTTACCATGGGCATAGATGCACAGCATGGAGGTGATGGGGTGAAGCATGGCTGGCACAGCACTAGCAGCTTGTTGAATTAAACCAGGATCCCCAGCCTCAGCTTTTTGCAGGATTGTACACCTCCTGATGTCAGTATCTCCCACCACTGCAGGGTCTATCAGCTGTCAAAAGCACTCAAGAAATATCATTTACTCAAATGGGGGCTTGCCTTGGGGAGCAGGACCAGCAAGATGCTGTCAGAGGAGAACTGGTATCCACCAAGGATCCTTATAGGTGGGTTCAGGGAAGGGGAAGGACCTTCCCCATGTTCCCTGCTTCCAAATACAGTCCCCTTCCTAACTGCCCAGAGGAGGATCCTCCCTGCCAGAGCCAGCGGAACGTGGAGCAGACCCAGCAGAAGGGCTGCTGTTTGTTTTGCCTGAAGCAAAGGAAGTCAGATCATAGCAGGAATGCACAGTCAGGCTGCAGCTCACCAACCCCATCCCTCCAGCTCACCCCATTCCTGCTACAAGGCAGAGGCTCCACTCCTGCAGCACTGTGCACGCATAACATGAGTTCAGCTGGGATGTGGAGCAAGCCTGAAAGCCCAAGAGCCAACACAGCTCACAGATACGTGAGTTTTGCAACCATCCGTTTCCAGGTCTGCCAGTTCCCATCTTCTGCAGAAGTGTTTTGGTGGAACCATCACCACCCTGACCAACAAGCAGAGCTCCCCACGCAGGAGCTGACCACAGAACGAGCTGCTGAGCAGCTCAGATGAAACACATCATCTCCTTTTATTGCACAACTCCTCCAGTGCCCCAGGCACCAGAGTCAGCCACCCCTGCCCCAGGTCTTCACCCAACACAGCTCAGGTCCATGCTCCCTGGCCCTGGGCAGCTTCAGTCCCATGGCCAAGAACTCAGCAGACCAGAAAACACACAGCACACACACATCCTTCACTTAACACCCACAACACAAAGCCTCCACCTGTAGTAGCAATGAGGATGTGCAGCTAATTAACTTTCGAGGAGTTGCAGATCAACAGGAAAAAGCACATTAAGAATGGGAACTCGTGATGGGCACAGCCCAGGGGAATTAGCCAATTGCATATGAGGAATTTTTATTCTGTTTATAAATTGATGCTGGCGATGAGCCCCAGCTCACCCCTACCACCCCATGGGATAACAAAGCCAGCAGCTCCAGCCCCACACAGATCCCACAGGAGTGCTGCACTGCTGCTGCCTTAAACACATGGCTGGGGCTGGTAGGGATTTGGGAAGTAGTGCACACCTTCTCCAGCCACATTCTGAGCCAAACTGCAGATACCACCATTACTACGTAGGACAGTGTCCCCCGGATGTCTGTTTACTGAGTTCTCAAGTAATTCCCAAGAGTGCTCCCAAAAATAGCCTAAAATCCACTGTGCAAAGTGCTCAGTCCCAGAATGGATTCTGATAACAGCTCACATGTATCACTGGTTTTGTTGTGTTCACCCAGGCCAGCACACGCTGAGAGTCCACTGCAGTGTTCAGAAACACATGGATGAGGGGCAGGAGTGCAGCACTGTCCTGCTGCAAGGGGGGTTAATGGGATCTGGCCCCTGCTACACCACTCACTCCTCCCTCACTGACCCCAGGCCAATCTCCCCAGTCTCCCTCCTGTTCATCAAGCCTTCACAAGGCTGCAAACAGCAGCTGAGAAACCCCAGTTCAGGTAAGGAACAACACCCAGATGCTGGGCACAGTTCTGCCTTGCAGGTCCCCCCCACGAAGCACCAGTCAACCCAGGAGAAAGGCTTTTAAAAGGCACTTTAGATACTATTTGCTGTATATCTAAGGAATGCTCCACCCATCACATGCAGCTTTATTGATTTACTCTGCAGTCAGTAAAAACAAACCCTGCATCTAGCTGGCAAGAAAATACAACATTTGATTGAGGAGGTACGTCCAAGGTGGAATTACAGCCTCTATCCCCTCACCCTTTACCCAACCACTGCTCCAACTATGGCTGGGGACCCCAAGAGCTCCCTGGCAGGGTACCCATGAGCTGCTGCCCACCTCATCCCCTCCACTTGCCCAGGCCCCAGACTGACATTTCCACAGCCCCACAAACCTTGAAGTAGAGGAGACAAAGGTGATTAAGCATCATTATCCTATTTAGCATGATGACCCCAAAGCAGAGGATGCCATGCAGCCAGGCAGCGGAAGGAACCGTGTGGTTAATGGGAGGGTGGATGTGCCAGGGTGATGCAGCCCACAAGGGTTTGAGCCCCACAGTGATTTATCATCAGATGCAGTTTCTCTCCCCTCCCCAACCCAAACCACCTTCCCTGCTCCACCAGCACCAAGTTTTGCTTGCACAAACGAGCCTTTAAAGAGCAGTGATCCAGAAAAGGAAGCTCCTGCAAGCCACAGCTCTAACACAGGTTGTGCCCCAAATGCACCCACCTGGACACAAGAGCAGCAGTGGGCACTGGGACTGCCTGCATGAGGCTGGCTGACCTAGCTGCAAGAGGCTGCTCAGGGTCCAGCAGCTCGAAGATGAAAGCAAAACACATGCATGCATGCAAGGATTTAGGAGCAAAAGCAGCCAGGAAGCGTTTGAAGACAAAGAGCAGAGCTGGCTGCATCTTTCAGACTCCTGTAGAATTCCTTTGGGAAGAGTAAGGCTAAAGCAAGAACCCCATGGTGGGAGCACAACACATCACACACACCAGAAGGCAGCAGAGTCAGCAGAGCTGCACGACAGATTTGAAGGATGAGAATAATACTCCTTAATTCCAGCGTTCTTATGCAGTACCATAGACCAAAGGCAGATATTTGGCCTCAGGGACCCTTCGTGCCAAGTGCTGTGCCAACACACAGCTGTTATTAAGCAGGTTCTCCTTCAGAGGCTCTGATTGTTACCCTCAGCCCCAGTGCTTTCTGAGCAGAGGGTAGCACTCCTCACCCCCTCCTACCTGCCCCTCAAAGCATCACAAAGTGGCCTTAACCTGACAATTCAGCACAGGAAGGAGGAAGCTGCTGCAGCATCACTGTGGCCAGAGGAGGGAAGAGGTAGGCAGGTCACTTAGTAGTGGGGTAAGGCACTCCCTGAAGGTATAGCAACACCCTGCTGCACAACCCAGAGCACCAAAACCAGCACACTTGGGCTAGAGATGACATGGAAGGAGGTGGTTAGTAACACAAAGGAAATGCCCAACTGTTCAGGGTTCTGAGGTCCGTTTTGCAAAGGCCACACTCCCCACACACACCCGAACACCCCGTTACACTTTGCTGTCCTCTGCCAGCTCTATAGGCCCAGCAAAAGGACAAGCAAACATGCTAAAGCTTTCCCACAGGGAAGCCGTGAACAATAAAGATGTAATAGATTAAATCTGCCTTTTGTAGGGAATTTAATGACTACAGCTGTTCAGCATCATTAACCACTTTGTCTTGGCTTAACCTCCCCCCCCCCCCCCCNGTTCCCCCCCCCCCCCCCCCCCAGTGCTACTGCTGAGCAAACAGTCGGGTACCAGAGAGCTGATGCCAGCTGCTGGGGGAGCGAGGCCGTGCTTCCCACCTGGAAGCAGCCCTGGAGTGATAAGGAGTCATTAAAAGCTTTTAGGACCCGTTGCTATACAGCACAGCAATGAGGGAGGGGAGCCAGGGACAGGCAGTACTCTCTGCCAGAGCTGCATATGGAAACAGCTCCTCCTGCCCGGTGTGCCCACTGCTCTCACCAACGTTGCCTGCACCTCCTGATCCCAAGGGGAGGGAGAAAAGAATAAACAAAGATCGAGACCGCGAGACGTTAACTGATGAAGAAAGAATCAAGGCTTGGTGAAGAGCACATGGCAGCACAAATTGCTGAGCTGAAGCAGGAGGCAGCTCCCATTGGGACTGGGCTGGGTGTTGATCCCCAACAAAACCAAAGTGTTTCTAACACGCTTGGCACTGTCCCTGGTCATGGCTCCATCCTGCTCTTTGCAACACAAGAATCTCGTGGCCCAGCACTCCTTCCCCTCCACGCACTCCCATTTCAAAATGCACACCAGCACAAAGCACCAGTGCTGGGAAGGAGCGGGTTTCACAGTGCAACTGTTTGTCTGTTCTGTTGAGTAACACCAGTATCAGGCAGCTGATCAAACACACAGCCCCAGCCAGCACCGTGCAACCAGGGCAAACCAGTGCTGGAGACCTCAGGTTGCACAGAGCAGACACAAAAGGCACAGGGCCAGCAGCCCCAGCTCTGCACTGAGAGGTGCTGAGCAAAAGGACGCAGCCCCAGAGCACAGTGTGATTTCTGGGAGCACTGAGAGGAGCCAGGGAGAGATCTGGCACATCTGCTGTGCCCTGTTAGGAGAAGCTCGAAATGCAAGGGTGTGGGGAGCACTGACACAGCTCCCCTGGAAGCCACAGCCATCAGCCCTGCCACTCCTCAAAGGGAACATCCCACACTCCTCACTCATCATCACAGATAATCCTACTTACACTAAAATAAGTGTGTTTTTTTTTTTTAAATCTATTTGGAAGGGGGTTTTTTTTGTGTGTTTTTTTTTTTTTTAAACAGATGAAGCTGTTCATAGGTTTCCAGCCGTAGATGTTCAGCCAACATCTTCTGATTTATTTATTTTTTAATAATACCCTTAGACAGTAGGACGGCTCATTCAATTTTAAGACACTCAGAGGGCTGGCAGCTCTGCAAATTAAACCTCTGGGCTGAAACAGAAGGTCACACCTGAGCTGTGTGCGAAGTGTTGCCAGTGAAAAGAACAAAAGCAGAAGAGTGGAAAATAAAGAAAGCAGAGAGGAAAAAGAGCACAGACAGCCTAAAGCTGCGTTCAGCGCAGAGAGCCACACAGTCCTGGGGAAAAGAGAGTTTCATTAGACCTCTGATAGAAAACAGCCTGTATCTGGCTTCTGTCACAGCAGAAGCCAAAGGAAGCACAGAGGATGCACAAAGCACACGAGGTTCTGTGGCTTGGGACTGCCAGTAGAGCCAGCAGCATTGCTCCACTGCCATCTGTACACAGCTCCCGCACCCACCCCAACCCACAGCCTGGGGTGAGCAGTGCCCCACTCAGCTCCATGAACCCCACACTGGCACAAGCTGTGGCTGCAGCACTGGGTCAGCCCCATGGCATGCAGCAGGCGTGGGGCGGGCAGAGCCTCGGGCACTCACTTACCAGCACTGGGATGAGCAGATCGGCGAAGAAAACAAAAGCTGCTCCCAGAGAAAAGCCCACGGCCACGGGGAGGAAAGCAAAGGCTCCGAAGCTGCCAGAGTGCTCGGCCATCTCGATAGCTGGGGCAAGGAGGGACCAATAGGAGGCAGCCAGCATGACCTAGGAGACAGAAGGTGAGAGGTGAGAGCACAAGGATGACACTGCTCTGCTCCCATGGGCTCTGAGCCAAAGTCCTCACAGACGCTGATGTGCTCGCCCTCACAGGCAGCGTGACCACTGTAACCCAGCACTGCCACCAAGCCCAGCTCCCAGCTCAGATGCATCACCCGATGATAGAGAAGGATTTTCCATCAGTATGCATCAAGAGCATTTTTCTTGGCTCAAACCTAAAGCAGTGAGCGAAGCCCACGAGCTGGTTAGGAGAATTTGCACAGCCACTGCAGTCCTTCAGATGGGAGCAGCTGCAGAGCAGGAGAACCTCCCTTATCCCTGGGGAGCACCCAGGCACTGCCTGCTCTGGGCACAGATCCCAGCAGAGCTCCGTGCATCGCTTAGTGTTTAGCAGCAGCACCTGGGAAGGAGAAGGAACTATCCCAAAAAAAAACAGAATTTGGGATGTGTGGGGTTTTTCCAATCCAGACCAGAGCAGGGCAGGTTCTCTTGCAGCCAGTTGCTCTGGGTGTTTCCCAGATTAGAGAATACAAAGCCAAGCAAGGCGCCGCTTCCACCAGCTCATACTAAAGGACCTATCACCAATGTGTATTTTATCCCCTTATCTCTTCCTCTGCTTTGCTTCATGACGCACTGGGCTGGGTTAATTGGAAATCACCAGCTCAGCCCCAGCAACAACGCTGCAGCTCACCTGGGACCAGCTCTGGGGACTGATTCCATCAGGATCAGCAATGATTTAGTCTCTATCCTAAAGCCAGGCTTCATATAGGGGGGAGGGAAGAGAGGCATGAAGCAGAGGTAGCAAAGGCAGCAGCTGGATGCCCACTGTTCCCACAGCACAGATGGGTCTTGTGACACTGGGACGAGGACAGAGACCATGGAGGGGAGCAATCTTTCCAGGGTTCTCCATCCCCACCAGTGGGGATGCTGTGGGACGCTGCTCTCCACCCCACAGACCCCACAGGGTGGACAGGATGCTCTGCCAGCTGCAAGGTGCTCAGAGGAGGTCCTGCCCAGCTCACTCTCGCTGCATGAGCATCCTCCTGCAGAAGAGAGGTGTGTAATGAACTTCCACACTTGAAACAATTTTTAAAGGAGGAGTGAGATGCCTATTGCTGTAGACACCAGTCCCCGAGGGATTGTGTAAATCTCAGCTCTCTCTGAGTAAGAAGAAAGCAGGCTGTCATGTCAGACTTAACCACAGCTGTCAAACTTCATATTTCAAATGCCACCTCCTTTTAAAAAAACAACAACACACCCCAACATGGAAACACAGGGAAAGGTTTTGCAGAATTATATTGTCATCTTATGTTAAGATAACATTCTCCACGTGAAACAGAGGGCTGACACAGCTCAGCCTCCAGATCCCATTACCACTGAAGTCAGCATCAGAGCTCCCCCAGCCTTGCAACATACAGCCCCCGGAGGAGCAAGGCACAGCTTTAGGCTGCCCAAACCTCACCAGCTCGAAGAGCAGAGCACTGAGCTCCTTGGCTCACTCAGGAAGGAGAAGGGACTCATTTCTGTGCCCGGGCTGTCAGTGTGACAGTGAATCTCTACAGTCACCCTGGAAAGAGGAGCAATGGTTTTTCAGTTGTGGGATGTGACCCTCCCAGCCCACTCCCATGGTCACCAGCCCTCTGCCTCTGGCACACAGAGCCCAGGATTCCCCCTCCCACACCCCAGAGAGACAGGACACGAACCCACAGCATCACAGGACAAGAGGCATCTAAAGCAGAAATAGTTTGATCTCCCCTTCCAGTGCATGCCACGCACTCAAGATGAAGCCCTGCCTGAGTCCTCTGCTCAGATCAATAGAGCACAAAGCTATTCCCACAGAGGACAACTTCAGTACAAAGCCTTCCCATCACATTTGCTGGCAGCACGCAGCAGTCTGCTCAGCTCGGCCAGGAGCAGGAGCCCAGTGCTGGGCTGGCACAAGCACGTGCTGCTCCTGCCAAACCCTCAGCAGAGCCTTCGTGCTCTGGAGCTGAGCTGCAACAACACCGTAAATCCACCAGCTTTGGGGAAACAAAGGGCGAGTGGGGAGGAGGAGGCATCTGTGCACCCAAAGCACCCCCAGGTTGCAGGGTGTCCAGCTCTTCTTTATAGCAATTGGCACATTGGGACACAGCAGGTCTTCTCACTCACCACAGGAGCACAGAGCACGCAGGCAGAGTGGGTTGGGTTTCATCCCCTTGCTTTGGACCTCCATAGCAGCAGTGTTGCAGGCATAGGACTCCTCCGAAGCAGAGAGCCACAACGCTGAGGCTCACATGGGCTCAGAACCTGATTGCTTCACACCAATACAGCCTGGTGCCATGGAAAAGGAGTGAACCCAGAACTGTTTCCTCATACAGATGGGAAATAGCCTAAAATGTGCCAGGCCATAAGCATGGGGCACCCAGCAGCACTGCGCAGGTACCCACCTGCACCAGCATCTCCATCCAGGGGAGAACTCAGCACCCAAAACATCCCAGAACGCCACAGCCCCAGCACTGCATTGCCCTTCCCCACCCCAAGTGGAGTGCCACAATGCCACAGCTGGGCACAGCCACCGCACCCGTGTCAAAATTAAAGCCCTCTCCACTCACATCGCATTCTCTACAGGACTGTTCTTGGCACTTGCAGTGGGAGCACAGCTTCAGAGGAAGCCCTACAAACAGCACACGGATGGGATGAACCAAGCAAAGGGAGATTCCCCTCCCCAAAGAAGATGGGAAAGAGAACTGGAAAGTGAGAGATTGGCAGGACACTTTCCCAGTGGACTTCTGTGCCTGACTTGCTTAAGGCTCCAGCAAAAAGAATCAGCTTCAGCAGACCTGCATGTATTACTGACACTGTTTTAAGCAGCACTGAAAGGGAATATTCAGGGCCAGACTAGTCTGGTGCAAC
Organism: Odontophorus gujanensis; assembly: GCA_013399175.1. Taxonomy (NCBI): domain Eukaryota; kingdom Metazoa; phylum Chordata; class Aves; order Galliformes; family Odontophoridae; genus Odontophorus; species Odontophorus gujanensis. The sequence continues at coordinate 8,628 of VXAB01006465.1, forward strand.
GCAAAGAGCACGTCCTTGTGATTTTTCTGCTTCATCTGGGACAAAAGAAATCAAACTGCAGCCCAATAAAAGGAACAGCCACACAGGGGAGGAGGGCTGGGAGTATTCGTACGGACATCAGCCCCTCGATGTTCAGAGGGCACAGCACCTCCAGGACAACGTGCAGATAACAGAGAACATTTAAAAATAAATAAATAAAATAAAGGTCTGACTGAAGAATATCAGATTTAAGAGAAAAGCCAGAATTCCACATCAGCTGCCCCAGTAAGCAAAGCCTGGTCTCCATGGAAACGCACCGCCTCTGCGTGCCAAACCCGCTGTTACCCATGGTTTGCATGGGGGGAACTGAGGCAGACAAGCACCCAGGTGCTCAGCGGGCAATGGGGTGGAGGCAGCTGAGCATCCCCTTCACCACAGATCCACATGTGCCACCTGGCACAGGCAGCTGCACCACACAAGTGAAGCAAAGGTGCTTCACACTGTGGCTACACCCCAGCTCAGGGTATCACGGCAGTGTGAGCACGGACCCCAGCTCGCACCCGCTCCCCCAGGGACAGAGGTGGACCTGCAGGGTGAGCTGTGGCTCTCCAGGTCCCCAGCCACACCGGATCATCCTCCTCGAGTCACCTGGGCACCCCCATCCCTGTTCTCCCGGCTCAGCCAGCGATGGTAGGCAAGTCTTGAGTTCGTTCCAGCTATTATGCGGTGTAAGCTCTCGAGACACAAGCAGCAGGGAAACTGTTAGCAGCAGGACAGAATTACCACTGTGACCCATCTCACAAGCAAACCCAGCCCAGGAGAGCACCACACACCCCCCAGCAGCCCCATCGGAGGCTCCAGGGACACCGAGCCGAGCACCAAAGCAGTGCAGTTAGAAGCAGTGCAGCACACGGGGTGAGGAGGTTTGCTGGCTCCATCAGAGCGCAGGGGAATGCAGTGAAAGCCAACAGCCTGGATTTCAGAGCTCACACCACAGATAAATTCAGTTCTGTCTATTCCAGCACTTGAAGATGCAGCCTGTATATATTGGCAAGAGATTTACATCAAAGAGACGGTGTTTAGCAGAAATTCCTTCCAGCATAAGTGGTCCCTAATCGCTGTCTGAAGAAGTATTTTTTCTGGGGTAGAAAAGAGAGAGAACGGCACAAACAGCTTTCAGAACAAGCTGCTCACATCCTGCTCTTCCTCCCCGCAGTCAAAGGGAACAGAGCACCCAGCAGCACAGTCAGGTGTCCTGCTGGTGTTCGCTCTGGACACCGCAGTGATCTCAGGAAGGTTTCCCATTCCTGCTCCCAGCACAGCAAATGCAAGGAAGCCACAGGAAAGCAAACATTTGCAGGACATCTGCTCTGGGGCTGAGCCACACCTCTGCCACGCTGGGATGACTCAGTGAGTGCTAACACAGTGCCTGTCAGAAGGCAGCAGCACCCAAAGCACGTCCTGGTACCCCTCCGATGAGGACAGGAGTGTCACAGCTGAGGATGGGGACAGCAGGAAGCACCTGGCAGCATCTCCCTGACTTGCAGATGAGCTGCTCATAGGGACAAGGATGCCTCTGGGAGAATAACAGCTCAGAAACCAGACACTGGAGCCAAGCTCCAGAACAGGCAATTCCTAAAACAAGTGATTAATTTATAAAAGATGACCCAAGAATTTGCTGCAACAGACTAGCTGAATTATTCACATCACACGCAGGTCACTGAGATGGCCCACAAAAACTCTGCTAGGAAGCAGAGCAGCTCTGCAGAGCTCCACCTTACCTGCCAAGGCATGGGGGCAGCTCCTCCAGACCCCAGCACAGTTGGGTTTGCCTCAGGCATTTGGAACAGAGGAAGACCTGCGATCTCCAGGGCTGCAAACAAACTTCATCTTGATCAGTGGGGCTGTGGTGTTTGGAAATACACACGAAGCAAGGAGCCCTGCTCTACACACAGCACCAGTGTTAGTGGTTACAGCTGCAGGACAGACAGGTTGCTGCTTCATCCTGAAACCTGGCAGCACCTCCCATGCTCCAGGTACAGGGCCAGGACACAGTGAGAGAGACCTGGCTCAGCCCTTTGCTGTGCATCCAGGGGCACTGGGAAGGCACAGGGCAGCAGGAGCTGCCTCCAAGCTCTGCTAACACAGCAATGGATCTGACAGCATGTGGGAAGTCCAGACACCCACAGCCAAACCACTTCTGAAATCCCTCTTTGCAGCCAGCTCCCACAGCACACAAGGCAGCACTCCTCAGGGTTTTCTACCAGGGACTGTGTGTCCTCCTAAAGCCTCCAGGTGCTGACAGAGTGCTGTCTGGCATTTCAGCAGGTCGCCAAGACACACCGGCTCTGCAGGTAAAAGCAGCACCTTCCACCAAGCACCAGCAGCCAGAGAACATCTCCAGCTCTCAGACACAGAAAACAAATGTGATTTATTGAGTCTGAATGAGCCTCCACTTGCTCATAAACACCCCAGAGTCTGGGCAGTGGAACATATTCTACATTTACAAGCCGCAGTACAGCCTCAAACCACAGTTGCCACCACAGTTGTACTTTTTCCTTCAAAACAACCCAGTAAGCACTACACTTACCATACACCCTTGATTTAGGCTCCACTGCCTTTATTCCCAAGGAGTTTAAGCACCTCAGCTCAGTAGAACAGCAAAAAACAATCTGTGCACACTGGCCTGCAGGGTAAGAGCTCTCCTGTCCAACTGATCTGCTCCAGGACAAGGAATTCAGGAGCCCAAGGAGGTAAGAAGAGTGTAACCCCAAAACTGGCACCCTCACACCCCCAGCCAGCACTGCACCGTGCCCCTCTGCAGTCACACCACAGCAGCTGCAGCAGGTAAGCACCACAGGATGCTAACAGCAGCAGGCAACCAAACGAAGCATGGAAGAGCAGAGATGTCAGCAGGAGAGAGCACACGGAGGTGCTGAACACAAGGAGGACACAGCACTTACCCCTGCAGCAAAGCCCAGGCTACCATCCAGGATCTGCCTCTGAAACAACAGAAAGAGCACAGCATTTACTAAGGGCACAAGAGGCAAAGTGCAGCCACACCACAAAGGCACAGAGAAGTGGCAACTGTGCTGGTGTCACACTAAGGTGACTTTCTTCTTCCCATTTTTGCAACCCAAGTGATTGCCACGCTGGCATGCAGCATGCAGTGCTTTGAAACCCAGTGCTGCAGATGTCCTCCTGGGGCAGAGGTGCCCCCTCCAGTGTCACCCAGAGCCCAAGAGCTGTCCTGGCTACAACTTAATGTGCCATCCCACCAATGCTGCCCCATGATCACCCCAAGGACGTAGGGGGCAAACCAGAAGTCACTTGCACACCACTTCCATTCATCTCTCCTTCCTTGAAGATTTTTACTCCTCTTACAATGTGCTGCTGCAAACAAAGCCTTTAGTCTGTAGCCCAGCACGCACCCTGCCTGCTTCACCCACAGCAGTTTTTCTCCTTTAGTGCATCACCCTCCCCCAAGAAGAAAAGCAGCGTGCTGCTGCAAAGGGAATCTCACTTTGCAGCTCACTCCTGAATAAATCATCACAAGAGAGAGACATAAATAATAAATCCATCACAGCAATTTTGAACACAACAGCAGTGGGGGGTGAGGTCTCCAATTCTGGAATATGAAATAATTTAAAGATTATCGTTCTGCTTGTTCTGAGCATCACACAGCAGAAGGGGAAGAGCCTGCTGCTCTGCCCCACACGCCACAGCCCAGGGTTGGGAATTTCATTTCCTCCTTTGTTGTGCTGGCACATGGGAGAGGAACAAGTTGGATTCTTTCCCTCCCAGCCCAAGGACCACTCAGGGCCAAAATAAAGTCTCTCCTGCTCAGATCCCAGCAGCCAAAGCTGCCTGTGAGCTAAGCACAGCCCCTGCCCCACACTCACCTGCCCACTGGAGAAGATGAACACCAGTGCTGAGCCAGCTGCCGTCAGACCCCAGGTGAGGAGGGTCCCCAGCACCGCCTGCAGCACCGGGCCCTGCCCTGGGATCATGGTGAGTGCTCGGGGAGCAGCAGCCTAGGAGAGATGAGGAGTATCAGGAGAAGCCTGCAGCATGAGGACTTGGAACAACCCACGTGTCGCTGCCTGGTTGACAAGGGAGCTCAGCCGCTCGCTCAGGGGACAGAGCTCACTGAGCTGCATGCTCTCCCTCTCTACGTTTCTTGCTTCCCCTTAAAGTTGTTGCAATTCAACGTAACCACAGAGGAGAGCTCACAGGTAGGTCCCACCCCACACACTGCTAATGTTGGGCTCAGACCCATGGGCTGCTCTAGGGGCAGGAGCCATGTCCAGGCAGGGAATGGCATTCTCCATCCGCTGGAGCGTTTCCCAGGTCTGGAGGGTGTTTTGTTTGGAGCAAGCACGCGTTCAGCTCCCACACAAGCTCTTCCATCGTGACCTCATGTGCACATTGAGGAGCAGGAGGAACACAGGGATCAGGCTGACACCTCACTGAGCACAGCTCGGCCCACATCCCCTGGCAGTTCCCAGGAACATGCCTCACGCCCCATTTCTTTGTGCCAAAAACCTGTCCTACTGGCACCAAGGGCAAACACCCTGACGGTGCTGCCAGGACAGCAGGAGAGGAACCAACCCTGGGACGGGCACTGCAGCATAGCTCAAAACCTGCAGCTGAGGGCTATGGATAGTCAGGAGGGGATCACTGTGCACCTGAGAGCAGCACTGCTTCGTAACAGACAGGTATGCTAAGAAAGCACACATATAGGGATAAATATATCTTCCTACACACACACCTTTGCTTCCTTCTCCCCCCTCTCCCCGGCAGGTGCCAGCCTTACCCCAGGAGTGTCAGCAGCTTGGTCAGCCACCTGAACCCGGACAGAGGGACATCCTCGACCCCTCCAGCTGTGCCCTCAACGTCCGCGGAGCCCCCAAACCC
>VXAB01006466.1:0-78841 GCA_013399175.1 Odontophorus gujanensis
CTTGCCTCTGGAGACCAAGACCAGAATAAAATTATTTCATCAATCATCTCAGATGATCTATGAGCACAGAACATAAAAACAAAACCTACAAGCAAACAAAAACTGTAACAAACACATATTTTCGCATCTATGTAGCAAGGTCTAGGAAACTGAGCATTTTTCTTATTTGATGGCACCACGTTTTCCCAAGTCAGCAAAACTACTCGTACTAAATACTCTCTTAACAATAGCAACAAAGTTTGATATAGAACAATTAAACCAGCTGCCTAAAACATACAAAATGTTAAGGATATGTAATCTGTTTTTTAAAAATGTAAAGTTGTAGAACTACTCTCATTACCCTGAGAATTGCAAAAGGAGATAAACAAAACAAAAATCTACAACTTAAATAATTTACATGTAATTGTTTTATGCACCCAGAGAAGGAACAATCAATACCAATACTTTTTCCATATTTGTCTCCCTCCTTGTCCTGTAAAGCCCTATTCAATGTCCTTGTAAAGTCACTGACTATCTACATTTTAGATATCCTAAGATTTTCCAGATATTAAACATGAGTAAAATAACAAGAACTGCCACAGTGATAGCATAGTGATTAAAGTGAAAAGAAAAAAAATAAGAGCAGATGTGAGCTACTTTTTCTATTTAACTAAAATGAGCCTTCAATGGTGATGAACCAGCAAAAAATATACCAAAATATGTTTGAGACTAACTAAAATCTTTACAAGATTCAAAGAATCAAGAATTATGCCATGAGGTCTTGATATATGTTTTGTTTTAAAAAACAGCAAAGCATGCATGCACGCATGCATTAATAAATAAATAAAGGAGCAGAAATTAGCTTTCCTGCTGCACTATATGAAGAATTTGAAGGTGCAATCTGTGCTGTTGTGATGAAGTAGATCAATAAAAAAGAATCTGCAAGAATCAACAAAACTGCAGCATAAATTTCTATTCTTTACAGTTCTTCTAACTTTTCTTCAAACATATGCTTATTGAAGAACATCTAAAAGCTATCTAAAGCAGAATTCACATATTACATGAAAGGAAAATGGAAAATAGTTCTATGGAGGTAGCTGCATTTTCAGTTATGGTTGGTAGTGTTTTCTAAGCTAAGTCTGCTGCATTAAATATGTAAGGAATTAGATGAAATTATTACCAAATATTTATCTAAAAATAAATCTAATTTAAAGTTTTAAATTAATCTTTATACAGATTTAAACTATTACACTAGGTCTCCTCTTGGGAAGATAAATAACTCTGACCCACAGCATATGTATTAGATAAATCAGAAAAAGAAGTCCAGATGGGTGTTTCTGTGAAGCTACAATAATCAAAAGCCAAAGAAGGCGGTGTTTTGGTGCGCTACTGCTGAACAGATATATTGTCAGAAATATGGGGAAAGTTTGTGATCTCAGACTTGAACCACCTTCATTTATGCTGGAGACATTTTGTCTAATTGCTTTTATATAAACTGATAATCATCATTTATTTTCAGAAGAAAAAGTGTGGCTTTTTTAACTGTTGTCATGGTACCTCTTTGGAATCAGTTGAAAATGTATCAGTTCTTCCAAGGATTCTAAGTGCTTGAACAAGGAGCAATCTTTTCAAAAGAAGTTTTCTTCCTAACTTCAATTATGACATAAAATAAATTTTATGTGATAAAATCAGAATTCTTAAAGACTCATTTGGAAAAACAAGTATATATGATGGACAAGCTGGGATGCTATTTCTTATTTAAATCCTCTGATGTCAGATGAAAAATATGAGGAAACACATCCTGTAACCTCATTTCAAATTCTGCAGCATCTGTAACTTCTGTAGCAAAGAATCTTTACAGTAGACCAGGTAAAACAATATTCAGTGTAATACTGTATGCTCAGTATCCATCCCATCCTTCTCATACAGGATGTTTTAGAAGCAGTCAGGATAACAGTGTTAATCTTGTTACTAAATATAAGAAGAGATATCACGCTTAAATCATATGTATGAAAATCATATTTTCTCTTTAGTTATAACTGAATTTCTTATTATCAGGGCTGAGCTTGTTAGCATACCCACTTAAAGAATTTAAATCATTAAGTCATCCAATAACCCAGGCACTGCACAGTTGATATAAGGATCATGTATGAGATTAATTGGAGAGAACTTGATTGAACCTTCAATATTAAGTTATGACTGATTGACAGAATCCCTCTTTATAGGAATTTTGGAAAGTTCTCAAAATTCTCTGAGGTAGCACCAACTCTGTCTCATCCATTTCATGTGAGTGAAACATCCAAAGGCTCTCCTGAGTTGTTTCTGCTGCAGAATTAATCACACTACACATAAATATTTGTAAATAGTCAATATAAAGGTTTTCTATAGAAATGTTAACAGAAGACCGTCCCCATATGCAGTTAAAAAAAAGAAATATCAATTAATTACACATATAATTTGCATGTTTGCTGATAACACGAAGCTGGGAGAAATGGCTGACACACTGGAAGGCTGTGCTGTCATTTAGGGAGACCTGGAAAGGATGGAAAGTTAGGAAGGGCGGAACCAGATAAGGTTTAACAAGAGCAAGTGTAGAGTCTTGCATTTTGGGAAGAATAATGGTATGTGCCAGTACATGCTGGGTGGTGACCTGCTGGAGAAGAGCTCTACAAAGATGGACCTGAGTATCCTGGTGAACGAAAGGTTTCTCACGAACCAGCAGTGTGCTCTGGTGGCCAAGAAAGCCAATGGCATCCTGGGGTGCTGAGTGACCTGGCTCTGTTCAGCCTTGAGAAGACTCAGACGGGATCTGATCAATGTCTATAAATATCTAAGGTGTGAGAAGCAAAGGGATACGACCAGACTCTTTTCAGTGGAGCATGGCAATAAGACAAGGGGAAATGGCCATAAATTGATGCATAGGAAGTTACACACAAATGTGTGTAACAACTTCCTCACACTAAGGGTGATGGAGCACTGCATCAGGCTGCCCAGAGTGGTTGTGGAATCTCCTTCTGTGGAGACATTCAAGACCAGCCTGGACTTCTACCTGTGCAAGCTGGTCTAGGGAACTGCTTTGGAGGGAGGGTTGGGCTAGTTGGACTCTCTAGAGGTCCCTTGCAACCCCTACAATTCTACGATTCTCTGATTTGGTGATTAATAGGGTGGTCACATACGTGTCATATCACGTGTCACATGCACATAAGAACAAGAGGAATAGTTCAGGAAATGTCACTTGGTTTATCTGAAGAAGCTATTGCAAGGATACTCGCATTAGAAATGTCACTAATGAACAATAGCAGGCCATTCTTTTCTGGAGAAACTCATTTCTGTGGAATTCTTTCATTACAAAATGCCTTTTTTTTTTTTTTTTTCTTTGTAAGTGCTGTGTTTTGATTGTCTGTGCAATTGAAGAAAACAGTCAGTTTACCTGAGCAATAGGTTTGCATCTGTGCATCTAGATCTTCTTGATATTAGAAACCTACCTAAGAAACCTACCTAGGAAAATGTGCTCTGCACAAAACGATAGGATTAAAATTTAAGGTCAGATGGAAATATTTTGTTTTTATTATGAAAGAAGTATGTCAGAAGAAAATACAATCATGGTAGACCATTTACATGATGTAAAATCATTTTATAAAGTTACATCACTGAAAATTTGCATATCATTCAAATACTGTATTTAGAAAATTATTACTATTATTTTGTAGGTACATATTCTTAAATTACAGAAATTAAAATATTCTGTAGTATTGGTCAACAAAGCTGTGATTTTATTCCTTTCCTGTCATGATGGGTCTTGGAGTAATGATTTTATTCATCACAAAAACACAGTGTAATTAATTCTGAATAAAGAATTTTTTTAAACTTTACAAGATGGATCCACTTTTGAAAGAAAACTGTTACTAAAGCAAACAAAAAAGTTATTATTTTTTTCCTAAATCTGAGAAAATAAAAAGTGGCATAAATCTATCATATTAACTAAATTCTTCACTAGCAGCATGTAGGTCAGGAACAATTAGATGGTGAGAACAAAATGATGAAAACTAGGATATATCATCTTGCCTAATAGAAACAAATGGAAAAATAAATAAATAGGAAAGGAAAAAGGAAACAAACACCACACAATTTAGGGAGCAGCACAGAGGTCAAAAAATAAGAAAAGAGAAATTGTATGTTAGTACAAAGAAAATCAATGGTAGTAGAAGCCAAGTAAGGGGGAAAATAGAAAAATGTTTAAACATAGTAGAGACAATATGAAAAAATGTTTTATAATGTTATTCAAGTTGGAAGAGATCTCAGGTTGTCATTATGTTCATCCTTCTGCTCACAACAGAGACAGTTCTGGGGTCAGAACTGGCTGCTCAGGCCTGTGTGCACTCAAATCTTGAAAACCTCTATGGAAGGAGACTTCACAGCTTCTCTAACCAACTTGTCTTCTCTGGTCACCTGCTGAGATGTCCTCATGGAGAAAATGTTATTCTTTACATGCAGCCTAAATCCCTTTTATTCAATATTTCCCAAGTTGTCTCTCGTTTTCCTTCTACGTGTAGCTATCTAGAGCCTAGCTCTATTTCCTTCAGAGGCACTGGGATGCTGCTGTTAGGCTGTATCCCTGCTCCAGGCTGAAATAACCATGGTTTCTCAGTTTCTCCTCATAGGGCAAGTGCTCTATCTCTGCACCAGCTTTTGTTGAACTTGTTCCAGCTTGTGTGTGATACTGCTGCATTAGGGGCCAAAGGTGGACACAGTAATGCAGACGTGTTTTAACAAGTGCTGAGCAGAGGGAGATAATCATTCCCTGCATTGTCTGGCTATGCTTCGGTTCATGTGACCCAGAGAGCTGTTGGACACCTTTTCTGGTTGAGGTGTGGCCTGCTGCCAATCAGGTCCCAAGGACTTTTCTGCAGATCTGCTCCAAACTGTCACCCCTAGCCTGTATTTTTGAAGGGATACCTCTGTTCCCTACTCTGTTGTCCCTGCTAAATTTCACAAGGTCACTGTTGGTCATTCCTTCAGTCTGTCCAGTTCTCTTTCATTGGGATTCTACTCTGAAATACAATGATTAATCTCTTCTATCTATTTTATTGTATTATCTCAAATTTCGCTAATATATTTACTAATCTGTTTTACCCTTAACTTGTTGCCGCTGTTTTCTTCATCTAGGCATACCTCCCTACCTTTTTTCCTCCCTCTTTCCCTTCCCCAGGGTGTGAACCTGAGGGCCCCTTCTCCCCTTGTAGTGGAGCTAGGCCAACAAAGACTCAGTGTACTGGAGTACAGATTCCTTTGGAACTCCCCTTCTACTGACCTTTAGGTAGATCATCACCCATTAACAATGATCCTCTGGGACTAACCATCCAACAAGTCTTTTACTAGCATCCCAAGATCCATGCCTTTCCAATAGCATTCTCTCATACAGGTAAGAAGTCCCGCTGGCCATCTGGCAAAACTAACACATAATTTTTAACTTCAGTTTAAGTTTTCTTCTGCTGTGGGAATAAGCTTTCATCCAGAATAAAATTTCTGAGTAAACTACAATGGGAGTCATATTTAGAATTCAGTGAATAATACAGTACAGACACATAGTCAAACTTGTGTTACATAGATCTTTAGTAGCCTTTGAACAAGTGAGCAAAAAGAATGCGATGTGCAACACTGGGTGCTTGAAACCTCAACTTGGTATTGGATCAAGATGTTTTATATGGGAGTAAAGGACAAGTTCTTCCCTAAGGAACAAAATCAGCTTGAAAAGTCCATTTGTTACTAAAGTCATCCCAAAAGATCCAAGTGACAATGGACAAACGGTGACAAATTGAAGAACTGATGTCAATGCAACAACAATAATAACGTCAGTTATTGTTTACAGTATAGATTTAATGTTACAACACATAGTCAGCTGATATTTCTGATACTTGTTGGACAGTGTTAACAAATAGCCTGTGCAACAGATACATGGATTACGGGTCTGTAAAATAAAGTACTCCATCAAATGAAACATCACAGACAAACACAATGTGGACATTGCAGAACTGAGAAGGAAGATCTAAAAGAGAATTAAAAGGTTATAAAAGAAAATATTGTGACTGTCTTAGGGACACTTGAGAGTGATACACAATATGCAAACTGGTTAGCATGGAGGGAGAAAATGTTTGACTTTTTCAAATAAAGACTAAATGATGTTTTTAGGATTATTGCCACTACTTACTGGTCTTGAAAATATTTACTAAGGAATTCTTAAGTTTTCATGTGCTGTACATGAGTTGTATCACTTTCAAACTGATAGTGTTTCAGTGACTTCCAAGAATATTATAAAATTCTAGCTACTATTCATTGTTACTTCTCTTAAATTATTTAATATAATGAATTAAATTTACTGGGCTAATGTCATGTACTGCATTTAATTAGATGTATTCTGCAAGAAATTATCTTCAGTGATTCAGAAAAAAAAATCAAGCAATAATAGGAAGTATATTGTAAAAACGAAGTAGAAATAAAGGTAGTAGATAAACAGGGAAGAAATGACATAACACTGAAGAGATCTGAAAGATGGGTACTGAGATGCAGAAGACAAAAAAAAGAATCATTTCTTCATGGGCTATGTGGTTTTAGATTTGCAGAAAAGTGGAAAAACATCCAGAAATTAAAAAATATATACATTTTTGAACTAGGTCAAAACAAAGTAATTTAATCTGACAGAGGAAATTTACTGCCTAAAAATGACAATCTACTCAAAGCAATAAAAATCACTCTATTATCATTTTAAGACTTCCAGTTCTTAAACAGAAAATGATATATATATCTTTGAACTCACAGCTTATCTTTCACACTATTAAATACAAATTGTTAACTAGAGAATGTAAATTACTGCAGTTAGATTAATGATTATTACATACTGAATTTCAGATGAAATAATTAGACTCAACTTTTAACCCCGATTGTGCAGGTATTTAATCTCTTGTCAGCTGAGTATTGTCTTACCAGATGAAGATAATTTTGGAGGGAAAAAAAGGTAAATTTAAATTATTTCCTTGAAAAGCAATTTTAACACAGGAGAAGCCAAATCTCATGAAAATTTTGTAAATAAAACTGTATAAAAAAAAAGTGTCTTCTTTCCTAGGAAATCCTATATAGTCAGTGGGGGGACATGCATTCCATATTTTTTTCAATATTCTGCTTTCAAATTACCTGCAGACCTACTTGTTTTGTTTCAAAAGTCTGAAAATTTTTGAATATATTTTTCTTCCTGTGAAATACTGAATGCACCTCCAGCTGAGAATTGTTTTTAATTCTGTATTTGGATTTTAGAAATAGGTAAATGAATGTACACTCTGAAAAGAAAAAGGAGCTACATGTTTCTCTATGATGCTCTGTGGTTTGATGATGTTTGTCAGTTTGAATAGATATTTGTGAAGATTCTTTTGACAGTACCATTTTGGAACATTCAATCTAGATAAAAAAATCATGCACTTCATACAAAACAAGCCATAAATCCCAGGAGCTTCAAATACTTTTTTTTAAGAGAAAGATCATTTGAGACGCAACATGAAGTATTTTATCTCCTAATCTATTCAAGAGCAGGCCGGCATTTTTCAATACATAGGCTCAATATCATTTACTCAAAGCCACAGAGAAAGTTTGTGGCAAAGTAGGAAATTAATCTGTGTAGTGTAGCACCACAGCTGTTTTTACATAATTATCTGATAACCAAATATGTAATTTCAGAACCAAACTCTCGGGCTCCATTAAATACAAAACTCCTCCTTCGCAGGTTGTGGGAACAATAAAATCACATACGTGTTTCTTCTTGTCTTCTTTTATTCTATTAGCCTAATTTGGCACTAATTCATTCTCATGGTTCATAAAAGCATCCTTCTGAATCTCTCACAATACGTTATTGGTATCCTTCAGTCAAGGCCTTTGGTTCCTTCTGTGAATTCTTTTCTGGGCTGTGGTGACAGTATTAATTGCTCATTGATGTTTCAATGAAAACATGTTTATGCTGAACAGAGTTGGCTGAAGGGCAAATTGTGTTAATCAAAGCTCATTAACCCTAGTGAATAGCATCTTGAGTCAGCTCCAACTATGAAGTGAATCTGTTTAGAACACTTCCTCATAATTTAGTCCCTGAAGAATTAAAGAATACTAGAAAAGTTCCCCAAAAATATAATAATTATCATAATAATAAAAGCCCTGAAAGACTTAGGGAAAAATAAAAGTTGAAGTTAGCAAGTCTGACAGAAGAGAATTAAAGAAGGTTTGTACCTGCTCTTGCAGTCCATTGTGTCCTTTCAGGCAGATACTTGCTTTCAGGCTTGGTTTTATGTATCTGTTTTGACCTGAGCTAAACAGCGCTGAATCCGCTATTGTCCTTAAGGCAGTTCCTTCCATCAGCTCTGAGGGTGACTGTTTCCTGCTCCATGTTGTCCGTCAGTTCCTCTTCTCAAACTGTGAATTTGTAGCTCCATGCTGTGAGCTACATCTCAAAGTTTCTTCAGATTTTTCAGCTGCTCAAAAGAGAAGGACAAGACCTCTTTTTCCACAAGAGATCCAGCTCATCCTGTCATTCCTCTCTTAAGAAGACATCATGAAAAAAAGGTTAAAAAAAAAAAAGGAAAAACAAGTAAGCAAGCAAGAAAATAAACAAAATCTTATGCACCAAATTAAGACATCGTATTGATTTTAGTATCCCATATTCATTCTTAGTAGTACAGCACATAACTTGCCATCAGCAACACAAAACATTCCTGCAATTTCTAGTGCTACATGTGTGGTAAGTAACCAGAATTAGTTTGGTAGTGGCAGTGTGAAAGACAAACTGTTGGTTTTTTGCCTTTGTGAGGCCTTTCTGGTGATAAGACTCTGACAACTGCAAATTATCAGGGGGGGTGTCACTGTGCCACATTACCTCTGCTTATGGCTGTAAAGATAAGCAAAACTGGGGGCAAGCAGCCTTTTTTGGGGTACAGTTTGGAGAATTTGATCGCTACAAAAGACAATAATGCTTGTACATGGCAACGAGGGCACCACTTCCTGCTGGATTATCTGTTGGGCCAGATATGTCACACAGACAGAGAGAAAAGAAAAAAAAAAGAACAACAGAGAAATGGGGGACAAAAGTCCTTCACTAAACTAAGGACTTTGGAAAAGAACTCTCAAAGAAAAAAAACCTTTGGCAGAGAATTCCTTGAGGGGAAAACCTCTATGGAAGAACACCCTGGGGCCTGCTTGCTTCGAAGCTTCCCCTGCAGTGACATGACAAGTTCCTGAGATGAACGGACCTGCTATGAACCTCGCAGGACCCACGGTGGTGATTATATATGTCTTGCTTTCTACCAAGACTCCTTGCTTTTTTAATCTCTTTTCTATTGCTCATCTTCCCCTTATCCGTAAGCAACTAGGATTTGTAATAAACTGGTTGGGCTAACACTTGACCCTTTGTGTCTTAATTTCGCCATCAGGTATACATATACTAAAAAGAACTTCTTCTCCCTCCCAATAAATTGGAGTGGAATAGGGTGTGGTTAGCCTGGCACAGCAGTCTGAGAAAATTTACTCCTGTTATCAAGTTACTTCTACATACTCCACAGTATCTACACTACTCTGAACTTCATCTTCTTTATTTTAAATTGCCCTTTTCTTGTAAGGAGAAACAGAAAATATAACATGATTAGAGATACTATTTTTCGGTGGGGGTTTTTTTGGTGTATTTTTTTTTAATTAGTAGATTTTTGTTGGATTGACACTTATTCTTAAGTTTGATGTTAGAGAACAGTCAATAATGTGTGCTATAATGTTAGATCTCCTTCATGATCTGATTACTTAAAACAGTAGTTGATGTTACAGATTTAAACAGCCCACTTTCTGAAATGGTGTACTATCTTATCACAGATCATGGCTGACTGGAGGATAAAAGATCTTTACTATGATACATGACTCTGGCTTGCCCATAGTTAAGATGCTTTCTTGTGTGAGCAAGTTCACAGCTCCTGAGGGTATACAGTATTTTTCCATGTTTCATCTACCTCATAGACAGTAAGTTATGGTTCTTCATTCAAGGCAGTATTCAAAGCTTTAAAAATATACATCTTCAAACATGAGATCTTTTTGGACAGGAACATGTAAGATTACAGCACTAAAGTAGGATCAGAAATGGAATCTTCAATAGAAGATAATGATCTCAAAGTCATTCGTACAATGTTAACTGAGCCGCAGTTTTTCCTATCACTTTCAATACTGCTCTTATTTAAGCTCCTTATATGCCACGACATATACAGTGCTTTGAATTAAATACAGTAAGCCTCACTAAGTTATCAAGAGAATCGCTGGGCTGCAGCTATCATATCTCACTACTACTATGTTATAACCTGTGTTCATTTTCTAAGATACTGGGCAACTTAATTAGTGCATAGAGCTTAAGTTACTTGTCGAAAGCATAGTTAGCAGTCCCTGACTCCACAAGGATTTCTGTTGTTCAGTAATCTTTTCAGTGCACAATTCATACTTAGTAAAAAGTCTCGAAGGATGATGTGCCTACTTAGCTTACCTTTCACTCATTACTGAAATTCTTAAGGTATGCTGTTCTTAATATTGAGGCTTTCTAGAGTGGGATCTTCTGCAGATTTCACCAAAACCTTCTAAATTTTAAGTTGAAGTCATTAAAGAAAATGTTTCTAAATAGTAATACTGACACATTGTATTTGTGGACATTCTGAAGAAATATTTCCTACTTATATTTTCCTCCTTTTTTTTTTAATTAATATTACCAGTTCTTTAGCCAATTTATTGTCCAAATTACATTTCTATTATCAAATCCTTTCATGAAATAGAAATAGATGAGTATTACTACCTGTATATTCATTTTCTTAATTTATTCTCTGAATTGCCTGAGTTCTCTTTATGAAGAGAACTTCGTCATTTCATCATATTTGGATTTTTTTAATGAAATCCTTTTAAATATGCAATGTTTTTCTTTTCCGATTATTTTTTATTTCTATATAAAAGGACACATTTATCATATAGTAATTGTTCCTAATACCTTTTACTTCCGCATTATCCTCTGTGACTCATCAGAAACAAATAAATAAAACATGAAGAGAATTGGCAATAGAAAAACTTTAGGAGGATGTATGTTTAAAGAATATAAATAAATTACAAAAGGGAGAAAGGGAGAAGAGTGAATAGTTTGCTGACATTCAACTAAACTTTAATCATTCTTTTTCCAAAGAGGTAATTGCTATTTACAGGAGTTCTAGGTCATGACTCCATCTTGCACCCAACTTAGAAGAAGTGCCTGAACAATATAGCACACCGTGAGACCTGGACTGTGAATGAACACATCTTCAGGCTTCCTAAAGTGCACTGCATCATTAAAAATAAATCAAAACCTGTAAAAGTTGACATATTGTAGCTGTTTTCCTCACTCCATCTGCTTTAATTTGACACATTTTCAGAGAAAAGTCACCATTCATTTCATATCTAAACCTGTCAAATTCTTTTCCTTCAATTTATACCTGAGAAGTCAAGATTCTTAGCATGGGTTTCTGAAAATCTGTGGAGAGTCGCTGTGTATAATAATTAATTGTTGAAAAAAAAATAAAAGAATGTGAGTAAATATTAAAAACTTTAAATCAGAGAAAAAAAAAACACTATTCAAAGCACTAAAACTCGGTGTTAAATAGGAAATGAAAAGTAATTTTTACTTAATATTCTAAATACATATCTAACATTAATAGTGTTAACAGAGGAATAAGACTTTGTAAAATCTTGCAGTGACACAAATGGCAAATATCTGAAAATAACACATCATTTTGTTCTGGTTTCCAGTAAGTATTTCTGTAATAAGTAAAGAATGCTAGGCAGCATGGATTCATGATTCTACCACCTGAGGGAAAGAAGAATAACAACCATTGACAAGTAACTGCAATCAGGACTTCTGTATGTCAGTATGGCAATAAGGTGACAGCTATTTAGGAACAGATGCATCTCTGACTTTGATCAGCAAATCCATCATGAGCCTAATAGACAAAATTTGTCAGGAAGAATTAGTGTCTAACCAGGTATCAGAATGGCTTATTTTCATGTTCAAACAGCAGTTTTTCAACAACTTATGAAAGTGCTCCATTTGTATGCACTTTAAGAACATTGGAAAGATTTTTTCCTAATTTAGCATTTCTTCCTTCTTTCTTCCCTTCTTTTCCTCCCTCCTCCAGTTAAAAAATATAGATTCTGAATAACAGAGGAACAATCTGAAGGAAAACAGCAAATAAGTAAGAAAAATCTACACCCATAGAACTATGTTTTAAATAAAATCCTAAATAATCAACCAGTGTTTATAAGAAAAATTACTAGGTCATACTAAATAAGAGGAGAAGGAGCAGACCTGAGAGGAAGGATTCAAGCGTGTTGGTGGAAGACAGTATGAACAGCCAATGTGGACTAGCAGCCTAGAAGGCCAAAGGTATTCTGGGTTGCATCAAGAGAATCTTGGCCAACAGGTCAAGGGAAGAGATTCTGACCATCTATTCTGCTATCATGAGAATCCACCTGGAGTACCCCAACACAAGAAGGACATGCAGCTGTTGGAGTGGGCCCAGCAGTGGCCCACAAAGACAATCAGAGGGCTGCAGCACCTCCTCTACAGGGACAGGCTGAGAAAGTTGGGGCTCTTCAGCCTGGAGAAGAGAAAACTCCAGGTGGACTTTATAGCAGCCTTCCAATACCTGAAGGGGACCTACAAAAAAGTTGGGGAGAGACATATAAGGACATGTAGCAACAGAACAAGGGGAATGGCTTTAAACTGGAAGAAGGTAGATTTAGACTACATATTACAAATAAATTCTCTAATGTTGAGTGTGGAAAGCCATTGGAACAGGCTGCACAGAGAGGCCTGTGAATGTCCCCTCCCTCGAGGTGTTCAAGGACAGACTGGATAGGGCTTTGAGCAACCTGCACTGGTCGGAGATATCCCTGCCTATAGCACTTGGATTAGAACTAGATGATCTTAAAGGTATCTTCCAATCCAAACCATTCTATGATTCTATGATCTTATGAAATATATATGGAACTGTCTGCTCAACCCATAACACTGTTGTTTCTGAAAAAAGAAATCTTGAAGAAATGCTTGTCAACAAATTAGTTTTAATCTTAAACTTATCTTCTGTGAAATGTATTATTTCTGTGTGATTCTGACTTTGGTGAAAGTTCAGTCTCAAGTAGAGACAAGTTTCCCCTAGTACTTGATATTTCATTGTTTTAATAAATTAAGATAGCACTCAATCAAATTTGCAGAGAGGAATGCAACTACTCAGAGGGCCAGATCCTGCAGAGCTATGTGAAACCCAAGTGCTCTGTTCAGTCTACATTCACTATAGAAGAGTTAATTAGAGCTATAAATTTTTATGTATCTCGCTGTGCAGGAAAGCTGCAGGTTTCTAACAATTCAGTGGGTCTCCATTACTGTATTCCAAAACTTCAAATCTACATGCTATTAATGTGTTGATCACTATGACTACCTTCCATTTGCAATCACTGCTTTTATAACAGGAAAGACTGGTACATGAAGGACTCTGTCACCGTATAATACAGTTTAAGAACATGAAATAAGCTCCTATGGAAGAGAAGAAGAAGGTGCCTAGCTCTATTAAGAGACAGACACAACTACATTCCTTCTTTAACATCCTATAGACAAAATGGCCCCAACCAGGACTGCCAATTTTAGAAAATTATGTATGTAGAAACTGACTCTAACACATTTTAGGAAGAACAGAGAAAGGAGGCATGGGAAGTACAAAGCTGTAACAAGTACTGAACAGTAAATTTGCTGTATAGTATTAGACTAGACCTGAGGATACAGAATATGCAGTTGCATCAGACTGGTTGCCACAACACGGTTTTATTGCAGCCACTAGAAGTGTCTTGGTCTCAATAGGCATGGTTAGAATTAAGATCTACCTAACTTTAAAATTCATTCCAACATAACTCCAGCTAACACTTTCTTCTCATCCAGCAATAAACTGATGTGCTGTGTGGACCCCATCCAGTAACAGACAGCAATAAATATGCATGCTAGATAGAAGATTAAGATATTCTGGTTTTCCCCAAATCTATCACTTGAAATTGCCTGTGAGAAAATTAAAGACTTGACAGGAAAAAATGCAATTAAGCTTTCTCAGGTGTATTTGCATGTGCTCTGAATGAACAATAAGATATAGTGATAGTGCCATTCAACTAGAAAAGTCAGGTATTCATTAAAAATACAATAAATCTAACTCTCTGTGTTTTGAAAAACAAAGAAATGCACAACAGTTAAAACCATTCCTTTCTGAATTTTAAAGTCAAAATAAGGGTATAGAAAAAAAAAAAAACATTTGGAGGGAAAGTATATATATTTTTAAGGTAACAGAACTGATTATGTGAATTTTATGTAGAACATTCAGCACTTACCAAGAATTTTTTAAATAAATTATGAGTTTAGTACAAATGACACAGTAACTGCATCTGCTTTTATTCAGTAAGACAATTTTGTCATAACTAATATTAATTTCAAAATATTTAAAAGAAAATCTTGACAATTAATTTTCTGTGACTTTAAATGTCATAGTCCAATTAAAGTTAACAAAAATCCCCACCTTATATACATTCTTTATTATTTTTATTATTATTATTGTACATTTTTGCACACTCATTGCTTTCATTAAAAGGCCAATGTCATCCAAAACTCAAAACTTAATATAACAACAAACTGGATAGAAATACCCGAGCAAATATTTCAATCACCTTTAACATCACAGAGTTCAAACAATGTATTTTGTACTTTAAATATGCCAATATATTTTATAATTCTATTATTTGAACACCTGCAGTTTATATTTCTCTGTACAAAACATAACAGATTCCTGAAAACAAGATGAATTATTCAGAGTTCATAATGAACTCAAAACCACAATTCATATTTCAGTGCTTTCAGTTTCTCAGTATGATGGCTAAGAAGCTTGTTGTAGGTGTTAATTAATGACAGCATTAATTGTTAATTAGCAAATGTTAAAATGGTAGCAGAAATGAATTCTGAATAGATTCAGGCTTTCCTTGGGTATGAAGTGACAGGCATACCTTTTAGACAACTAGATTTTATCAGTTAGTCTCTTGTGTATAATCAGAATAGAGTCATGGCCACTGTTATTTTTTGACGCAGCCTTGGCAGGTTTTCACTTACTCCTGTGCTGGGAAAACATAAGTTTCAGACAATCCTTTTCAGTATTTTAGTTATTTTTCTCTGATTTTTGAAGAAATGACAACTGAAACTAAATAGTTACATTGCAATGAGAATTAGTAGATCTGGACAAGCTGGAGAAGGGAGCCCATATGAAAATAATGAGGCTCAAAAAGGGTAAGTGCAAGGTGTTGCACTTGGTCAGGGCAATCCCAGGTATGTTTACAGACTGGGAGAAGGACTCACTGAGAGAAGCCGTGTGAAGAAGGACTTGAGGTGTCCTGCTGGACCAAAAGCATGGACGTGAACCAGCAGTGTTCTCTTGCAACTCTGAAGACCAGTAGTATCCTGGACTGCATCAGAAGAGCAGAGGCCAGCAGGGCAAGGGAGTGGATTGTTCCCCTTGGTTCTGCCCTTGTGAGACTCTATCCAGGCCCGGAAACCCCAGCACAAGAAAAAAAAATGAGCCTTTGGAGCATGTGTTCTTGAAGACTATCAGAGGGTTGTAGCACCTCTCCTGTGAAGACAGGCTAGGGGACTGGGATCATTTGCCTTGGAGAAGAGAAGACTGTAGCGATACCTTCTTGTGGCCTTCCAGTACTTAAAGGGAACTTATAAAAAAGATGAAGACTGACTTTTTATATGGTCTGATAGTGATAAGGTAAGAGGGAACAGTTTAAAACTAAAAGAAAGGAGATGTAATTTTGATTTTAGGAAGAAATTATTTGCTCCAAGGGTGGTGAAATACTGGGACAGGTTGCCTAGAGAAGCTGTGGATGCCCCCTCACTGGAAGCATTCAAAGCCGGATTGGATTGGGCCAAGGGAAGTTTGATCTAGTGCGTGTGAACTCTAACCATGGCAGGGGATTTTGAACAAGATGGTCTTTAAGGTAACTTCAAATCTAAGTCATTCTATCATTCTTCAATCCGTCCACAATGTCAAGATTTTGCACTTCCTCCTCTTTGTGTTTGTGTCTAAGAATGAGTAAAGTTAAAGGTTCATGGAACAAAATTCTCTGTACCAAGAATTATCTCCCTTTCAGAATCAGCCAAGCACAGTACACAGGCTACATAGTG
The DNA here is from genome assembly GCA_013399175.1 of Odontophorus gujanensis. Taxonomy (NCBI): domain Eukaryota; kingdom Metazoa; phylum Chordata; class Aves; order Galliformes; family Odontophoridae; genus Odontophorus; species Odontophorus gujanensis. The sequence continues at coordinate 16,268 of VXAB01006466.1, forward strand.
TAAGTATGTATGAAGAATCCCAAAAAGGGAAAATATAACAAAACAAAACAAAACAAAATTGACAGCATGATGTCTTTACAAATAATAAATATTTAATTACATATTATCCAAATGAATTTTAAAGCTTAAAGAGGCAGGAATACACGAAATATCATCAAACTTAATATTATATATGCCTTTATGATTTCTTGAAGGTGACGCTATGTTATGAAGCTCAGGAAAGTTCAATAAAAAACTTGGTATTCAAATGAATACTAAAATTGCATCTTTTCGGCAACAGAACTGGCATTCATTTCACAGCAATTTAATCCTCAGAAATTGCAAGGATGAACACACTTTACCTTAGAAATAATCACCAACCTTTACTTACATTTCAGACTTAGAGATTTCAAAGAGAATCATAAATATTTCATGCAAGTATTGTTCTATGGTACCCATCTGGAAGAAGAGCATTTTCTCTTCAGTTGATTAAAACTTTATTGACCTTACTGTCTGTCAGGTTCTGCTAAGGGGATTTTTACCAAGCTAATTTTTAATATTGTGCTTGCCAAAATGCATCAACAGATTCTGTAAAGGGTAATCGTAAAACTATGGGGAACATTTAATATTACAGCTAAAACCATGGCATTTACATTTTAACTTTTGCTTACTTTCAGATTTTCTGCAGTTACAATGGGAAAATGAAATGCAGACAACAAACATCCTTGCAAAAAAACAGTGAAATGTCATACGGCTGATAATTAAGGGATGTCAGTGCCTGACTGACACTATATCTAAGGTAAATTTCCTTATTAATAACTAATATTTTTTGTCAAAAATTCTCCAAGTAGAAGAATCTCCTTCTCTTTTAAATTTTATTTTATTTGTTTGTTTTATTCTTTCTCTGAGAGAAAAATAATTATTTTCGGAAAGAGTCAACTGTAAAAGGTTTTTGGACAACCTGAGCCCAGAGATCAGAGAGTACTGCTGAGAAGGTGACTGAGGACCTTTTTTGGCAGGAAGCATAAAAATTTGACCACTAGGTTGCTCTGCAGGCAAGAGAGCATCCTCTCCCTGTACATTCTGAAACCCCTCTAAAGGGAGGGCAGCAAAGTCATTACTAAGTAGAGGTAAGGTAGAATACAGCAGAACACAAAAGATGCTACTTTAGAGTAAAAAGGATTTTAAGAACTTTAGTGCTTAAGGTTAGATATGAAAACCATGTTTTCAGTCGCTGTTACTGAACTGTATAGATGGTGTGTGTTTAATCTTTGATTAAAAAACAAAAACATGAAAAGCCTCATAGAAAGCATTCTACAAATGTCCGGTGTCTCAGTCTGACGCACCACATGCTTGACTTCTATCACTGTTCTGCTAGTATTCTGCAGTCATGTTTAAACAACTTGCTTTGTTTGTTCGTTTCAGAGCAAAATGAAGGTACTAACATAAAAATGTGAGATACAAAGTCAACATATCTACTATAATTGTCTTTTCCTACACCTCAAAGCTTCAGGACTCTTTCAGGCCATGTAAGTACTATTCCACTCTTCATAGAGTAAAATGTGATCTTTCCCCTACATCTAAAAATATCCTTTACCCTTTCCAGTCAAACCAAAAATAGTTTTCTTTAAAGAAGGGGTGACCTGGAAAGATCTGATACTGGCCATCCTATCACAGATGTTTGGGACAGTTTAGCACAGAGATAAGTCATAGAGAAACTAATAGAAGAATCTACTGAGAGCACAACTGCTCTCCTGAACACCATCCTAGGGAGTATATAGAAAAATCAAATTAAATCTATTATTTAATATTCACTAAATAAAAATCATACAAATCTCCATTCTCATTAAACAGTAGACTTCTGGGAAAACAAAAAATGGAGAGGGAAAAATGATTTTTTTTCTTCTAGATAAAAAAATACCGAAGTCACAGAATCACAGAATCAAAGTCAGAAGAATTCATAAATGTACTAAAAAAGAGTCATCATGGGAAAGGTGATATGATGGCATTATTGTTTAAATGCAATGTCTATTATTTCTGAGTTTATAATGTTTGAGGAAGAGCAGATACATAAATTTGCACCCACCGGTATAAAAACAAGACCAATGTTTGCTTTTTTCTTTCTTTCTTTTTATAGATTGATGACTTCCAGTAAATTTTAGTTAAACTGCAGGGGAAAAGAAGTCTTTGCTGAGCTGTCCTTCCTGGTTAACTTGAAAAGGACTTTTATTCCCCACCATCATCAACAGTACCAACTTCTAGCATTTCTTTTCTTCAGAGGCTCATTTATCTTTATTTACATCTCTGTCAGTGATACTTGTCGACTAAGTGCTACACAAATACAATGCCTTAACAATTTCCAGACACAAGACAAGAATAATCTACCAGAAAGAGTGAGGAAATGCAGTATTACCCAACACGATAGGTGATCCTCATGTATCCATGCAGTCACACCAACGACTACAATATTATGAAAGCCATCCAGAAATAGCTCTAATTTTACTGAATTTTTACTGATCAGATATTCATTCAACTTTTTGGATATTAACTTCACTGTATTGATAAGAACACACAAACTAGGTCTTTTAAACATTGTTTAAGGAAACATTCATACTCATCATGTTGCCACAGCCATGTCTGCATTTTAAAGTTACATTTCTGAGCTAACAGAGAAATAAACAGTTAACATCTAGTCCATTTCACATAATTTAAAGAAAAACACAAATAGCAGAACTTTGTTTTTTCGATCTGCACCCTCCAGCTTTATTTGCTTACAGCTTTTGTATTTACAGTGAGGAGAAGTTTCATCCCTTTTCCCAAACTGCTCTCCCAGAGAGACTTGGTGAGTGGGGAACTATATGAACTAGAGAGGACAATGTGGTAAACAGCACAGTGAAATAGATGGAAAAAACTTTAATTAGTTTTGTGTCATGAATTTTTTCTTCGTAGAGACATATAATATCATCCCATGCTTTGGATTTTTTTATGATACTGTAGGTTATATTACAGTGATGTTTTTGTTGTTGGATACAAGTGCTTAAGCAGAACTAAGGACTTTCTGACTTCTTGTGCAGGAGCCAGTGAAGAGCTATGTGCTCACTAGGATCCAGGTGATGACACAGACAGGACAGTTGACCTAAACCAGCTGAAAGGATATCCCAAACCAATCAGTGTCAAGCTCATCAGTAAAAGTTGGAGTAAAGAAACAAAGAGGGGAAAACAATCAGAGTGATGGTATTTGTCATCCCAAGAAACCATTATGTATGATGATCCCTGCTTTCCTGGGAGTGGCTGAGCAACTGCCTGCTGATGACAAGTAGGGAATTAATCCTTTGCTTTGCTTAGCTTATGCCCCCAGCTTTTGCTTCACCTAGTAAATTGTCTTTATCTAAATCCATGAATTCTCACACTTTTTTCTTGCCAATTCTCTCCCATAATCCAACTGAGGAGAGTGAACAAATGGTTCTGTGGTGCTGAGCTTCCTTGCAGAATTAAAGCTTGACAGATAGCAACAGCTCCTGTCCTGTGGAAGACAAAAAATACATCAACTAAGATTTCTCTTAAAAAATCACTTGCAGTGATTTGTTACCACATGTGTTAAAAAATAGGTCACAGATATGTAAATAAGAAATTAAAGCAATAAAACATTCAACACTGCATCCATAATTTCTGACCCAAAATAAGATGTTGACCTCTAGAGCTGATAAATCTGCTAGTAGATAACAGAGATCAGCAGTGGGAAAAATAAAAAGATATTTGTAGGAACAGCCCACAAATGAATTCAGAGTGACAAGTAAGTGTCACAAAAAAATATTTACATATAGATGTGATACAATATCTAGCATAAATGACCTATATGTTATTTGGTACAGCAGCAAAGATTACTTCTGCTCTTACACTATATTTACACCACTGTTCTTTTGTTTTCCTCCAGGAAATGGTACCTGCAAGACAATACTCTGAATTAGATGTTTTTTATTGTTTAATTTAAAGTTTGAAAGCTTTGATTATAAATTCACTCAAACAACATCTGACCATAATCTAAGCTTTACAATGGCTTAACTTTCATGGGCTTTGAACTAATACATATGTAACTATGTCATGATAAAACATTATTTCTTCAATGTACTTTATCAACATTCCTTGAAGTACATTTAATCTAATTCAAACACGTCAACCACTAATTCTGCTTCAGGACTTTATTCCAGCTATACTGAAGTTTAATTTCAGCAGCTTGCTTTTTATTAATAGAACTTCCTGAGAACCACAGCACTGGAAAGAGGATCCACATTTGCTATGTATGCTGCAAATCTGAAGAGCCTGTACTTAGAGTAACAAGACAGAAACAGAAGGTAACAGTGACACAATATTGGCAGCATGACAAGTGACAGTCTCAAGCAAAATAGCTGCCTAAGAACCAATGCTCCTTAACTTATTTTTAAGATTTAATATATATATATATATTTAAAGGAGGCTACTAGAATAATATTATAAGTGATGATACTTATGGATTTCCTGCCAAATATAAAAATGGTAAGCTTGCATAGTACCTTGTACTTAACTTCAGCTCTCAGAATTTTCCAGGTTGGAAGGACCTCAGAAAGTCTCTAGACCAATTGGCTGCTAAGAGCACAGTCAACTCTGAATTCACACCAGGTTGTTATGGTCTTATTTAGTTGGGTGTCAAATAGACAGATATAGACAGAGATTTTATGTACAATCTCTCTAAACAGTCTGTTCCAATGCTTGACTGATACTGATTTTCCTTCTATTCCCTCTTCATAACCAGTTGGAAAAACTTTTTTTTTTTTTTTTACTTTCTCCTGCAGCACACCTCAGTAGAGCCAAGTTCTGCATTCTCAGTAATCTTCTCTTTCATATTGGGTGGCTGCTATCAGGTGTTCCTTAAGCCACAAGCCCTATATTCTCTGATTTAACCACAAAGCAAATGCTTCAGGTCTGGAACCCTTCACTGAAGGTGTCTCCTTTTATTGATCTGTTATTATTCTGGGAGATCCAAAACTGAATTCTAAATGTGATCTAACAAAGTGCAGAGTAAAAGAGAAAAATAACTTCATTTGATATATTAACTGTGCTCTTATTCCTATGGCCCAGATTGCTGTTGGTCAGCATATGTTAGGGCATATGGCCGACTCGTGTTCAACACATCGCTCTCCAGGAACCCCATTAGAGCTGATCCCCAGTGTGTCAGTCATCTCCTTCTGCATAACTGGAAGGGATTACTCCTTCCCAATTGTAGAAGTTTGCATCTGTTCTTGTTGGTTTTCATTAAGTTCCCAGTGATACATTACTGTAGCCAATTCAGAGTTCTCTGAATGGATGCTCTGCCCTTGCACATTTTGCATTGCATTTTTCAGTTTGCTGTCACTCACGAACAAAATAGGTGTATTTTCTGTCTTCTCCACACCATTGATAATTATACTAGGTAGGCCCCAGTGTAGAAGCATGAGGCACTCTACTTTCAAATTTTCTTCATACACAGTATAACAATATGATTCACTTTCTTCTTATGAAGTATGCCAAAATTAAATACTAATTCCTGTGCCTGAAAAGGAACAGACTAAAGAGAGAAGAAAGCAAGAATCTTCAAGAAACACTGTAGTTGCAAGCAACCTGATTTAATTCTGACATTAGCCTTGCAATGAGAAGGAAATTGAATCAAGTCTCCAGAAATTCTCCTAACCTTAATTATTCTATGATTCTAAAATAGAAAAAACAAACAAACAACAACAACAACAACAAAAATGAGTAAGTAAAAAGTGGCTGGGAAAAACAAATAAAAAAGACAAAATAAGAGAAAATAAATTCTTAATACATTTCTTTCTCTAGTAACATTATGAATGACACGCACAAGATAAGCAGAGATAAAGTTGTTCTGCGTGATAATGTCGAAATATCAACAAATAAAATAATCAAATCTCTCCCCCTAGAAAAGGCATAATCAATAAATATATTAAATTTGGATGTAGCTTTAAAAAGATGTAGTTGATAATTAAGTACCTCTAATTGAAAAAGCTTTGGTATAAATATATATATATATATGCATGTTATTCGTTAAGAATTTACTTTCTTATAAGACATGAAACAGCAATACACTGTCAATCATTATAGTGATTTGAATTTTATGTCCCCAACACATGCTTTTCTTGAAATACAGAAGAGGGGGTCAATATTCTACTATTTGGTTGATGTCTCAGCAAGCATTACAATTTCATCAACACACATATCACTCACTGTGTATCACTTCTGATACATATCTGGTTTGTTCTGGGTTCAGATTACAAAAATTATGCAGAAAAATAATAGGATGAAAGTCACAACATGCTTATCACAAGTCTTCAGCATAAAAAGAGTGTATACATTAGTACATAGATTGCCCTAAAAGTAATGCTTCCTATTTATTTCCACATAAATTACAACAGATACTAATAACACAACGCTACTTGATAGAACAAATTCTCAGCTATAAAACACTATTTTTTGACACAGTCACCACTATTCGCTGATACATGCAGATGAGTTGATTGAGATACTCTTCATTTTGTGGTGTGACAGCTGTGCACGGCCATCTGGAATGTGGCTTGTCTTTCATGTCACTGTCACCACTGTTGAAATGCACCACCCATCACTGTGCTCACATTCACTGTTTGGTCTTCATAACTCTTCAGCAAGTTTCACTGAATGTCAGTGGGTGCTGTTTTTTTCCACATGGAGGAATTCAATGACACCTCCTTGCTTCATACACACTCCCATATCAGATGCTGTTTTGTCAGACTGTCCCTCTGCTGCCATCTGTAACACAGCAACAAACTGTAACAGAATATTGACAAGAAGGTTCAACCTCTACTGCCATATCACCAGTGTCTACTTGTAGCTTCGTGGGCCAATCTTAAAAAATAGGAGGCCTTACTTTTGGAGCTGACCTTGTAATTTGAAGTTGTAAGAATGTGGTGAACTCATTTGTCTTCTTTCTTATTCCACAGCTTGCAAGGGAATTTTATTAAAATCTGAATAAACACAGAAGAAAAATATAATGTTAAATTAAGATGTATATTTCATTTCCTTTTTTTACATGAAAGCATATATGAAAAAAAATATGAAGTATGGAAAATTGTATGATGTATAAAACCTGATTTCTAACTTGTCTGACTTCATTTCTTTTAAGATGGATCTCCATCTACTGGAAGAATTTACACCTGTCCTGAGTCTGTTGAAGCTACACTCCATATGAACGTGTGCAGATGTCATGGAGATATGCCTGGTACCAGAGAAAAAAGGGAAACCACTAATTGTGGACGTATAATATGATAATGAAAAAAAAAATTGTAAAATCTCCCAGAGAAACCATTTTATCTTACTATTTTTAGCAAACTGTAAATAAAATGTTGGCAGAATAATAAAGGGAAACTTCTCCAGTATAAAAAACACTTTTTTTCCCATCTTTTCAAGCATTATCGCACTGAAAATATGCGTTTTTCTATAAAGATAGATTTACATATACATACATACAAAGAAATCCTTCATCAAACTCCTTCCATCGTGCCCATTACAGATGAAAACACCTGTTACCTTTTCTGTTTCAATTTAACAATGGAAAAAACAGACGAGTACTTTTGGTTCCAAGATGAGCAATAGCTTTTAAAAATTACATTGCAATAATAGACTTATATTTTTGATTATTATTATTTATGCTAATCTTGTTCTTTAAGAGCTGGGATAGAGAGCTCAGCTGACGTAAGAAAAACTGATAAATTCCACCAACCTGGTTTCTTTGAAATTTTTCTATTTAACAGAATTACAAATGTTTCTTAGCAGTTTTTCAAATGGAAGTTGAGACTGTATGAATAATGACAGCTTGATCATGACAAGTGCAGAGAGACGGACAGAGCTCTTTCATATTCTCAGATGTGTTTTCATTGTGTAGAAATAACATGAAGGGTGGGATTCAGGTGCCTAAAACATGTACATCTAATACAGCCTTTGTGGATTAGTGACAGTAGATCCAATATGGAATGTATTGCCAAGGAGAGAGAGTAGGAGAGTATCCAGAGTCCTAGATGACATCTAAAGTGATTCTATGATTTATGTTGTTGTACAAGACATTTATGACCCTTCAGTATTTAAGGGCATATGTACATATATCTGTTTAACACAGATGTAACACAATTACTACAATGTAAATGTTTTTCAGCAAAGATTACACGTTTGATGATTCTCTTTTTTTCTTTTCTTTTTTTTTTTCCCCAAAACTCTACTTTATTTCTCTCAGCTGATCTATCTCTTTGCTTTATTCCAGAAAGCCACTTTCTTCATCTTCGGGCTCATGGTGGAAATTTGTACTAACTTTGTTCTTTGAAACTGTCATCTGCTCCTAAAGTGAAAATTCATTCCTCTTCCCAGCCCTAGCACGTGATACAACATGTGTGTAAATCCTTAGCTTCAAAGAATAAATGAACAGACCAGCACAGCAAAATCACCTCTAGTCATGATTTTCTGAGTCTAGGAAGGTCTGAATATCTCCAGTTAGACCCTTGCTACTTTTATATAATTTTCATAGTACTACCTTGTATACAGAGTGTTCACTGCTACTTGTTCAGTGCTACACTAAAATATACTATATTTTTTCCTTGTACAAGGAGTTTCTTTTCTACATTTGTTGTTTACACAATTACCAAGGAATCTTATTTGTTCACATGCCATTTCCTTTTTCCAGAGAAATCGAGAGAAACAGACTAGAGTAGTGCTTAACAAGGAAAGTTTTAAACATAATAGCACAGCTATGATTTTTACAACAGATTCACAGTCCATTGTTGTCTGAGGACATCATAAAAGTATTTTATCCTTTTTGAGCTCAGTGTTTAGTTTCTGTTAAAAGGCTGGATTACTTCAGGTTGAATTCTGCTCTGAAAACTGGTATAACCAACAGTTGCATTATCCTGTACAGTGGGTTACAGATTTGGGTGATTAACACTTAAGATGAATAGAACTGTATTGGGTCAAAGGCCCACCTTCTAGCATATCCTGTCTCTGAGAATATATGTCTCAGGGAAAAAAAATAAGAAAAAAAGAAAAGGGCAGACATTCTGTGATACTTTATACTTAACAATTCCTCTGGGATAACAACAATGTGAAACTTAAGGACTTTGAGTTCCAGGTTTTATCTTTGTGTTTGTCAGCATTTAATGAATATTTCTTACATAGATCTCAGTGATTGATTTTTTAAGTCATATAAACTTTCATCATCCAGATTATCCACAGTTTAATTATACCTAATGTGAAAAAGATGTATATACATATTTCTTATTCTTTGACTTCCATCTGCTTAAAATTTCATTCAGCGCTGCCTTGTTTCTGTATCATAAGAAATAATTATTAATCATTCTTCTATTCATCCTTTACCTTGACAGTCATTATCTATTTCTTATTCAGTTCAAAACATCTAAAAGTATTTCATTTTTTCTTATGTGGAAACCATTTCATGCTATTTATCATACTTGTTGACCTTTTCTGTACTTTTTCCATTTCTAATAGTTTATTATTATAATCAGAATTGCAAGTGGTATTTAAAATGTAAGGAAAACATGGACTTATACAGAGGCATGATATTTTCTGCTTTGGCTCTCAGTGCTTTTCCTGATTCTCAAGACTCTATTTACTTTTCTGACCACCACTAAACATTGTGCTGATGTTTTCAAGGAGCAAGCATATAATGATTCCAAGATCTCTTTCCTGAATAGTAATAACTAATTTAAAGACTTTCACTGCATATATAGAGATGGATTGTTTTTCCCAACAAGCATTACTTTGCATTTGTGAAAAGTGAATCTCACTTGTCTTTTCATCAACAGTTTCACAAAACGCACATTGTGTTCTTCATTCAGATTTCTTACTTAATATTCTGAATAAATTTAGCACTATCAGCAAACCTTGCCACTTCACTCCCCATTTTCAGATCTATTTCAAACAGTATGCCTCAGCACAAACCTGCATAGAAATCTACCATTTCTTTTCAACTATAGTGAAAATGATTTGAAAATATCTTCTGGACCTCTCCGGTCATACCACCCCAGCAACAATTCCAGTTCAATTACGGGATCCACAAGTCAATAAGCCAGTTTTCTTCTGAAGAAGGAATGAAACCAGGCTTGGAAAACAGAACATTCTGCTGGATTAAAACTATGTGGATTCAAATCACATCTGATTTCAGACAACTGCTTACCTCAGCAACACAGTAGTTGTTGGTTCTTGTGTTCCCTTAGCTACTTTCCTATCCAGGTTACTGTTTCACTGGTAAAAGCCTGCCATTTGGGCAGTACGCACAAGGAATGCAGTCTGCACGTTGTTCAAAGAAACAAAAAAAAAAATGATGACATATCTAGTTTCACCATATAAATACCTCAAAGACCAAAATCATCTTACACCAACAGTTCAAGAGTATGAATCATCAGCATGGTGCTGCCAAATGCCACCATAAGACTGAAGAGAATTTGATTTAAGCTAATATCTGCATATAGAGAAGTGTGCAATGTAAACCAGCATGGTGACGTTGCTTGTCAAAAATGTCTTATCTGTATTTTCACCATACATTAGCTTGAAACCTTGCCACAAACAAGCATTTGCTTTTGCCAAAGCTTTCAGAATCTCAGTCTGTCCATCATCTGAAATTTAAAGAAACCAAGAGCTCAGGTTCATCAGAGGAAAAGCAAGGCTATTGTCCAAGGGGCTCAGCTCCAGAGGCATAATTTTCACCTGTTCTGACACATCTTGGAAAGACATGAGATGTAGTATCAGATGGAACTAGTACAGGAGAGGAAGTTTAGACTGAACATCTTCATTTATTGCATTTGTCTGGTAGTAGTAGAAGATTAATAAAGGAAAACACAGCCTGCCTGAGCTCAGAAGGTACACAAAGCAAAATGTAGTTGGAATATAATTAAGTATACTAGAATTACAGTAGCATTTTAAAGTGTACATAACATTTTTTTTTAGTAGTTCAGAGGTAGTCTGTCCTCCAATGCCACTATAAGCTACGTGAAGCCTTCAGCCTTTAGTGGTTTCACTTTTAGATCTAGGGCACTAAGTAAATGTGATCAAGTACAATCAATGGTGTACTTTTTCATCTCTCTTCCAATTATTTTTGTATCAATTCCATTCACATAAGGTAAAGGCCTGGTAAATGTAACAGCTTATCATCAGTGTCACTGCTGAGAAGAGAATGAAGAAAATCACATTGCTAGTCTGTGATATAACACTGTACTAAAATCAGTCTCTGATTACTGTGGCCAATTTTTTCCCTCAGTATGATCCCTCCTATTTTCTTATAGGCAGTTTGCATTATCATCAGCTAGGTGTCGCTGGTTTTCCTCTAGATGTTTCCTAACTTTCACATATTAGGCTACTTCCATTGGAAACTGAAAATTTCCTAGGACAATAGATAAATACTAGAATCAGGGAAAAAAGAAATCTCTTTTCAGATATCAAAATTTCTATATGAAATATTCTTTAAATCTACTCCTTTAGGTTTAGGAAAACCTAAGAAAAAGTGCAAGTGCCATTCAAAGGGAATGGCACTATACTAAAAGCATTAGTAAGATTGTTTTCTCAGGTAGCAAGAGATAATTCAGGTGATATCAGGAAAGTAGGGTGAAATTTAAGTTTCTAACTGCATCTTTCTGTGTGCAGAATGTATGAATGTAAGTGAAACATGGTGCACAGGTAATGCATTTCAGAAATACTACAGCACAGTCCTCCTGACAACTCAAACTACTCCAGGTTATAGCTAGAAGTGGTAGCTGTTGCTGCTCCCACTCTGTGTGTATTAGATGTATATTATCTGTTTCCAGTGCAGCTCTTTTGAGGCCTTTTTATGTATTGAGTATTAAATTTTAAATTCTGGAGCTGAGTTAAAATGGTGAAGACATGAAGATACTTTAAACAAAGAGATGACAAAGACTACGTATATGTTACCCACAGGGTCTAGTAGAACCACATTAATATATTGGGCTTGGGTTTTTCAGTCCATTATATTTTCAATTAATATTTTCATTAATGAAACTATATCTTTACCTCGCACACATACTCCCACATACATATTCTCACACAGTTAGCAATAGAAAGAAATATATGTAGATAAATAGATCATTTCAAGTTCCCATGCTCTCCTAGAAGCAGCTAAATAAAAATCAAGCATTTCCTTAGCACATACCTGTGAGACATTTTGAGCTTAAAAACTTTGGACAGCAAACCTGTTTAGAAATTATTTGAGCATACCACCATCATTACAATTTTGATATGGACAGCTATGTCCGATCAAAGCATTGTGGTAGGCTCTACATCTGGAAAACAAAAGTAGTTTTATGCAAGTGAAAGTAAGTAAAGGATTAATTGCATTGTTAGAGGTTCATCAAATGAACCTTTGTATATGAGGGACTGACAACCAGCTCACCTACAAATACCTTGGTAAGTTGCAGTGCCAAAACACTGCCCGCAGAAGGATAACCCTACCAATCCACCTGCTGGTGGTCTCAGACTCTTTGATGCTGATTCAAACAATCAGAAATGAATTCCACTGTCAGTCTGGGAAACTGAGAAAGCAAGAGAAGCAAGAGGAGCAGAGTACACAACAAATAGAGTCCATCGGAAGCAGAGGGAAATCAGCATAAAAGTGTCTCTGTGCAACTCAGGCTATTTTTGCAGCTTTTCAGAAAAATATATGTGGAAAACAAACAGTGAAGCAATCAAGTACTTATTTATTTATTTTTAACCAGTAAGAATATATTAAGACCATAAGGAAGATATACAGAAGATTTCCTCTCTTTTATCAAACATCTCATTTAAATTCTAAAGCAAAGCACAGCAAACTTTCATTAAAATTCAATTGTTGCCAGGAGTTTCAGTGACAGAACTGTGACAGCTAAAGACTATTTTAGTGAAGAGGTCCAAACTATACTGAAGATTGTCATTCTCTGGAACACCCAGTTTGATCAGATTTTATTTATTTCCCCATTGCACTGAATGCTGTGAAAGTAGATTTGTGATTAGGCTGCCCAACCTTTCAAACTAGGTCTCCCTCTATATTCAAATCAGCCAGGTACAGAAGTGACAATAAGCACAAAAAAAGCCACAGTACTACTCACATAGCAAGAAATATAGAAAAAATATAACCATAAATAAAGGAGATATCATGGACATAGAATTGGTAAACAAAGTGGTGAGAAGAACTGAGAAAAGAACATAGCAAAGGAATAGACACAGCAGAACTGTGCCCTTCCATAGCCCTCCTTCTTATCTGTTTGTTACTCCATAGATTTTACCTGCCTCTTTGTCTGGTTTCTTTCTCTCTCTATTCTCCAGGGAATCAGATTCCTGCTACCAATTAGGCTCATTAGGATATCCTGCAAGGCTCTGCCATTGCCCAATTAAACTACTTGCTTGATTGCAGACAGAAGTGGAGGTGACTCTCTGTGTCTGAAGTTTTGGCAAAGATTGCAAAATGATTTCACTATACATCGCAGAGGGAGTGTTAACCACTTAGGTACTAGGTACAGCACTGTTTAAGAAAGCAGACTTCCTTCAAGAAGCAATTCTTACTTTTAGCTGGGGTTATTTATTCCTTTGCCTAGTACCATCTGGAAAAATAAATCACAACCTCTTTATACCACTACTTGTTGCACAAACAAAATAATAAGTAAACAAGTAAGGAATGAAAGCACCTCTACTTACATTCTTCCTTTGAAATCCAGCACGTCAGACATAGATTTGTGCATTGTAAATAATCCATGCATTATTCTTATTACATTATCTGATGAAAGCCAGATTTAATCAAAAATATAGTTTAGAATGAAATAAATACAACCATAAATAACAATCCTACTGCAATTAAAGTAAAATAGCCAAGAAAATGTGTATTGAAATTGGTATAACACTTTCTGAAAAAGAAATGTCAAAAGCTCTATAGAATGCATTTAAAGGGACATATAATTTATCTGTGGTTCTGTAATCATTGTCAGGGAAAAAGAAAAAAGTATACCAATACTGCTGGAAATTGTCATTAGAATTTAAAGAGGAAAATGTCATTGCCACAGGTTCCAATTACAGTGGAGGTTTTGAATGGAAAAGGCTTGGAAAAACATACTATGAATGATAAGTTTGAGAATCTCTGCTCTTAAACATTTTGTGCCTTTGTCATTTCTTCCTGTTCAGTGCAAAATTCATAACATCAGAGAGAATGAGCATATAACACATGATTAGATAAAATCACTGTGCTTAACTTTCAGAAATATAGGTTTTGAACTCTTTTTTTTCTTCTTTGCAGGTAGAAATTTTCTCTGTTACTTAAAAGTGGAAAAGATTAAATTAATTTTAAGTAAATAAAACTCATCAGCCTTATAGTACTCATGTTTAGATCTGCTTCTAGGCCTGGATTAAATTTATTTTTATTCCTTTTGTTCTTTCATTCCATCAAATCTGTTGAAAATAATTAAAATATAACTGAAAAAAAAAAAGAAAAAAAAGGAAATGCTTCTAGTTCAGAATAACATGGTGATGGTTATTTTGTGTACACTTTAGATGTGAACTAGCCCTTACTGAAGTCTGTAGAGATGGAAACTTCAAAGAATTGAAGGAATTAGTTTGTAGGTATTACCAATGCCAAATTAATGTTTAGTTTCTTTCTTTTAGTTGAATTAGAATTTCATAAAAATTCAGTTGTAAAACACATCAGTATGTCTAGCAATTCAGAATTAACATATCCAACTTCTCTCACAATAAAAGCAAAACTGCAAAATGATACTCCAGATTTCGAGCTGATCTTTATCAGTACTCAAAAGATATGATATGAGATTTTAAAAGCATGCTCTAATAACCAGCTCGCATGCCTTAGACTACTGACAGAAGATCTTAATAAGAAAACGTAGCTGGTAATCAGATCGGTAGTTTGATATGTCAAGGGGAAAATTTTCACTCAGAGGACGGTGAGACGCTGGCACAGCTGCCCAGAGAAGCTGAGGATGCACCATCAGTGGAGGTGCTCAAGGACAGTTTGGATGCTGCCCTGTGCAGCCTTATCTAGTGGATGGCAGCCCTGCCCTCAGCAGGGTGTTTTGAACTATAGAATCTTTAAGATCCCATTAAATCCAACCAAGTCTACATTTCTATGAAAATTATTTTTATTATATATTCTTTTTCTTTAATCTATTTATCTATCTATTTATTTTATTAATCTACAATGCCTACAGAACAGGGAATAGTAGTGAAGAAATAGAAATTATCAGTATACTACACGAATCACAACTCTTTTACAGTGTAACCAGAAATTTCTAGTTGGCTTTTCTTCTGGGATAAACAGTGAAGTTAAGACAGAGTCCTCTGAGGATAAGAAGGAATGAAGATAAGGAATATAGAGAATTAGTTCTGTTCACTTTTTTTCTTCACAATGATCTAGATTCCAAGGATTATCTTTGAATATCTCATCTAGTCTTTTTTTTTTGGTGTGTTTTTATTTATTCCCTGTGCTCAGTCAAAAGTGTTTTTCTATTTCCTGTGTACATACTCCATGAATAGTCTTCATCAAAAACACTGAAGCACTTCTGTCAAAATATTGATGAAAAGAAATCATAACATATTCCTTATGAGTAATTATTAATGTCTTAAGAATGTAGCAAATCTTTAGCTAATCATGAAATCTAAAATATAATAATTCTGTTTCTCTCGGACTAAGACAATTTTAATTGAAACAAATATGCCTTTATCATCAAGGATTATTTGAGCATTGTATACCTGCATTGGTGATAACATAACAGTTATTTTACATTTTAAATTAATTTATTTCTGCTCTTTACAGAGAGACTCTATAGGCTACCAGGGAGCATTGAAATACCTATTGGAAGAGGCTGGCTTGAGCAATGAACAAACTCATATGCTTAGATGAACATAGCCATAAAGAATAACAAAATCATACCTACTGTTTTTGATAGGTTTTATGTTCTAATGCTCCCCCAAAACAGTTCACTTTTAGCCAGCTGATCACAAATATATATGGAAATATGATATTAGCCTTCCAGGCCTGGCACTTTTTGTGGAATTTGATATGTAGAGGATAACACCCATGGAAGCTAACTCTACATGTATAAGGCAATGCTTATGGGCAGAGGTCCATAATGTAAGGCTCTACTCCAGCCTTTGATTTGTGTTCAATAAATAGCTATAACAGATATTCAAATTTAAAAAAAAAAAAAAAAAAAAAAGCTCTGTTAATATTGGTCTAAAGCAACCTGTTCGACTAGGCTATTGGCCATCCTGTCTTGTGAGTTGGATAGACTATGAAAGCAGGTGAGCTCTGTAGTCTCTCTGGCTACAGCTTCTACTGCCCTCTCCTCCAGGAAAGCTGACTTGCAGGACCAACACGATGGTGGTTGATGCCAGTCATCTTAGCATTTGATATACTGTCTGTTATTTTGGAAGATTTCACAAATATTACAATGTCAAAAGCTTTAATGACATCCCTGATGCTGTTTACAATATCTCCAGAGAAGCAGATGTTAGCAATGCCTTATATCGTGACTTCTGTCTACAGATGTCTTGATGTCAGGTAGTTTCTGTCTGAAACATTTCAGTACAATGTCATTATCTTCTCACAAATAGAGGGCCTGATTCTGAAAAATGCTGAGTTCCTTCAATTTCTCAAGTTCAATTTCAGTCAAGTTCAGAAAATGTTGAACTTCTCTGGGATAGCTGGGTTCAGCCATACACAGCAATTCACTATCTATAACAGCAAACACTGACAGACACCATTAATCTGATTAGAAGATTCTCACCTGACAGCACTGTTCGGTAGGCATGCTGACTATGTAAAGGTTTTTCATCATGTCTTAAGCATACAAGACCCAGTAAACAAACAAAATAGACTGTTCAGACATACAGAAGTTGATGCAAAAGGCATAAATAATGTGCTGCATGTTTGGAAATGAAATAGATGCCTACACTGTGTTTTCAAGAGTAGTTAATAAACAGTAGGAGGCATACATGAGCATTAGCAGGAAAATTCCTCTTGTGTTCATTTTGAACAAGACTTTCCTCTGCAGTTGGCAGAGATACTGTGTGAGCTAATAAGTGCAGCAGTAAAAAAGTTGTTTGATTAAAACATCTTACTCAGAAGCAAATAGAGCTCGGCCTGTGGTCCCCTTCACAGAGTCTCAATGCTGAATGAATTTATCAATTTTATCTTCTGAAACAGCAAATTTAGCCATAATAACATCTTCTGTGGGCCAGGAGGTTTTTTAAAAGCCTTTTACTACAATGACAGCAATATTCTGCCATAAAACAATAAAAGAAAAGATACTAGGGCTTACTTTTATTATGTGTTATTTGCTCAATGACTGCTTAAATTTCACCTACATGCAATTGGGATTAGAATTCTACATACCTACTGTTCTATGTAGGTTACCCTGAAAGTAATGTCTCCCCAGAAACTACAATAGATACAAAGATCGCTTTAACACTATTTGATCGAGCAAATTCTCAACACTCTTTTACAACATAGTCACAACCATTAGCTATGCATTTTTGCCAGCAATTAAAAAGAGCCTGCATGTTGCACTTGAAACAGTCTGCACCAGCAGAGGTGACCCAGTCTTGCCATTGCCACTGCTGAAATGCATCACCCACTGCCTCTCTGTACTCACATCCACGGTTTGGCCTCCATAAATATTCACCAAGTGTTCATGAACTTCAACAGTTAGAATTTTTTCCACATAGAATTCAATGACACCCATTTGCTTCATACACACTTCCACAACAGATGCTATTTTGGCAGTCTGCTGCAGTCTGCCACACAGCAATGAAACGTAATGGATTATTGGTGAGGAGGTTCAGTCTTTACTGCCATACCACCAACATCCACTTTGTTATGTTTAAAGCATAAGGCATTACACACTTACAGTGAAACAAAACAGCACAGTGAGGCAATGGGAGATGTGTTTCAGCAGTGATGACCATGACAGTGTGTCGCCTCTGTTACTGCAAAATTTTACAGTTTTTTTTTTGTTGCTGGGCATAGCTAATGGTGGGAACAGTTGAAAAATAGTGATATTTTATCTGATAATTTATCTAATGGGAGCTATGATGATCCTTGTTGTAGCTTCCATGGAAATAAACAAATGACACATTTTTGGTGTAGTTTATCTAATAAATAATGGGTTCAATTTCTAAAAGTTTAGTGAAGATCGTTTGAGGAGAACTTGTTCATCATGAGTCTTTTTATTTAAAGACAGCTTAAATTATCTGAATGCTTTAGTATTTTCTCCTCTCTTCTTCTCTCCTTTCCTTTTTACTGAAATGATAGTGAATTATTCCAAAGAGCATTTTTTTTTCTCTTCCGTTTATCTGGGTTTTACTTCATGGTCTATTTACTGAACAGTTGTGTGCAACACACTAGAAATAAACTATTCTTTTTCATTCTGTCCAAATACTCTGCTTGTCCAAAAAAGTGGGAAAGGTGTCTTCCATGACTTGTCTTTCAGCGTGTGAGACTTGAGAAACATGAAAATCATCTTAGAATAAAATGTATTTTGTCATTTTCCTGAAACTGATACAGAAGTAACAATTCTGGAGAAGAAGAATACTTGTCCTTCTGATAGTAAGATATTTTTTCTCACTTGCAACAGGAAATGAGGATGCAAACGTCAGTGTTCAAGAGAATAGTGCAGCCTGATTTGAACAATGAAACTGGGGAGAGTATGCCTGGAACAGCAGAAGCTTTTTGAAACTTGGGCATAGTCAATGGAGTTGAGAGACTTTGGAACACTTGTGGATAATTATGTGGCAGCTAAGTCACTCAGACTGCAAGAATATATTGAAGCTAGTGGCATAATGAAAAGTCTAATAAAATAGATTTCTGGTATGGGAAATCATTATAGAGACAATAAACACAAATAATATTGGAATAAGATCCTGTAGAAAATGCAATAATAACATTACTGGTTTTCTCTAATATTGATCTCTTCCTGTGGTCTTCTCTGCAGATTTGTTTCATTGGAAATACTTAAGGCATGGAGTATTTTATAGTGGTTGGGCACTTACTTGGAAATTACTTTTGCAAATTATATAGCTATTAATGAAGTATATATGAAATTAGAGCTATACAAATGTGTTTCCCTGCAGTTCTTGTCTCTAATGTAATCAGTAGATAGGAAAAAGTGATAAAATATGTTGGTGTGGCATCATCACTAATACAAGAGACTGGACTTGCATGCCAGCTCTATGAAAGCATACTAGAGGGATGGAAAATAGCAGTAGCTAATTCCAAAATATGAGCAGGAAAGATAAAAAAGCAACATCTGAAAAAGAGGTTAAATTGCCTAAGAGAATTAAAAGCAAAGAGATTCATATTTCCATTCTACTCTCTGCTGGTGCAGCGTTGCCTTGAGAGCCACTTATAGTTTTGGACACCACAACATAAGAAGGGTATAAAATTTTAAGACAGTTTCCAAAGGAGGATTATGAAGTTGATGAAAGGTACACAGGACAAGACATACTGGGAGCAGCTGATGCCACTTGGTTGGTTCAGCCTAGAGCAGAGGAGGCTGAGGGGAGGCCTCATGGTGGTCTATAGCCCCTCATGTGAGAAGCAGAGGGACTGAGTTGATCTCTCCCCTCAGGCATGGAGCTGAATGAGGAGAGAGTCAGTTTGGGTGTTAGGAAACTAAACAGTTCTTCACCAGAGGGTGTTTGGGCCCCGGAACGTGTTCTCCAGGGCAGTGATCATGGCCCCAAGCTGCCAGAGTTCAAGGAGCATTTGGACAAAACACTCAGACTTCTGGTTTGACTTTGGGTAGTCTGTGTGGAGCCAGGAGTTGGACTCAATGATCCTTGAAGACCTTCCAACTCAGGATATTCAATCATTATTTGAAATTTGTGAGGATATACATGCAAATAGAAAACGTAAAGACTAAGTTGTACAAGCTCTTTTGCTGGACAGTAAGTTCTCCACTTGAAAATGTACTGTGTGATGCAGTGTTCCATAGTTAGCTCCGAAATGATGTAATTATTTCAACAAGATCAGAATGTGGGTTGAGACTGACAGGAGCAGTATGCCAACAAGAGACAGAAGTCACAGTTAAGTGGACACCATTAAAAAAGTCTGTTTAAAAAAAAAATAAGCTTGAGAAATGAAGGCTAATAGAAGAGCATCCAGGTCCTAGGTTATAAATGCATCCAGCAGGACAACTGTCTATGTACTATTTTAAACAGTTTGCCAGTGTTTCCACAGAAGTTAGTTCAGTATGCCATAACTAGAGCTGGTCCAAATATCCCAATTGATGTGAGATTTCAAACTGTTTTTACCTTGCAGCATTATCGTCTTATCTCTTTTATAGTTGTTTCCAGCACTAATGGAATACATTTAGTGGTCTGCTTCTTTTTGGTCAGATACATCTGCTTTGTGCCTGTGTAACTAGAATAGATGATATAAAGCGCGCAACCCATGAAAGGCAAGCCACTCATAAGCTCTCACTGCTTAGTGTAATTGCTACTAGCTATTATGGAAGGAAAGTAAAAGGGAGCATGGAGCTAGTGAAAGGTCAACATTAAAGGTGAAAAATGCAAGGCTGAAATGTGAGTTTCCAATCAAATAAAGCCAAAAGGCTTTATGAAGAATTATATAGATTTGGATTAACATACTGCACTAATCTGTGCTGTATATTGAGAATTGTTTCTGGAAAATTTGTACATGAGCCAACATATATCACAGTTTTAATGGAACAATTCCACAGCTTTCTATTTGGAAAGTTTAACTACAAATACATGTTACAGCCACATTTAAGAAAGCTAAAATCTGAAATGAAATATTTAATTCTAGATCCAAATATATATTTGTTTTCAGCTGCCATATTATGAAAACATTTATTTACACAGAATTATTTCAGTAATTTCTAATGGTGTAAATTGATTCTTACATGTGAGAATATTCAAACTCTTCTCCTGTGAATTTGTTCAAGTCTCTTCTCTGTGGATATGGGATATTCAGACTTAAAATCAGTTGTCTGTATCTCTCAGGACAGTTTATGGAACCAGAAGGCAGTCCTCCCCACCTGAGGATGAAACTACACTAGTAGAGTCTTCGTCAGATAAATAGGACTTCTGGGAAATAACTGACACCGGAACTAAACCACTCCTATCAAAAACAGTTGCTCCTTCTCACTGCCACTTCAAGTTGGCATCTGTGGAGCCTTTGGGAAAACATGCCCATGGAAAATATAGTGCTCACCTTTTGACAGCTGATGCCTGCCCATGTGTACTGTCAGACAGAGATTTAAATGTAAGAATATACTCTTCTCAAATGCACTTTATGCTCATTTCATTGATGCAGACAACAATATGTGCTGGCAAATACATGACTCCTCACAGAACTGCAAAGCAGGGGCAGGAGTACTACTGCAAAAGCAGACGTGACTGCTGTGAGAAGACTGGGTACTGTATCTTCATGATACAAATCCTCAAAAATGTAAGTGTGATAGATGTCTTTTAGCAGTGCATATAATTTCTCAGAAGGAACAGCTACCTGTGCACAAACTTTCAGAGAAAAGCGTGGACAAGACACCGGCTCCAATTTGTCCATACATAGTAAATATCCCCAAACAGGTGACTAATGAATATATTCACAGAAAGTGAGAGTTGTTTACTATGGTGGTCTGAGCTAGCCAAATAATTTGATGCACAGTTCTTTTCCTGGCTCTCTTACCAGCTCTCTGCTGTAGGCTTATGTACTCTTCTCTGAAGGATGCAAGCTGCATACTGCTAACGAGGCTCATCAGCATTCCTGCCAACATTGCTGCCTTCAGACTCACCAATCCTTATTAACAGAGCTCTAAGGCAGGTTGTCTCCTCAGCTAGATCATTCACGGGGTCACTTTTCCATACCACAGCGCCATAATAAAGTCTCAAATTGGAAAAACATCTTTTAAGCATACTCTACAGCCTTTATTTAAATGCCTTTTAATGTAAATTCACTGCTCATAAAAGTGAAGGAATGACTGTTCTGGCAGCCTCTGGGCATCATTTGGGAAGATGAAGTGCTGGTTTATCTGCATAACTGCAACTGCAGTATCTCTGGCTGTGGCCTGTAACCCCAGCTCTTGTCTCTTCATCAGAATTAGAACAGCAGTTCCAAATCCTGCAACTGTTTTATGACCACGGGCAATGTCCATCGAAGTGAAGGAGATCAAACTGAATTTTCTATTCATGAACTGATTACAGTTTAGATTTACTGTGTCTCCCATTAGCTGCCACTTGCAGTGATTTACACTGTCCAATGAGTCATGACACTGCTAGTGGGGAGAACTGGAGAGATATTAGGATGCTATGATGACACAGCACCTGAGAAGTATGAGGAAGGCATTAGTCAAACTCCTGACCTATCCACCACTGATGGTGCCTGTAGCCCCAGAGAGAGCACGAGTGTACTGTGACTCAGTGCTTTAACAGTATCATCTCTTTCTTGCCAAATGCTGGGTCAGTTGTAGAAAAAAAATAAATTAATATTCCTTCTTCCCTAACAATTTGGCTGCTTCCCATTTGCTCATTTCAGAGCAATTAGGAATCAGACTAGGGGATATATTATCAACAGCAGCCACAGATGAGGGACAAAGAAAAAGAAGACAGGCAAGGTAGAAAAAGAATGAGAGAGGGAGAGAGAGAACCAATACATGAATGCAGAAAGAAATGTATTTTTAGTCATGCTTTATTTCTGTCACTGTTATCTTGTGTAGCCCTAGTGCAAGCTCATTGTTACTATGAGTAAACAACACTAAAAACACTAACCATGGTGCAAAGCATTTCAATTATCTGAGATTGTTGTATCAGAATTTGAAAAAAAAAGTAAGATTTTGAAGCCGTATTCATACAAGAGAATTTGCTGAATTAGACTCATCTGCAGAAACCATCATGTAGGTACAATTGCAGAGACTCTGTCAGTTTAAGACGAGTGCCTTGGCAAGCTGAAAATGTGGTGAGCAGTAAGAACAAATGGGAAGTCTCTCCAATAAAAAAGGTTCTCTACATGATATGAAAAGTCCTAAGTTATCTCAAAATTAAAAATATGCCTAGATAAACTCAAAAGACAAGGAAAAATAAAGTGATAGAGCAGAGTACTCTTTTAACAGTGAAAATATATGGAAGTAAAAAATCTGAGCCATGTCTAAAAAATCCTAGTGAACACAGAATCACACCTGAATGCCTCAGTGGATCAATACACTGGAGAAATATCAACCAGCACAGAAGTTGCCATTCATTAAGCCATAATAACTAATAAGACCAAATAATTTATTTGTGATTCTAAGTATCTATATTAATATATAGCTCTATGTTAACTGTATGTCAATACTATATAATTGTATATCGGTACTATATAATTGTAATAACTAAAAGTAAGAAAATAACATCTAGATATAATAAAAATTAAAGATGAACAGCTTTGGTTATCAAGAAACAAACAAACAAACAAAAACCTTACAGGGAATGTACGAGTATAAAAATTGTGCTAGAAGGGTGTGATCAAAGTCATGCTCAAATACTCAAGGCTCTTGAAGCTTCAGAGGATCCACAATGTCCCCATGTGAGAACGTGCTTGAAGGGTTAACTTTTATGCAACAGGGGCATCTGGACACAGGTCTGCCCTCAGCAGGCAGTGACTGAGTGATCCCATGTCTTACCCCTGCTTTCCACAATAACAGGCTTAGGTGCCTCCTGTTCTAGTGATTAAATGTTGACTTCTGTCCTGTATAATCAGTTTAATCATACTGTAGAAGATTCAGCTTTAGTTTAAGGGAAAAGGCTTTCAAATGATAGATGGCAAGGAATGAAAAACAAGGGCAAGAAAGGTGAAGTACTGTCATTTAATCAATATGTAAATGCTACCTTCCACTATTGTTTAATGTTACCTTGGTTTCTTTACTTATTTATTTTTAAATCAGATTTGTTCATTATTCCAGTACTACCTAGAACATGAACCTTTATCTGTAGCTATTAGACCAACATCTAAACTGTCTCTATCTCAAGTACATCAGTAACATACTTGAAGGTGTTCATGTAATCACATCTTTCACAGGCTTTGTCCTAGTCAATGTATCAGACAATTTAGCAGCTCTCAATTTTTCATTCAAAAATACTAATTTGCTTTGCCAAGATAACATAGATGAAGCTAAAAAATAATGGGCATTTTCTGCAAGGGAGATCTGAGGCAAGAAAGAAGAGTTAAATTATATTGTTTAAGAGGAAATAGTGTAGTTAAGGTAGGAAACAAAAAAAATATAATTAGAAAATAAATATTTCAATATTATAAATATCAAAACAATCTCCTCAGTACATCTTATTTTAGAAAAAAATAATGAAGTCGTAAGGGACATTCAAAGGTCATCTAGTCCATCTGAAGTATTATTATTACTAATAATAACAGACTTTATGCTTGCATCCAATATTTTTAAATTAAAAAAAAATCTACAAAAAAAGAAAAAAGAAAAGAAAGGAAACTTCAGAACTTCTGTTGAAAAGTCATGCATCCACTGTGACCATCTCAAGGAAGTCTTAAGATTTTTACAGCCAAGCTTAGCATTCTGCCTATGATCCAAAAATGCACTTTAAATTTTCAGATTCAGTAATATTTGAACAAATGCTGTAGTTATTTTGAGAAGAACAAATGGACTTTTGCTACAGATTAAATGAATGTCCACACATGGCTTTGCAAGTGTCTTGACCTTTTATTAGTAAATATGCTCTATCTACAAAAGACTTCTCCTGCTCAGGTTGAGAAGGTTTGCCTAACGAAAAAGACATTTACATATATAGGATCTCAGTTATCAGTGTTCCTTTGAGCAGCAAATCACTGACTGTAGCCTTTCCATCTTCGCATTCTTTGCAGAAGAGCCTTCTCCTTCTAATCACTCGTGGAGGGATCTGAAGCTCCCACAATGTCTGCTGTACCCTCTCAGCAGTTTCACACAGGACAAACAATATCTCTACTTGTCATCAATAACATTCTTCTGGGGCTGTATTTTGGTGTCATTTGAACAGAAAATACCGAAATTATAGAAAATACAGAAGTTTGATATTGTGATAATGATGCATTTGAGCAAAAGTGTTGAGAAAATGCTATATAAATTTGGAAATGACAAGTACAAAGCAAAACAATAATGAAAAAGTTAATTATTTTTGACTGTCTATTACATTAGAATGGTTCTTTGCTAGGAAAGTTGTCCTCAAATAGCAAAGATATATTTAATTTCATTACTGAGACATTTGTCAGTGCCAAAATTCATAAACGTTCAGTAAATTTTAAGCTATTCTTTTTACAACATTGTATCATGGATAACATAGCAATAATTAAAGATATTCTGTTCTATCTCTAGATTCAGATTTCATACAGAACTATCTCATATCTATTATTTATTTCTCTTTATTTACTCAGGAAATATAACTTCAAACTTTGAATCTATTTCTTGTTGTCTATTAGTTTTCTTGCTTGGTTGAGCAATGTCAGTTTACCAGCTTGTCACAGTGAGTCACTGGCTCAACCAGATTACCAGACAGGATTCTTATTTCTCATTCTTCGTTTTAGACTGTAAATTTCAAGGCTCCTTGCTGTTCAGATAAAATCAAGGCCATGGATTTTGCTACATGTTACAATGGTTAAAGCCAAGACTGGAGGTCACTAAACTTGTCTTTCCTCCTGAAGTGTTGAAACACACAATTCTTCTTGCCACACACTTAGATCTTCAAGAAAAGTCAATTGATAAAATTTTTTGCCATTCCAGTTCTTCAATTTTCCTGACAAATACCACTTTAAATCTTGTAATAAAAGAGCAAGGGGTAGAGGGAATCCATTCTTTTTCTCTTTTCTTTTTTCTCCTGAAGATACAGTATTGCGGTAAGAATGGGAATGACAGCTACTGTCCAATAATGGATATTGAATGTAAATTCCTAAGTATAAATATGTATAAAAGCATGTGGAGAATGGATGCTACATAAAATCGCTACATTTTTTTCCCAACTTTCTGTTAAATATGTTACTTGAACACCCTAAAAAAATGTTGACTGTACTAACTTGTCACCCTAGAAAACACAATGATAAACTCAGATGACAAGAAAGAAAATGACAACAGTTATCTCAGACAGGTGAATAGATGACAATAACGTAACATATCAAGCATTCTACTCTTGTAAAATGATACAAAAAGTAATTTGGTTCAGAATCAGCATTGTATATCCCAGTCAGAGTAGAAACGGAACTAGATAGAGAGTGGAATTCTCTCTTGGTATTTTACCCAGAAAATAATGTTTTAAGATACACTGATGACTATTATTTTAGTATTTTACACTATACTGTAAAGAACTGAATGTTCGATGTACCTCCTGTCAGCGTAAAAATAAATAAATAAATAAATAACTGAAATATTAATGACTTTCAACAAGGATGTTTAAGAAGAGATTAGAAACAAACATTCTAGAAAGTTAATAAACCTTTACTAATACGCTTCAAGAATAGCAGAAAAAAAAGATTAAAAGAGATATTTTATGTACATAAATGGTAAATTATGAGCAAAATTTTTATATCTTAGTTCACTGCTTGAATTCAAATGTTTTTCTCTCAATGGGCTTTTAAGGAAAAGTGTTGTTAGACATGGCAAGTAAGAATTTTTAATACATAATCACAGTAAAAATGTGATTATTTGAAACATTTTACAAGTAAACAAATGATAAATTAATGATCTTTTTTTTTTTTTTTTTAAGTTTGAACTCAATGCAGCTGTTTGATAGACTGTTCTAAGGCTAAAATAGGGAGATGCGTGAGAAGGACCACTCTTCATAACACTGTGTGTGATTTGGGACTGGCATTTATATGTCTTCCTAGAATCACTGAATGGTTTGGATTGGAAGGGACCTCAAGGATTATCAGGCTCCAGGTCATCTGCCAGAGGCAGGGTAACCAAGTGCTAGATCAAGTACTAGATCAAGTTACCCATGGTCCCATCCAACCTGGCCTTGAACACCACCAGGGATGGGGCATCCATGTGTTCTCTCTTTTTTTTTTTTCCTCCTGTTTATAATCTCCCTTTAAATACTGGAATGCCCTTATCAGGTCTTCCTACAGCATTCTCTTCTCCAGACTGAACAAGCCCAAGTCCTTCAGCGTGTATCCATAGGAGAGGTGCTCCAGACCTCTGATCATCTTTGAGTCTCTCCTCTGGATCCTCTCCAATAGCTCCTCTTTCTTGTTTTGCGGGCTCCAAATCTGGAAACACTATTCCAGATGGGGTCTCATGAGGGAAGAGAGGAGAAGGAGTCTCATGAGAGGTTTTCTGGGTCCTCCTTACTCCCTTTCTTACAAATGGAAGTGACGTTTCCCTTTTTCTAGTCCCTGGGGACTTTGACATCCACAACTTTTCAAATGTGATGGAGAGTGGTTCGGAATTGTCCCAGAAGGTGATTATGGGGTCACCAAGATCTACAGAGATCAGAGTAGATACGATTTCAAACCTTAAACAAACAAACACCACCGCAACAGTTGAATTAATATCACAGCTAGGAAGCATGGCAAGAACTGTAGAAGTATATGTTCAAGACATATTCTCTTAGAAAATCGATCACTGTAACCTGTATCACGTATGTTGCTTCATCAACAAAAACAGTGAATTTCAAAGCAAAGCTCCAAAAATACATGAACTGCAGAGATCAATTTAGAATCTGATTGGGTTGAGCTAAAAATTCTGGATCGCAGAATTTCTGAAAAGGTTGTTCACACAATTTCTTTAGCCAGCAAAAGACATAGAGAGTCCTATGTTGTAACACAAGATATGTGTCCCAAAATTCTAGTCCTTGATAAAAAGAAAATGCATTATGGATGTTGTGAAACACCCATGCAAGAAGATTTTTTTTTTTTTTTTGGGGAGAATTTCTAGTATGAAATATAGGAAGAAAATAAAATAATAGTGTCTGAAAAAAAAAAAAAAAAGCATAACTAAAACTAAAATGTTTGTCTCGCTGTCTTTACCCTGGCAATAAGAAAAAGAGCATAAAATCATGGGGAAAAAAAATAAATAAAGAAGGCATGAGTAAATGTAAAGAATATGAAAACAAACTCTTTGTTGAGGATTTTTTTTTATTTTGGTATTAGTTATTAGATATTAGATACTATTAGGTATTAGATTTTTTCTGGCAATGTGCTGGCAATAAAAATTATTTAAAGCTTACATATAAAAAGCTGTGGGGACAGGGAAGATTTATCTTGAAAATCCCTTTTGGAAAGTTTTGTTTTTCTTGATGAATAAGCAGAGGATAATTCATAGTACTATGGTACTATTCATTTAGTGCTTTCATGAAATCAATGTTTTATGCAGTGGTTAATTACATACTGTAAAAAATGCATGTGTTCACATCACAGCAAAGGCTGAACTTTGTATGTTGTTTCTATGCAAATATGAGCAAAATAAGAAGAAAACAAAAAGCACAATATCTCAAGAGCTACTAGTTTCCATATAATTATGAATAGGAAAAGAAATTGACTGAAAGCAAAAGAGCAAACAGCAGTGCAGGCATTTTTATAGATACTAAGTACTTTTAGGAAAGCAGGGAAAAAAAGAAAAAAAAGGGGGAGAATTCCAAAGAATTTCCATCTAATTCACCAAAATTAGAAGTGCATGGTTTTTTATCCTAATTTCACAGAATAAAGATTTCAATATTTTCTGCACTGTAAAATAAATGAAATTAAAAGAAACAAACAAAACTGAACTATCAAATGGAGCAGTTATACTGAAGAGTTCAACTGAATATTCCCAATCTCAATAGAAAGGACTCTGCTTTTTAATCTAGTAAATGTATAGATTACTTATACTTATCAGGTCAGAAAGACAATCCCAATTGCTTTATTTTTATTATTATTATTATTTTTTTTTTTTTGTAAAACAACTTGATACTGAAGGTCTTGCAATATTTTCACTGGGTAAGTATTTTTTCTTTACTTGGCAGGGCTTCTTTGTCTGGCAAAGTCAACCACTCAAAAACTGGTAAATATTGTATAAGTATTTTGTGTTAGAGATGAATAAAATATTGAAACCAAACAAAAGTATGATTGTTAATTACGAAGTATCTCATTCTGATATGTTTCCATTTCACTTCTGTAGCAAAATGGATGTCTTAAATGGATAACAGAAACATACTTGATTAATTTGCTTACAGCCAAGCAGTGAAGCATACACTTTGAATAGGTACACTGCAGAGGACACAGAGCAAGCAGAATGACATATTAGTTGTTTATGAATGGTTCAGATGAATAAAAACCTGTTCAGTACAAGTATGTATAATATTTTGCATATGTACAAATTTGTGTATGTATTTAAATACATAAATATTTTTGAGGATAAATAACAAAATATTCTTTGTTTTCTCTTCAAACGTACTGGTTTGGGCTGGTACTTTTTGTTTGTTTGTTTGTTTGTTTTGGGAAAATAATATTTTTACAGAAAAATGACTCTCCATCTCCTTGTTACTCTCAGAGTGTTGCTAGGAAGGCATAAGAACACACATCAAGAAGTACACTGGATAATATAAGGTTTGCATAAACAAGATATGATCATAAAAGAATTTCCTCCATTATACAGGAAAAAATACCACATATTACTCAAATTTCTAAATTCTCTATATGTTCCTAAAATTTTCTATTCCTAAAGTAAATGACTGTGGACTGTTTACAAAGTTAAATAAGAATGAAAAGAACAAAATAATAGGACAAATAGGGAAGCCAGTCAGAAGTATGTATAACTATGTTGTAGACAAAGGGAGCTCTGGATTTGTCAGCATCAGTGCCTGGTGTGTTTAGGCAGAAACTTGCCTCTGGCTTTCTCAGATGCCACAGCTGGAAGAATATCTTCCACTTTTTGAATCTGAGATCCTTCAAATGCCATCTGAAAAAGTGCCAAGAGACACTGGAACAGTGTTCCTATGTTAATATTTATAACTAAATAAAGGTTTATTTCATATAATATTTTCATGAGCATTTGACTGTGCTCTATAGGGGATCAGATATATTTTTAAAAGTAAAACAAATATTAGAAAAAACTTTTCTGACACGCATAAAAAAGCAGGCAATGACTATATACTTATATCGTTACTGAAAACAGACTGTTTTTGACACAGACCTTACTTCTGCCAATTCAGTTAAACAAATTTTACTTTTAAACATTTCTAAATAATTCTAAATATCAAATGTTGCCAAATCAGTGATCTACATAAGCCTGAAATGACAAATTGGCCTATGAAATACAGGTTATAAAAATGATTCCATAATGAGTCACAAATAATATATTTTCTAAAGTGAAGGACAAGGTTAAGAAAAATATTGTTCTATCTGGAAGATTTGCAATGACTTCTAGATTTCAACCATGTCTTAATAATTATCTAGGTACATTTATTACAGAAGTCTTACTAATGTTTTGAATGATGTTTTTATTGTTTTCTGTGTGCATGTCTGTGTGTCTGTGTGTACATTAATGGCATCTGAAGTCCATTTGAATAAAACAATGAATAATTCAGTGGGTTTTCTAACAGCCAATAAAACAATGAAATAAATGAGACTCAAGAAAAGATTTAAATGAGTCACAAATCAGGCAGTTATATACCAGTGTGGTAAAATTTCTTTTGTTGACTTAAAGTTGAATACAAATGCCACAGGAGTTGAAACCTGAAAGTATATGAAGAATTTTTTAGAGATTCCTCGCAGTCATGTTAAGAACAAGGGATTTTGCTGATTGCTGAGTCCAGGAAAAGTGACCTAGATGTCTGAATATTCAAATAAAATACTGCAAATACACTTTCACAAAACAAAGGATACTTTTTGTATTACATACTAAAATTATGTAAATCACTCGGAAAGTAATGCCTCCTATTTAATTCCATGAAAACTACAACAGGCACATAGAGCAAAATCTCAGCCACAAAACGCTGCTTTTCAACACATTCACCATCATTAGCTATGTGTTTTCATCAGCAATGAACAAGAGCCTACATGCAGCACATGTGGAGGTGATTTATTGGCACTGTCAACACAACTGAAACATACCACCCACTGCTTCACTATGCTCACGTGCACTGTTTGGTCTCCAGAAATGTTCAGCAAGATTCAATGAATGTCAGTGGGTGCCATTTATTCTGCATGGAGCAATTCAATGACACGTTTGCCTCTTGCACACTTCCATGTCAGACACCATTTTGTCAGACTATCCCTCTACTGCCATCTGTTGAATGGCAACAAAATATAATGGAATGCTGGTGGCAAGATTCAACCTCTACTATGATAGCCCTGACATAACAAAATAGTAGGCATTTCTTTCCGAGCAGCCATCATAGCATCAGAATTGAACTAATATGTGAAGATGTCTAAACGCTGAAGAGAATTGTTTGAATAAGAAAATTTTATTCTGAGAGTACAAAATGACTTAGTGGACTTCTATTATAGGCACAGGTATATTGATAATAGATTTATCTATGCATATATACATAATACGTATTTACAGATAGCAAATAGACTCTAATATTGAAAAGAATCTTTACAAACCATTCCGAATCATCTCAGTAGGGAAAAAAAAAAAGAAAAAAAGAAAAAACAATTCTTGCAGCATTTTCTTTTTTAATTGAATTTAAGACTTTTTGGAAAAATATTCTTGGTTCATTTTCCAGTTAAAATTTTAGCAAAAATAACTTTGAAATTAGGAAATATCCTGACAGTTTCATACATCAGCAGAATAATGAAACACAAAATAATTTTAATATATTTAAAATAATTAATCAAGCATTTGTCTTGAATAAATGTTGAATAAAAAGACTGGATTAAATTCACAAAGTTTCTGGTGTTTATTTGGTTTATTTCTACTCATTTTTGATTATTACTATTTTTCTAACTCGAAAAGAAATGCTCCTTATGCAATACTTAACCAGAGTTTGAATTCTTTTCCATCTATATTTGTACTAATATGAGGTGAAAGTATTGTGTAAAATATTTTCCAACTGACAATTAGTTTTTCATCTGCACTCCCAAATAATGTATCCTGCCACTACCATTGGAATATCCATTGTCAGGGTGTATTTGCTAGAGATGTCATTAGGCATCTCTAGGAAACTTCATCTGTGACCTTTCCTTAGGAATCTAAGATTTATTTCTTCAGTATAAGGAATAAGAAATATATGGTAATAATAGTACTATAGTACTTATGTTTCCACCTATTGATGCAGCCCAGAGGTAAAACAACTGTAACAATCATTTTTGGGTTCCTTATTATCTTAGCTCATCTAAAAATGTTTATTATTTTAACAAATGCACTGCAGAAGATGAATATGCACTGGATACATGAATAGCATATCTAAAACATGTTTTTTTTGTATTCAGATATTATAGAATCTACACTTTTACACTATTTAGATAGTGGACATGGAAATAGGAATCATACAACATAAGAGACTTAAAATGGTATGCGTTTAAACCTCTTTCTCACAAAAATTTGCATTTATTTTTAAAAAGGAAAACTCTTCACGCTTCAAGAAAACTCTAAGTAAAACAGTATGAAACACAGGAAATAGATTTTTAATTTTACTTTATATTTAGAAAGGCAAAGTATCTTTCAAGTTGGTGTTTCTTCTCTAAGAAAGCATTACATTAAGAAAGCAACAGAAAGGAAATGTCAAGAGGTCACAGTCTAATGAGTCTATGAAAGGAACATCTGTTTTTTGCTAGATTTCAGTTTTGATTTTCATTAATTGGAAGGACACTGCTAAGATTTAATTAATTGAATTTTGGAAAAGATCAAGTTTTATAGCACTTTCAGAGTACAAAAGAAATATAGAAAGCTTTGTATTTTCATTCAAATTCAAACTCTTTTGTATCGCTGAAGATTGCACACAGAGTAGCAACATGAATTTGTCCTCCAGAGGAATCCAGACTTTGATATAAATCTCCAAAATTGCCATCTCTAAATTTAACCTAATTCTGTCCTGGAACTCAGTTGCAGGACACCATTTTCCCCAAATCAAATGTAAGCTATGTTTGAATATTGTGAAATTCAGTGTTCAATTAAGTTTACTATATATTTTATTGCAAACTGTCTGTTTAGTGCCACTGAAAGCAAAACTTTTGTTTAAAATATATATTTATTTAAGATTATTTTTGTGCTCTGGCTCTGCTGCTGTTATTTTATTATGAACACTAGATAAACTGCTGTGGTTCAGACTAGAGGTTCATTTACCACAGTGTATCATCTCTGAAAGTGGATAAAAGCAAATGCCTTATAGAAAAAAAGCAACATGGAGCAGATGTGTAAGAAAAAATATTTTTGCTCTTATATACAAAAAAAAAACACATAAATTGTGTCTGCTTAAATAATTCACTGGAAAAAAAAAATCTCAGTTTGAGAGGAAGAAGCCAGAAAAAAGAAGAACTGCCACAAATGTATTTTCATACTGCGCTGCTTCTAAAGGATCTGAGAACTACTAAATTCAATCTCTAAGAAAAAGATGAAGCAATAATTCAGCCTTTTGGCTTCCTCCAGCCATTAGCATTCTAGGGCAAGGTAGAAGTAGAGAACAGCACACAAGACAGAAATAACAGAATCACAGAATTGCAGACGTGGAAAGAGACCTCAAGAGAATAGCGAGTCCAATCCTGTGCTAAAGCAGGTACCCTACAATAGGTTGCACAGATAGGAATCCTAATGGGTCTTGAACATCTCTATAGAAGGAGACTCCACAACCTCTCTGGGCATCCTGTTCCAGTGCTCTATCACCCTTATCGTAAAGAAGTTCTTCCATGTGTTAGAACATCTTATGTTCAAGTTCTGGGCCATTACTCCTTGCCCTGTTTCTGTGCACCAGAGAAGAACCTGGCCTTATCTGTTCGCCTCCCACCACCCTTAAGATATTTAAAAACTTTAATCACATCCCCTCTCAGACTTTTTTTCCCAGGCTCAACTGAGCCAGGTTACTCAGTCCTTCCTTATACAGGAGATGTTCCAGGTTCTTTGTCATCTTTGTGGCATTCTGATTGAACCATTCTACAAGATATCTCTTTTAGGAACTGAGGAGCCCAGATCTGGACACTATTCTAAATGTAGCCTCATCAGGGCAGAGTAGAGGTGGAAAAACACCTCCCTCAAACTGCTGGCCACATTCTTTTTAATGCACCCCACAATACCATTGGCTTTTTTGGCCACAAGGGCATACTGCTGGCTCATGGCCAGCCGGTTGTCCACCAGGACACCCAGCGCCTTCTCTGCAAAGGTCCTCTCCAGCAGGTCACCCACTAACCTGTACTGACTCTACACTTGCTCTTGTTAAATCTCATAAAGTTCAACAACTCTCCAGTCTATCCAGGTATACTGAATGGCAGCTCAGCCTACAGGTGTGTCAAACATTCCTCCCAGGTTTTTATCATCAGCAAACTTGCTGAGGGTGAACTCTATCCCCTCATCCAGGTCACTAATGAAGATCACTGCCCTAGTTTGAAGTAAGTGTCCAACAACCTCTGAATATCCATCACAGAGTAGATACTAGGAGAAGGAAAAAGACTTCTTCTGTAGTTTCTCATTTGAACAACAGAGAATGTCACATCAGCATTAACAGCTGGTGTTAAGTTCATAAAGCTTTGTATTATTATAATTACAGATTGAAGGCTGAGAAATGACTGCCTGATAATGGATTTAGAGTTCACATGACAGTGTTTGTGTTTCCAGCATATTCCTTGTTTCAAATGTATCTATAAAATACATCTATATTTCAAAAAAGCTAATTTAAACATAAAATGTCAATTTATACACAAAGGATGACCATTAAAAGATGGCGCTGAACAACTCTATGAATAAAGTCATCAATAACAGCATGACCTAATTCGTTTAATGCAGATGCAGGAGCTTCTAAGCAAGGCTCATTCAAAACAAGTCTTCCTTACCTTGTCTGTCAGGGCATCAGCGCAAGAAAGAGGCCTTCTATTTTCACTGTTGATCAGCTTAGCAGCATGACATATCTGTCTGAGTTTTCTTTACTATCTCAGAAAATAGATGCTGGTAGCAAACAAGAGCTAATTTCAGAAGCTGGAAGGAAAAAATCCTTGTTCAGACAACCACAGTCCACTTTGACCTGTTTCTAGCAGATAGGATGCTTACTGAAGTCAGGAAAAGTTTATATAAGCCTCAGCTATGAAAATGAAATTTCTTCATTTATTCCAGTTATTTAAGAAGGCAAAGTAAAAGGTAGATACATTCTCAAGAAATAGAAGTTCATTAAAGTTTGCAACCACTATAAATCCCGGAAATGCTCTTTGGATTTGACCCTTCCATATGTTGTTTTGACAAAGAAATATTTTTAAAATGAACTTTGATGCACACACAATGTCAGAAGCCATATTTCTTTAGTCATTTGGCATTAAGGATAGAATTATCAGTAAAGTTCATACACTTCAGAAAGTTAATATCCCCGCAGACGTTTTATCACAGCTGTTGTATATGTAATTCAGTTGTAATTGTAGTGATTGAAAGATAATATTGTAAAATTAGTGTACCTCCCCAAAGAACTGATGAAAATTTAAAATTCAGTTTATTGCACATATGTCTTTTCATCTGCACTGCAGCACTTTTAAAAGCTAAGCAAACAATGACACAGTGACAGAGGTGTTTTTAACAGAGACCTGGAAACAGTACAATGGGAATTCTAATTAGATTCTCTAATACATCAGAATAAAGCAATATCATCCAAAGTACTCCTATCTCTGCACTTTGTAGCACTCTATTTAACTTCATATGCTATTAAACTACAAAATAATATCAAGTGCTAAATAAAACACAACTGTCATTTAAGAACACTGACTTTTAGATTTTTGCTGCTTAGTTTTTATATGCAAAGAAAGCTCTTAGCTGAGAAATTGTTGTAGCATATTTCCTTTTTCTAACAATTTTATTTCTTAGATCTTTATGGCAGGCTTATAAACCACAACAATGCAATATCTACAGTCTACAATAGTCTGAAAAGAGATTTATCTCAGTATTTTATTAACTTCCATCTGTTCAACAGTGCCATAGTAACTTAGCTCTCTTAAAAATATATTGGTAACATGTTAAATTAAAGCAATTTCAATGTTCTATGTAAATTGAATAAATTCAAAATAATAATTTTGAGTTACTCATTTGTTACAAACTAATCTTCTGAAATCTACTCAAGACTAAGCAGGCAATGCCATGGTCTCAGACTCCAATCTTGTAATCTTCTGTGTCAGTGACCTGATTCTCCTTTTTGAAGCAAGCTATGAAAGTCCACTCTATTAGCACATTGGCCTGCCCATTCAGAGCAAATTGCAGAACTGAGACCTGCCTTTGTCATTTTTTGCTGTTTATCTTATGTTTGGTTTCTTAACAAGAATGACAGTTACCCATAATATACTATTCGTTTCAGAGACAAAATACCTCTTCTCTTACTACTGGATTAATCAGGTTTCTTATCAGAAGCCCTGCTGGAAAAGTGATTGTATGGTAGACTCATCCCATTCTAAATTTTGAGCATGTAACTTATTTTTGTTTGTTGGGAGGGGATCTGGCACTGTAAATCAACTAAAGTTAGCTCTTTAAAGGATGACTAAAAGGCAAAATAATCCCTCTGCTACTCATTATCTGTAAGATAAAAAGGCAGGCACAGTGAGGAGAAGAAATCAGACCGTCACAAAGCAAGGAAGTATTCAAGTTGTTATGTTCGAGGTAATGTCCAAACAGGACAAACCAGCCTGACTGCAGCTTTACCACCTGACAAACAGCAGCTTGATGCCACAGTGGTTATGTTAGTCTTTGAAAAATTTAGTGTTATAATACTGGTTGCAATTAAAATTCACTGGGACATTTGTGCTGATATATTGAATTGTTCAGGTTTTCATATATTTCACCCTTTACTGAAGGAAGAAAATTAATGTATTTTGCAGGGTTTTTTGATAAAATGTGCTTCCAAACAAAGGGGCCAAGGAGGTTATATACACCTTCACTTATGCTACAAGACTCAAAGATAATAAGTGTTTAGCTGAGATACTCATTCATCTTAGAAAACATTTGCTCATTGTAAAATCTCTATGTCATTTTTAACTGTTTGAATTTTACAGAAAAAATACAGGAAAAAAATATCTAGGCTGCTCCTTTTTTTAACTCACTTCGCTATTTACTAAGTTGCAGTAAGACATATGTCAGAGTTATACAAGCATATAAAGTTGAAAACAGACGTGTAGATAAAAGTCCATTCTATTGACAAATAATGAAATTCTTTTCAAAGCAAGCACAAAGTTTGATGTGTTCCATCTCTTTCTCCCAGCTTATATTTTTCACACACGGCTGTCATTTTTCACTCTTAAGATTCTAGGGAACTCTCTGGGCTTAGACTTTAATATTAGTAATCATATTAATCTTTTAAACTTTCACAAGCCTTAAGCGCAAAAACAACATATGGCTGTGCAACAGAGAACCTCTGGAGATTTTATATTCCTCCAAAAGCACATAAAATCTTGTGTTGCGTTCATTCTTATTCATTGCTTGCCTGACCATATTTTAACCCTGCAAGTATCAAGATATCAGTCTAATTCATTATGTTTTATTTGGTACCATCTGCACCTTACTGATTGTGTTCATGGAAAATTAAAATCTCCTTCCACAAGGGCAGTGCCTTGGTGCCATCACAGTAACAGATCTATCAAAAAAATGAATAGCAAGATAAGTGACTGCATCTTTCACAACTTTGCAAGGCCAATAAGCTACAACTGGTACATATCAGACAGGATTATGGATCCTGATACCTAGGATGAAAAAAATGCAATTACAGTCAGTGATATCTTAGAGTCTGATAACCCACACTTGCAATTTGTTAAACAAAGGAGGACCCTAGTTTATATTAGGTGATTAAAGAGTGACACTATTGAATGCAGAATCTTATTTAAAAATTATACCAAGAATATTGAGTGTATAGTTAAGCGTTCATTTCATTAATAGTGCTTTATCTATTTTTAATAATAAATTGAAATGTTATAGATGTATATTGCATACAAAAGGCATTAAAAGAACATTAAGGTTGCAAAATCAAACATTTAAAAGTTAGAGAATAAAAGATTTAATTAGCCCTCTTGTGCATAGGCATTACGATGGTTTTTCTCAAAAGCACACTGTATCAGAGCCATCAAGAACTATAAAAATCTAGTTTCCCTTTGTGGTAGCTTAAAGCCTGAACAATTAGTGACTATCTCTTCTTTCTCTATTGTCTTGTTCCCACCTTCTTCACCGTAGATGTAGTCATGCAGAAAAAAAAGAAGTCTGATCAAGTATTGATAAAGACATACTCTCCTATAATAGAGATATTGTAGTAGCTAGTAAAGGGATAGGCTCAGAAGGATAATGTAGAAAGATCATGTAAAATTAAGTATAACTATAACCCTTTATCAACTTGTGCCTTCATGATAATTCTGTTCCTACTTCAAAACTTATTAGACCTCTGGAATCCTTTGTGACTCTCCAGTGTTTTATAGTTCCTTCCTGAAGAAATACTATCTCTCAAAATGACATGGGCAGAACACAACTATTCTTTGAAAATGGCATTAGTCTTTATTTGACTAAATGTTATGGTTTTATGATTTTTGTTGTATTACTGATATTCCACATCATAACATCATGTGGTGCATTAAGAGTTACAGAGTCAATGCTCCAGCTCCATGGATCATCGATAGTTCTGGGTGTACCTGTCTCAGAAGAGAAGAACTACATTCCCCAGAGGACTTTGCGATGATTTGCATTTTTACATATTTACACTCAGAGGGAAAGATAAAAACTGTCTGTGGTCACGGGACTCTCTTCTTCCCTTCGGGATCGAGCTCAGCAGCGGGTGTTTGTTGCAGCCGTCCACCTTCAGCGTTAGCATAAGGCCTTCGGTTTATCGGACACTCTCTCTTACTCATTTTATTTGATTCATTAGCCTCAATTCCAATTATATTGTATTATATTGTGTTATTTTGCTTTCTGATATCTTATTTAGTAAATTAGCTTTCCTCTTCAGATCATTGCCACTGTTTTGTTCCTACACCCATCTCCACTCTCCTTTTTCCCTTTCCCCCTTCCCCTTCCCCGGGGTGTGGGCCCGTGGGTCTCCTGCCTCAACAGTCACGGTACCGGGTCAAAATGTCCCACAGACTGTTGACACTAAAACAAAGAAGAAATGCTTTTTGAGTTTAGCCCTGTAAAGGAAGGGTGAGTTTTGATCTTCCAAAAGTCTGAAGTTGTCCGTAATCTGTTCTGAATTTTCAACAAGTACCACAAGAAATTTTAAACATATATGACATTAAACATATAAGGTAATAGAATCATAATAGTAATAAAGTATTTAGAACATTCCTCTATGCATATTATTTATCCTATCTATTTAGCTACAAAATAAGAACAAATTACTAAGCACACACATAAATATCACACACTGGTTTATTCTGTTATGTGCCTTCTAAAAAACTATTGTTGCTGAGAAAAATGGAACTGCATTTATATAAGGCTGCTTTCATACTTGACACTATAACCAAGATTTTGGATTCCTTGACTGTAATAAGTATGTCTGTCACCAATACAGGTCATCAAGAATCATTAAACTCAGATGTTCATGGACTTTTTAAAGAACAGATACCACTCTGCCAACTAAAACAATGCCAGAACATATTTTTGCTTTGTCTTTATGATGAACATATTGCAGTATATCTTGCCAGTCATCACCACTGTAAACAACAAAAGACATAAAGATTCCAGTATCACTCAAAAGTTGTAAACACAAATTTATACAATAAAACTACTTTAAAATAAAATATTTTATGGTATCACAAATGAATGTAAAATAATAACTCTTCTGGGAGAATTAAAATCAATAGTAAAATCCTTATTTTGTTCACTGTATTGTACAGAGGAATTTATACAAACTTCCAACCATGGCCCAAGTAGGAATGAAATGAAAACATCAGAATGCTTAATAGATATATGTATTGCTTTACTTCTTCTGTTGGCATTTATCATTATAAAACCACCCACGTATGATTTCATTTGATTTGTGCTTCACCTTCTACATCACAAACTTTGTCAAAGATCAGAAGACCAGATAAAATAACAAAAAGCTTGTACCTCTTTTTATAAATAACTGCTAACAGATATCTAAACAAAGTCACAATTCGTCTTGTTCACAGTCATTTCAGCCTTCAGCAGATATGTGCTTTGAACAAATTTATTGGGCTTATGAATAAAGATTAGCACTCTTCTGTTCTACTCAGTTGGAAAGAATATTATTCTACAGTAAATGGACATCAAATTCAACAGTGGGGATATTTAAAATAAAACGGACCAACCTCATTGGTTAAATTTTCAAAGCACCACATGAAAGGGATTCACACATATTGTTAATAAAAACCTTCATAATATGTGCCTTAATCTCTGTTTTTAAGTTAATTATCATTTCTAACTTCTATAAGAAAGGAAATGTAGAAGTGAAAGAAAATGAAATAAAATCATCTAAATCTCTAAAAGTCAAAAATAATCAATCATGTCTGGTTAGGATATGAATCTGTAATCTTAAAAATTACTAATACTTATCTAAGGGCTAAGCATTAGGACTGGGAGGAAGCGATCACAGGTCAGACAATTTATAACAATTTGACTACATTTCTTAGCCAGTTAAAATAATGAGTTTAAAGGAAAATGAGTAAAGGAAAAATAACGAAACATTAGGACATTACATTTTACCTACTGTTGGATAGCATCTAACTTCAGTGAGGGCAGCTTTGCAAACAGCTTATCTCCCAGCACTCCTTATCATGTAAGCATTATGTCTGTCAGTATGTCAGTCAGTAAAATAAAAATTATGTAAAACTCAACGATGTTAGGTGAAAAGAGAAGCAAAGCTATACATAAGTAAAGTGACAGTATATGTCTACCAAAATCCACAAATTGCTTTATAACCCGAAGGACTTTTATAGAATCATGGAATAATAGAATGGTTTGGTTAGAAGGGACGTTTAAGATCATCTAGTTCTAACCCACTTGCTATAGGCAGGGACACCTCCAACTAGAATAGGTTGCTCAAAGCCCCGTCCAGACTTTATCTATGTCCATTGACTTCTCAGATCAATAGCAGATGAAAAAATCATTTATCAGTAGCAAATACAGTTTTACTGCATGCTGAATTGATTGTTAAAAAAAATAGAGAGAGAGAAAGATAGAAAAAGGAAGAAGTAGTAAATACTTGAAAGATATATGGATGTATTGGACTATTTTGGTGATGAGTAGTGTCCCCCAAGAGCTGGTGCTGTGTTGGTGCAATATTCTTTCATATCTTCATCAGTGACCTTAACAGTCGGATCGAGTATACCCTCAGCAAGTTTGCTGATGACATCAAGCTTTGGAGTATGGTTGACACACCAGAGGGGCAGGGTGCCATTCAGAGGGACATAGATAGCCTTGAACAGTGGGTTTAGGTGAACCTCATGAGGTTCAACAAATCAAAGTGCAAGGTCTTGCACCTGGGTCAAGGCAACCCCCATCACCAATCCTAACTAGGGATGAAAGGATTGAGAGCAGCCATACTGGAAAAGACCTGAGGGCACTGTTGGATGGGAATCTGGACATAAACCGTGTGCCCTCACAGCCCAGAAAGCCAGCAGTATCCTGGGTTGCATCAAAAGATGCATGGTCAGCAGGTTGAAAGAGGTGGTCCTGCTCATCTACTCTGCACTGATGAGACTTCACCTGGAGTACTGCATCCAGATGTGAAGTCCTCAGTACAGGAGAGATATAGACTAGTTGGAGCATGTCTAGAGAAAGACCACAAAAATGATCCACTGAATGAAACACCTCTCCTACAAGGACAGGCTGAAGGCTGAAAGGTGACCAGACAGCGACCTTTCAGTACCTAAAGGGAAGCTACAGGAAAGAAGGGAACAGTCAGGGTCTCTGACAACAGAACAAAGGGGAATGGCTTCAAGCTCAGGGAGGACAGATTTAGGTTAGACATAAGGAAAAAATATTTTACAGTGAGGGTGGTGAGGCACTAGAACAGGTTACCCATTGTTGCGGCCCCATCCCTATAGACTTTCAAGGTGAGGCTGGATAAGGCCTTGGGCAACCTGATCTAGCTGTGGTGTGCCTCTCCATTTCAGGGGAGTTGGACTAGATAGCCATCAGAGGTCCCTTCCAACAATAAGGATTCTATGACTTGTAAACTATATAGAGACTCCCGAAAAAAAAAAAAAGAAAAAAGCTATTTCAAAGTGAAAGTGTACATAAATTGCTGAAGGAGAAAATATAAGGTGAAATGATCTTGATTTTCTGTGCAACATGATCTCTCCACACTAATACTAGGTTGTAATCAAGGACTTGGACTTAATCGTAAAAGATTAAGATATTTTGTTCTAA
This sequence comes from Odontophorus gujanensis, assembly GCA_013399175.1. Lineage (NCBI taxonomy): Eukaryota > Metazoa > Chordata > Aves > Galliformes > Odontophoridae > Odontophorus > Odontophorus gujanensis. The sequence goes on from VXAB01006466.1 coordinate 58,744, forward strand.
GTCACCTATAAGCTATTACGTCTATTGAATTCTCCATTGTTTTTTGGTTTTTTTTTGGTCAGAAATTATTTATATTTTCATCCTTAAAGAAGAACAACGGGGTGTAGAAGGGAGAAAAGACCAAAAACTTGTTTTTTTCCTTCTTTATAATAATGAATTTTAATTATTTCAAAATAAAACATAAAAACATATTTTACCCCCAAGACCTTTAAATAAATAATAGCAATGGTAATAAAAGGAATAATATAATAAATTATTGATATATAGATTCAACTGATCTAGAAAATAAATGAGAATCATCCATAATCATTTACTACACTCACAGGGTCTATACCCATTCATGATCTCATTATATATTAGCACAGTGAATAAGAGTAACTGATACAAATTTTTAATTATTCTTCATATTACCTGCTGGCTGTTATTCTGTCTAACCTCATGGAGTTAAATCAAAAAGACACCTAGCACAGTCAGATTGTGATCAACAATAACATATAAACTGGGAAAATATCCTTTATTCATAGAAGAGCAATGAATCTATTTGTTTTGGCAACCACCATGCTAAAAAAAGGCTGGATGTTTTTGTCAGTGAAGGGAGAGGGGAAAGGGACCCTGGGATCAAGGCAGTTGACCATTAATAGCTACTGCTTGACACACAGATGTAACAGCAGGGCAACTAGCTTCTCTGAAATATATGAGTGCAAATCAGCCAAAATGCCAGAACAGTTAATTACTCCATGTAAAACAAAGAATTCCACTAAAAGATCACAGAATCACAGACTTGTAGGGGTTGGAAGGGACCTCTAAAGATCATCTAGTTCAGCTCCTCTGCCAAAGCAGCTCCCTAGACCAGGTTGCACAGGTAGGCATCCAGATGGGTCTTGAATATCTCTAGAGAAGGAGACTCCATCACCTCTCTGCGCAGCCTGTGCCAGTGCTCTGTCACCTTCACTGTGAGGAAGTTCCCACACACATTTGTGCAAAACTTCCTATGCATCAGTTTGTGAACATTTCCCCTCATCCTATCACCACGCACCACTAAGAAGTGCTCAGATGTCTCAGGCTCCATGGAAAAAAACAAGATCAAAAGGTACAGAACTGTCTGTGGGTTTGCTTACCTTTGTTTTTTATCTGAAAATTATCCCATGTCAAGCTTAAGAAATCTTAGTACCAAAGCCATCTTGTGTCTTCAGAAATTAGAAGTAGCTTCTACTCTGAACTGTAATGTGGAGGAAAGACACTTCTGCTGGACACTGAAACAAAGCATTCTGACTCTTCCAGAGCACAGCACAGTTTGCTTATGAGAGATAAATTTAAGTGTTCAAGGAAAAGATGAGGTTTAGGTAAGACTGCTTTGAATTTGTTTTTTTAACCTTTCTCTCTGATCTCTGCTGTGGTCTGCATATGGCTCCCAGTTGATTTAGTAAAAATTTACATCTGGCTTGTGTTCCCATTGCTCACTGTTACCAAGAGTTTCTCAGCAAAGTCATAAACTGAAAACCTGAAAAAGGTCTTCCTGAAAGGGAGGAAGACTCTGATTCAGGATCCTCTGTGGAGTCTACAGTGATTTTGGAGTGTAGTTGATGAGGAATTCATTCTTGTGTTTTTCTTGTTTTTCTAAATACACAGAACTACATAAAAAGCAGTAGTAATATCCTGAGGTAACACCAATCAGCAACTAGGCTATGACATCTCAAACACTACCAGCAAGAAGGAAAACAAAAACAGTATATTTGATATGATTTTAGGTGCAAATAGTGATATCCAGATCAGAGGTACTAAGGCCTACCTAAATGAAAGAGTTCTGGCTAAGCTCCATAATGCTGAGCTTTTGGCATCTCAGAGTTCACCAAATGGGGAGAATTCAGAGAAGAAAAAAACAAGTTTAGATTCCTCACAGTTTGAACTAAAGATATAAATTTTATATACACTGTATATATCAATGAGAGAAATCCTTGAAAAGTGTGAGTATCAAGCAGCAAGATGAATGACTTAAAATTTTACAAGGAGATATAAATACAATAAAAGAAGGACTCCAAAACAACATCCAATTTTCTAGACTTCAAACATTCTCTTCTATGAAGCAGTCTCCCAAAGCAGGGGAAGAAAAACTCACTACTCTAGTAGCTTAACCCTGTGTTCTCTTACTGTAGCATGATAGGAAATTACTACACCAGATGTTAAGTCAAATATTTTATTCAGCAGAAGAAACATATGTTTCGAAGTCTTTAGGAGCAGTCTGAAAAAAGTACTAGAGCACACATAACTGGGAATAACATTTATATGATGATCATTTATAAGGCGATCAAATTGAACTATCAGAAAGATAGTGGTCTCCTTGAGAGATTCCAGAGGAGAACCACAAAGACGATTATAGGCCTGGAGCATCTTCCTTATGAGGAAAGGCTGAGAGATCTGGGACTGTTCAGCTTGGAGAAGAGAAGACTGAGAGGGAAATTTATAAAAGCTTTTAAATATTTAATTGTTAGTTGACAAATGGCTCTTCTCAGTGGTGTGTGGCAACAGGATAAGGGCCAATGGGTTAAAACTGAAATACAGGAAGTTTCATACAAACATGTAAGAGAAATTCTTTACTAGGAGGGTGACACAGCACTGGCACAGGCTGCCCAGAAAGGTTGTGGAGTCTCCTTCTTTGGAGATGTTCAACACCCATCTGGATGCTTTCCTGCTCAACCCACTGTAGGGAACCTACTTCAGCAAGTGGATTGGACTTGATCTGCAGAAGTCCCTTTCCATCCCTAAAATTGTATGATTATGTGATCACGCTTACAGCCAGCTATGTTCCTAAAGCAGAATTACTTAAATTATCTTTCACTGAAACAGACTAACATATCACTGACACAAATTTATGATTTACCAAAACCAAGCAGTAAAGCTGATTGAAGGAGAGAGATTTTCTAAATCTTACTTGTGACCTACATTGTCAAGAGAGAAACTCACAAAGTCACCATAGTGACAACAGCAAGTATCTAAATATCAGTCTTAAAAACCCATTGTGTTTGGAGATGAAAAATAAATAAATAAAAGCACCCTGGAAAAGAAACATTTATCCTTTAAAAGCAACCTATGTAATGAACATCTTACCCAAGATAATATACTGCAACTCAAGCAGTCAGATTACAAGGAGATGAACAGAAGGTAGAACACTATCAAATATTGAAACAATGGTAACAATCACACTCCAGATCAGGCATGCATGCTAACATAGTATCATATAATAAAGATGCTTGATGAAAGAGATAAAAGTGACAGAATAAGCCAAAATAAATAGTCTGAAAAGTTTCCTCTAGCATTAGCAGTTTGTTCCCTGTCTCTCAAAGGTAAAGCTCCACCATCTAATCTAGCTTCAACTTTTTTCAATATATGTTTATTTGATGTTTACTACCACTGGAGTTTCAAACTGAAATGAAACCTGTTCTAAACTACTATCAGCAACTGCAGATTTTCAGTGAACTGTTTTCTCATTTAACAACAAGGCCTCTGACCATAAGGGCCCCTGAGGCAATCAGCAGTTCTGTTTTTGAAAACAGATGAGGTGCAGTGGACTATTGACTTAGTTTGAGGACAAGGGAAAAGTTAACAGAACTGGGAACAAGACAGGAACTTGAAATTAATTAAGATTACATGACCTATACTTCCTACTCAACCCATTCTGCCCACACTACTCCCTCTCCCCCTCAAAAAAAAAAGGTGATAATAGGCTCTTGGATTTAATAGATGTACAACTATTGTCAAAGATTTTGTATAAATGAAGCAGGCTTCAATAATTTCTGCCGTGCAGAGAAATATTTTGTGCAATAAGACCAAAACAGCGTGATGGTTTAAAGCACACAGATACACAGAAGCAGAAAGAACATTTCAGGATAAAGAATAACTTAAAGTAGATTTTAAATAGAAAGTGTAGTATTACCATACATGGAAATAAATGAAGTGCATGTAAAAATGTAAAAAGTTGAAAGCAACATAGCTCCTGAAAAATCCTTTCTTATCCCTTCACTCACTAGTAAGTTTTAATCAGATTGACCTACAGCATATAATCAGACAGTTTCCATTAAGACAAAATTAAGATCTTATCCATTTAATCTAGAAACTAAAGTCTTTCCAATCATTTTAACCTAATTATTAACAGATGAAAGATGACTTGTCTAATATAATTCCTGTCAAATCCATCCCAGATCAGAGATCTAATATGAGCTCTGAGCAAACAGTTATCACATCCTAAATGTTAGCCTCAAAAAAAAAGGATGTTTAATCTGACCTTTTTCTCTTTCTACTTATATTTCTTCTACAATTTTGCATTTCTTATTTAAACTGGGCTTTTGTTGTTGATGATGTTTTTAATATTGAGGATAACTTCCTCATTAAAATATAAATTTAAAATATTAAAGCAATGCTAATTATAAAAGTATAAAATATTAGTAAAGTATTAAAGCCTTAAAAAGGCTCTTTGCTTCACTTTGACATCACAGGTTCTGTATTAGACCTGCACATCCATCGTGTATTACTCCTGTCCATTTTGACTCTGATAAGTGAATTAATTTTAGAATTGTTAACCTAAATTTAATAAACAGAAAATATCTATTTAATAAACAAACTGAAACACATAACCTAATAAAGAGACATTTTCTAACATTTAAAAACCATTTGTTTGTGGTACTCAGGGACATGATTTAGCAGAGGATTGTTAGAGTTAGGGTAGTATGGTTAGGTCGTGGTTGGACTCAATGATCTTTGAGGTCTTTTCCAACCTGAGTGATTCTATGATTCTACGAGCATATAGGAAACTGACAGTAGACAACTGATGAGCTTTCACAACTCCTCGCTAAGCTTGCCTTTTAACACAGACTTCAAATTAGAGGAAGAAAGTATTTAATCAAGCATTATCTCTGCCTATGTTGTCAATGAAATTTACAGCAATACACTTAGGTAAATGTACCTTGATTTCTCATTAAAGTCACTCACTTTCCGCCCTGTCCATAGTTCATGCAAATATACAGGTGCTGTACAAGAGTGAATAAAGCCAGAAGCTATTTTTATTTATTGTCAGGCAAGGCTAGTCTCTCCTATAGCCAAAGCTATATGATAGACTATATATATAGATAGCCAAAAGAAGAATTTGGAATTCAGACAAACCCAAAATCACATTTATTTTTGGAATGCCTTAATATTCTTTACCTGACAATAAGGCTGAATGATTGTCTTTAAAATCTAAACTCATATATCTGAAATACATTTGCTTGTGCTGCAGAAAATTCAAACTTATTGCTACTGCAAAGTCCATTAATGCAACCCTCCTACACTCTACCGAATGCTTAATTAGGTATTTATTTTACACTGACATTAGTACATGATTTATGTACCAAAACTGTGCTTTCAGTTAAGAAAGGAAACCTTCCATGCTCTTCTTCTGCTCTTGCACCAATTAAAATTTCTGATTGATTTCTGATATTCCTACACCTAACAATAAAATCTTAAAAATTCTAAAATTTCTAAAATTTCATCTGAAATAATAGCAGCATAGTATGAAAACGTGGTATGTCCAGCAGTCCAAGCAAAAACTGCTATTTGGAAATGTCAGTTAAATACTACTAGATAACTAAAATCTTCCCATTTACCTTATTTAGATTATTTATAAAGATTAACTGGGAACTTGTGAATATATGAGTTTCTATTCATTAGCAATTAGTTAATTGAACTGCTCATTCAAAACTCCTCCAATGTGAAAAAGACAGTATTACCACTATTTTTACATTTAACTGTTCATCACATACCATGATGGGTGACATTAAGTTTGAGACATGATGATTGTTCATAGGCCACCTATATTTAGGTTCCAAGCTTAAGAAAAGAAGAATAAATAGCCAACAACACACTTAGCAAGTGTTAGCAAAGAAAAGCAACTCTTCAAAACAGGGTTTACAGGAAATTATTAATATTACTGTTAAGTGTCTGCTGTTGAGCCTCCTGAAGTTTTGGTTCTAGCATTAACCAGTTGCTGCTGTAACTTCCAGCAACATGGAACAAAACTCTGCTGAGGGTGTGTCAGTTTGAGAAATGCAAGGGACTGGAGCAGCTCTGACTATTTAATTTTTGTTTTGTAACTGCAATCTGTACTGTGGTTTTTTTTATTTGTTTGCTTGTTGGTTTGGTTTTCAAAAAATATTCAGCTAACAACGACTGCTGATTGATAAAACTAACATGGAGAACTCAGTCAAAAAAAAAAAGGTAATCAGACATTAATATATCAGGGTGCAAAAAAAAAGGTAATCAGACAATATATCAAGGTGCATCTCTTTTCAGATCTAAGTCTCAGAAAGGAAACACACAACAGAAATGGAACATGTTCAGAGAAAGCAGACAAGGATAATCAAATACCTAGTACAGCTTTTGTAAAAAGACCAAGAAAGAAAATTCTGGCCTTGACTTTGAGTTCCTGAGTCAGAAATGCCTCAATGAGAGAGACCTGGAGAAACTGTCCGCAACTAGCTCCTCCAATTTATGTTCTTTCCCATGATTCTGCTTTAAGTCAATGTCATATAAGACATACTGACCTGAATGGACCTTTTGTATCAACAAGTATTTTTACTTTATTAAGACCAATAGATAGAAAACAAAGAAAATGAAAGGACACATGGAAATTGATAAATTTCTCAGTTTTTGCCTTTCCCTGTCCACTTATTAGACAGACTCATCCATTTGCAGAAAAATTCAATCCTTATTGTTTCCACTTCTGAGAGTTCAAACACACATATCCATATCTACGAGAATACATATAATGTGTGTGTATACATATATATATCATACATATAATATGTATATGTATCATATCATGGTTGATTTTTGCTGTGGTTGCGTCATGCAAAGCTACCCTGGATCAAATATATTTTTTTTTTATAAATAAAAAGAACAATATTTTAATGTATGATAAGTTCTTACACTCAAAGAGATTCATCTTATCTATTTTAATGACACCTACCTTAATGAATTAAATTTCAATTTGATTTTGATTAAGTAGAGATGACTAGAGATTGCCTAAAGAAGAAAGAGCAAAATAGCCACCACCCTGGAGTGATGTAAACAAACTGCAAACCAAAAGGCAGCACTTCTCTTTGATATCTTCAGTGCTTTTTTGATTTTAGAATTTTTACCACAGACACTGAAGGGCTCTCTCATGTTTGAATCCTTTCTGTCCTCTTGCAAGGGCATTCTACGATACAAATTCTTGAAGTTAAGATAGAGTATAACTTTAGGGTTGCTCTTTGTAATGAATATGATATAAATCCCCTTAAGTTAATAATAAATATGATAAATAAAATTTCATCAACATAGTATACAGCTTAAATATAACATTACAAAAGTACAAAGAATGAATGTCAGAGAGAAGAGACATATATACTTTACTGAATGGTGTACAGGAATTCGACACAGTTCTGATCTAATCAGACCTAGTCATAAAGGTGACAATAAACTGCTGCTGAATCCTAAGTCTACAGTTTCATATAGGCATGCCTATATATAAACCAGAGAAAAAATGTCATGTTTTGTGAGAACACATACATAAAAAACTCATATTACGACTGAGTGAAGTATAAAGAGTTAGGTAGTTCAGATAAGCAAGCAAAAAAACCTTAGAATGCTCACACTGAATCCTGAACCTTTTTTGCAGCAATAGTTAATTGGATATCTTAGTTTCTGTGTTGTATGGTTGTTTCTGAATTATTTCCAAATTGCAGCACATACATCTATGTTTAAATTCCACTCTTTTGAATTTATCTTTTTCAAGTTCTGTTTTAGAAATGTGGCTGACCTGACAGCTCCTGCCTGCTTGATGTTACTAAGCTTTAATTCTGAATAGCCATTAAAATTCCGCTTGCTCTACAGTCCTTCACCTCACAGCCACAAACTTACCAAGAATGATTGCGGAAGGAAACACTGTCTGAACAGCTAAAATAAAGAAACAGCTCTGCTGGAGTTCAAGCCTCCGCTTACATTAGCTAGAATATTTTCCTGCAGTGATAACAGAAAATGGCATATATATGTGCAAGTAATAGTAGCTGAAATTAATATTACAAAATAACAGTCTACTTTTGTACCTGCATGGTACCAAATCATCAAGGCATTTTCTATGAAGTGTTAATCCTCACACTACCTCTCCAAAAAGGTATCTTCATTCTTATTTTCCAAACGCAGTTTTGGTAGAGGTTGAGCAACAGATTTTTAAAGAACTAAGTTTGCATTTGAGGAACACTTCTGAAAACTGTCCCTATTTGTCTACTACAGTTTGCAGTGCAAGAAAGGTTTAGAAGATTCTTGATGAAAATCACAAACAATTCACTAAAAAGTGTGTTTATATGCGCTACACACCATATCTTAGAAACTGCTAATAAAAACTATCTACATGGAAAAACAAGCTGCCTCACACAGGTCTGCCTGGCTTCTTATTTCTACAGAGGCTTTCCTTATGCACACATTCCTGCACAAGAGCAAAACAGTAGCATAGATCAGACAGACAAGTGTCTGGAAAACTGTTAGTTGTAGATTCAATAGTATCTAGCTATAAGAACATAACTGAGTTTATGTAAGTTGAGCCTATAGGAACAAAGAATGTCTTAAATTATAATATGACTGATAAATTCTTTATGTCCATTCATGTGATTTTGAGTGATTAATTTGCATGACCTGCTTAAATTACTACTAATTACATTCAAATTACATGATAAATTACATGTATGTTATTATGTAAACCATCAAAAGTGGTCACACTGATTTGACAGTATAAAAGGGACAACTTCTATATGAATTCGATGTATTAAATTAACACGAGAGGAATTTGCACTAAGCTGCTTTTATGAAAGATCCAATAGACAGTTACTTGTAATAAAAATGGTAATAAGGAGTTTAGTTCAGTAAATATTGGAAAAAAAAAAGTAGATCATATGTTTTATTGGACTAATTAAGTAAAGCTTTGTAGGATCAACTGTTCCTATCAAATTAAAGAAATTCCTTTTTGAAATAGTCATGAATACTATTTCAATTTTCTCAATGAACTCAGTAAACTACTGGAAAGTCATTGAACTGTATTTCATCCTCAGGCTTCATACGGTTCTTTTAAACGAGGCTTTCATTGCTTTAAATTATGAACTACAATGTCTCAAAAAATAAAATTCCCACTTAAAACCCTGGAGTAAAGCTGGGTAAAGCTATTTTATACTGTGCTAAAAAGAATATTACAGACCTTCAAGAGAGAACTTTTTGGATTATAGGATATCTTTTCTCTGAAAAAATGTTTGGATAAATGTACAGCTATAACTTAAGAAGTGCATTTATTATGAAGAAAATGCATAAAGGAATGAGTATTTGCATGTTTTATTGAGTAGGGATGGAATTATATTTATGTTTTTCCTTATGTGCTTAACTTGTTTTGCTGAAAAAAAAAAAGTGGAAATTGCTACCTTTAAAAGGTATATTACCTGCTTCCAATTAGTTTAATACCAACTCAAATTATAATGAGAAAACATTAACACTCTCATCTCTATATTTTACATTTAGTTGTTAGTTGCAAAGCATATTCCTGTGCATTCAGTTTCAAGTGATTCTCTTTTAATTATCTTTTCTGAAAAAGATATGTGACTGATTACAATCACGATAGTTGCAACTGCTTTTCATCATTTTGCTGAACTTTCTGTACCTTGTCCACTGAATTTTAATTGTACAGCCTCTCCTAATGCCTTCCAAAACCACTGAAACTCTTTGAACATGTAGAAAAGCCAAATACATTGTTTTAGAACAAACTGTGAAATGCAGATATCTTTGAGGAGTTAGAATTTCCTACTCCAATTGCTGCTGATTATTCATTTCAAGGAACTGAAATTTCCAGAATTCCACTTTCTCTTTTAAATATTTTATTTAATTGTATTATCTGTCTTCTATTTGTACGCTGAAAGGAGGGTTAACTTTATTCTTTCTTGGATGAGCTAAAGCATAGAAGTTAAGGAGAATGTGGTGATATGCATGAAGAAGTAAAAACAAGACCCAAACATTGTTTCTGCAGTTTTGTCACACAAAATTCTCATTCTTTAAATTCCTTTGGTATTTTGAGCATTAGGTACATATTGCGTATACATTTAATCCTCTGTTTAATATAGATGAAGGCAGAAATATGGGTTTTTATGCTCTGATAAATTTTAAGTTTATAACTACTCAGACCAGTTTTCACTTTGACATAGAGGACCTGAGTGCAGCTATGAGTTTGTCAGTCAAGGCAAAGGAAGAAGATACTGTGAGAGCATCCAATTGTATTTAAATTTTTTTAAATTTCTCACATATCTCCTCTTTACTGCTGTAAAAAGATCAAAAAGAGGCATAAGCAGAATCTCCATCTGTAAGACTAACCTCCAAATATGTTTCTGGCTGCTGAGAAGAGTATCAGTGATACAGGAGGTTCCAGCTGCTTTAAAAAAATGACAAGCCTGAGAAGAGACACAACCAGGACATAGAAATAGATGCACTAATTTCATGCTATATCTGTAGATCATGCCATTCCATCAGTACACAAGATTTGACTTCGAGGTACCAAAAGTAAGAACTGCTCTGTTAAATGTAATTAAAACTTATTTGGAAATGTCAGTTGCTAATTGCTCCTCCTTAGGTGCTTTACCCAAAAGAAAACAAAATCCATAATAATAATAGAAAACTCTGATTTTTGTGAAAAAGTTATTTTTCTGTTCTACATTCAAGAAGTTCCACAGACAATAAAACATGTATTTCACTGCATTCTAGTCTGCAAGGAATACAAATTAGGTTTCTATATAGCTTTGAGACTCAAAATTACATATTCAAAATCTGTAGCATTTTTAATTTTGCATGGTGTTATTGTCTAATTGTCTATAATGTCTCCCCAAATTAATACCAAAATATCATTATAAACCTTTGTAATCAACTTTGCTTTCATTTTGATTAGTATGTTTCTGGGCCCAATTCATGGTCATTTATTTAAATGAGAGTTGGAATGAGATCATAATTTGCCAGATGTAATTTTCTAAGTATTGTTTTTTCCAAAATATTCTGGTTTTCTTCTTGTAAAGAAATATATGTTTTTAATCAACACTGTTTTCTCTAAATCATGTGCTAAATTCCATTATACATCAGCAATTAGAAATCCAAATTATTTAGAATATTATAGTTCTTTCCACAGACTTGCTTAAAAATAGAAAGAGAAACCTCTGCCTATAGAGAGCTATTATTTTTATGTATGATAGTGCTGAGATGAGGAATGTTTGAAGAAAGCCATAGCAAACATCTCAGTGCAAATTTTAATTCCTTCTTGATAAAACACTGAAAACACACAAACACATAGGAAGGTGCACATTCAAATGTCATTAGCCATTCTGGTACTGCAGTATTAAATTTCAGTTAAATAAATTAATATCATTCTGTTATGACTATGTATAGTACTATCATTTTAAAATAACATTCACCTTAGTTTTCTAATTATGTCTATATTTATATGAAGCTGGTAACCACATTATTTAACTTTACAAGTGCCTCTTCTATTATGGACTTTATGGCTCCATGCCATCCTCTCAGTCCCTGTCACTGTCCCCAGGGAGCAGAGCTCAGCACTGCTCCTCCACTCCCTGTGAGAGCTGTAGCCTCCTTCAGGACTCCCCTCCACTCCAACCAGGGACCTCAGCTTCTCCTCATACATCTTGTCCATTAGATCTTTCCTCTTCTCTGTAACTCTCTTTTGGATGTTGTCAAATATTTTTATGTCCTTCTTAAATTCTGGTGCTCAAAACTATACACAGTACTTGAGCTGAGGTAGGCTTATAGTTCACTCATCTCACTGGAAATGAGACGTTTGGAGTGAATTACCATCCTCTGCTCTTGTTCACAGTGTTTAGTTTCCTTTTAGTCTCACGAAGACAAAGGCTCATTTTTGCTTTCTGGAATTTTTTTTTGTTGTTTCGTGAATCTCCTGATTTTATTTGGGTCGTGTTTAGATTCACTGTAAATAGAGGTAGTGAATTAGATCATAAAATAGAATATTCAACTTCCACATAATACAGTAATCTTTTCTGTTCACTCCTGTGAGAATATTGCCTTGGTGCTCGGCACATTCTGAAGCTGGTGAAAACATCAGACTCCTGACCATGAAACACGGGGGGAAATGATCGAGAAAGGAAGAAAAAAGGATGTGGTGAAAGATCACTGGGCACCTCATGGTCAGGCATTGCTTTGTTATATATATATATGTTGATAAGAATTCACCAAACGCTATTGTTTAGCAGGATAGTTAATCAGTGAACTGTGGAACTAGTAAAAATAGTGTCTGTAAGAACAAAGGTATAAGAAGATACCCTGCTCACAAGAAAAATAACTTTTTCTCTCTGACTTCTTGACTGAACCCTGGCCTCCATGTAGTCTTTCCTCCACAAACTCCAGATGTGGAGATACCTGATTTTTGTTATTATCAGTCCCCCTATACACTAGCCTACATTTCTGAAACATGCATCTTTCTTTGTTATTTTCTGTCAATATCTTAATTCACTCTCACATTTGTCCACCAGGGATAACAAGACAAATTTCTCCAGAGTAATGTTAATTCTATTCTGATTTGTCAGTGAAAGTTTCTGTGTTGATTCTCAAAGTGGTTGTAAAATACATTATCCATACCAATGAATATATAAATATTCATGCTATTCATGCTTTCCTTACTTAGTATTTTTTTTATCAATGCCTATTTTTTATAAGTGCTCAGAGTTCTCTGTTTCTCCAGCATGTTTAAGATAATTTCTCTCTGAAAGCAAGACAAAACATGTGTTATCTCCCGAGTTACTGGCATTAAACACATGGAAATTAGTCATGAATATACCTACAAAATAAGCTATAATCCAGAAAAGAAGCTATTGATATTGGAACTGCTACCTGCTATGGGAAGGGACACACATCTGGACAGTGCTACTGTCATGTAGTGAATAAAAGCACCTCTTACAGGCCGGATGCATCTATTTCATATGACATTAATGCTGTAATTAATTCTAAACTCTATCTAATCAGGTGAGGTGAGATTGTCACTCGTTAAAAAGAAAAGACAAAATAAAAATAAAAACATAAACATATAAAGAAAAACACACAGAATTTCTTCCTTATTTATTATTCTAGGTTCAGTTTTTCCTTTAGCCAAGATTTGGATTTCATTTGACTACATAGTCATTATATGGAGAATTAATGAAGCTATACTGATATTGCTGCACACACCTGTTACCCACCTATGTGTAAGATTTTGCATATTTCCAGAGTAGTTTGAATTAACTCAAACTTTTCAAGGTGGCCTAGGGTTGTTATTCTTTTCTACTATAAAGAACTAGAGGAACAAGCCACAGCAATTTCTCATTTTCTGTAAAATATTTCACAGGAATTTGACTGACAGGTTTTAATCTCAAGTATGTTAGCCTCCTGTCCCCTCTTTTCTCTTGTTCCTTTACACAAATCACACTCGTCTGTATTGATATTTCTGAGTATGATCCTATGCACTTTCAATTATACATTAGGTTGTAGACACTATCATTTAGTGATGTACCAGATAAAGACTTTTCTTATACTTCAGTTGTTTGTGTATAATCACTTTAATAATCATATTAGTCTTTAAAAAACAATAGCTATATTCACGTCACTTTTCATAACTGAATTTAAGTGTATTTCACTTAAAATTTAAAATATATACATGTATCTGTTTTGTTCAGCTCACTTGCATTAATAATTTCTAACAAAATTATTCTGGTTGTAGGAAGTTGACACTCTGCCTGCATAAATTAGTCAGAAGTCAGTCATCTCTTTTCTACCTTGGTCCACAACACAGTGTATGGAATGCTCTATCTAGTATTTATTTTCTTAAAGGTTCTTGTGAGATCAAAACTCATGGGCCAATATATTGATACTGGAAAAAAAATCATCACCAATATTTTAAAGGTATAAAGCACCTACTCCATCTATTTGTTCTAAAAAATGTATTTTTAATACAGGTCTCAAACAATCTTAACAGTCTGATTACATCTGGGACAGCTAGTGAAAGAAAATTCTACAAGATACATCAAAACTGTTGTCTACCACTAAGTTATGCTACATGGAACTTCAGGATGCAATTCAATAGCTATCTGTTTTCCTGCTTGGGTGTATGGATTATGTTTAAAGAGTGCTTTCAGGAGCAGTGAAGTTTCTTTCTTCTGGATGATTCTTTTTAGTTACTGTGAAAAACTGACATACATGTATCCTTATAAAAAGTCCCTTCCCAACTTTCCTGCAGCCCCCCTTCAGGAACTGGACGATTGCTAAAAGGTCCCCCTGGAGCCTTCTCTTCTCCAGGTTGAATTGTCCCAGCTCTCTCAGCGTTTCCTTGTAGGGGTGGTGCCCCAACCCTCTGATTGTCTTTGTGGCTCTAGAATTCTCGATTATACACAGTATAGGCATCATCAACTACAATAAATCAAAAGATATGCCTAGATTTCACACTTCTCTTTGCTTGCAATTTTGCCCTCCCCCCACAGCCATTTTTTTTTTCTTTTTCAGTAAATAAGAGAGGAAGAAAGAAAGAAAGATTTTCTATTTCTCTGATATATTCATTATACTTTCTGACCTGACATAAGCTACTTTACTGCATGATAACAAGTCAGATTAGCCATGTCAGGAGATGTCTAATCAGATGTAATAGTATTTTTAAATGGTTGATAGATTTAAACTAATGTACTACGATGGATCAAATCAGGTGAAAAGTATATACAGCTGTCATCCAAAACTGTATTTCCATTTTTTTTCTTTAATTCTGAAAACATTCTTTTGCACGGTTTACTTAGATGCAAAAAGTAATATTTAATAATGTTATTTATTCATGTTTCCCAACTGATGTCCTTATTTTTGGGTTCTAATTTCTGCTTAAATTACTTGGAGGTCTTCTTTCTTTTATCATAAGCTTTTCAAAGATTACCCCATTGTCATATTCAGACTTGGAATCATCCCATTTAATTTAAATATTTGACTGAAATTAAATCCTACGAGCTTGGTCACGTCAGCATTCCACTGTAGAAAAGGGAACAGCTACAAATTTGGTTGTTAGAGACATGAGGGTTTAATAGGAGAATTTTTATGTATTTATGCCTGGCAAGACGGCATTCTTGATCTAACTTCAAGAATTCCAAACTGAAATGTAAAATTACAATAATATATATTAGTTATTGATGATAGTATAACATATCTTTATCAAGTCAAGGATATCATAAAATATGTTCCTTCATGGAGATTTCAGAATATATTCCAATAAATCACTTTGTATCCCAGTAAGCTATAAAGAAGGAAGAAAACGAAAAGTACTACCAAAACAAACAAGCTAATTGGAAAAAAAGTGATTAATATTGCAGCAGGAGCCTCATCAGGACACTCTTAAATATTATACTTACTGTTGTTCATACCATTTAATGTTCGAATTATTATGTTTGAAGTTGACTTAAATAACTCCTCTCTTAAAAGAAAATGACTCAGTAACAATGCCAACAGATTTCTGCTGTCATTTTCAACTAAATTAGGGTGCTAAAAGATAACATACATATTTATGAGAATAGTTTATACACAGAAGGACATAATTAACTCCTGATAAAAAGGAAGAGCACTTACAACCGTTTTATTGGGTGTTGAATGAAGAGTTAAATTTAAGATACTGGAAATAGACAGATAAACCAAAAAATAAGAATCAAATAGACCGTGGTTTCTCATCAAGTCCGTTTCATAGAATCTCCTGTTTTATACAACTGGCATTTTTATCAGATAGCTGAGATAAATAAAACAATATTTTAAAACTCAGAGGAAACAGCCACAGAGAAATAAGTAATTTCTGCCTCTGTGGATATAGAGTTCCAATGACAATATACTAATTTTACTTATTTTCCTTTTATTTTTCCATTTTAAACAGTTCAAAGACCTCCAGAAACACTATGGTGAGACCATATCCTTCAATACTTACAAAACCTTTACTGCTGTTGGGTCTCCTACAGACAGTATTTTTCATTTGGATGAAAATGTGCTGATATTGTACATCAGAAACTGGATATAGAACAGGTGCAATTAATTACCTAGTAAAAATCAGCAGTTTAAATAATACATTACAGTAATACAGTTTTGAAGAGGTTTGCCTCCGTGGTGTGCAAAGATAAATCCCCCCTGGATGCATTCCCTAGTGAAAGCTCAATTGTCTTCCCACCATTATATTTCAGAACTTCACTATTCCTGTAAAATTCTGGGCATAGAAAACTGATTAGATCATTTCCTTTCCGCAGAAACCCCTTAGGAGTACCTGAAGACTTTTTCCTCTTCTCCTCTGATTCTAGCACTTCCATTTTTAGCTAAGTTGCTAAGCGTTTCTTAACAGGACGTTTCTTTAATGCTTATGGTTTTCACTCTTATTCTGGGCTAACTCCAGTTGAAACACATTTCTCTAAATGTGTACTGCCAAAGGCTGGATACACTGTTGCTCTGAAGTCTTGTGAGAAAGGAAGAGCAAAGGATTACTTCATTGGCTTTGCAGAATGGTCTCTAGCTTTGCAGTTAGATGACACTCTTGATTATGTTCACCATGATTCCTTAATTCAGGCATGTCCAACCTACAGCCTGTGGGCTACATGCAGCCCAGTTCAGTTTGCACTGCAGTCCAGGCCTCCTATTGTTGCATCCTCATGGTAACAGCTACACTCTGCCAAGCAGGTCAGACCAGTCCTGGAACACAGGGAGGGCACACTGCAGTGCTGACAAGTAATATGGCTTAATTTACAAGGAAACAATCTCAATTTTTGAAAGATTACAATTTGAAAAGACATTATATGCAGAAATGTGCTGACACTTTCCATGTATATCATGGAATGCTTCATAAAGAAAAACAAGAGGAACTGAAAACATCTATCAACTCAACAATTTTTTTTTAAAGTTAAAACTCAAATGGACCCTGTCATAAAAGTTAGTTACATGACAGCAAATCTGACTAAAAAAAAAAAAAAATTCAGAACCTTTTCGTGGTGGTGAGTTTGTTAAGCAATGTATGGAAAGCACAACAGACATAATGTGTCCTGATTTAAAAATAATTGCAGAGTGAACTGAGGAAATAGGAAAAGATAACAAAAACCTGTGGAGAGTAAAGCTGCTAATTTCAAATGTTATACTTGTCTGCCAAACTGGTGTTTGACATGGAAATGTGTTTGAAGTAAAGGTGTGTCAGTGAATTTCTCCATGCAGATAAAATTGCCCCCATTGTCATTCGCTGTCATTTCCTGAATCTTTATGGAGACCAAACAGTTGGCCAGAATACAGTGAGGCAGTGGGTTGTGCATTTCAGTAGTGGCAGTGGCGACAGTAAGTCATCTTTGCTAATACAAATTTTTACATGACAGCACGCAGGCTTTTGTTCAATGTTGATGAAAATGCATAGCTAATGATGGTGACTGTGTTAGTGTTTTGTAGCTGAGAATTTGCTTTATCAAAGAATGCTATTGTGCTCTTTATATGTGTTGTAGTTTCCACAGAAATAAACAGGAGGCATTACTTTCAGTGCAATCTACGTAGAAAGATATTATGGAAGATAACAGTTAATCAATATAAAGACCATAGATATGCAATACTTCCTTATCTAAGATCTTAAATTTTTGAAGAAATAGATTTTTTTGACATCTTTTACTGACGATCCAACTCGTCAGATGCATCTCACATACTTTCTAGTTTACAGGTGTTTTGTATCTCATTTGGCAAGATTCTCTTCTGCAATTATGTTTTCAATAATCCACTTAAAAGATAAAAAATCATTTTCAACCCAGTGAGAACTCCCATATTTCATAAGGGCACATGTACCTATTTTCTTTTTTCAAATAAATCAGGAAAAACTTTTTTCTTTCCAAAGAGTTTTTTTCCCCCTGCTTATTTTCAATTGCAGCTTCATATGGTCTAGATCTATGTATTTCTACATTTGCCCACATCTTCACCCACACACTCCACTCAAATTCTGATTTTATATATTTCAAAGACCTGAGTTTTCCTCTTTTCATCTTCCAGAACTTAATGTGTCTTTATGAATAAAGGATCCACACAAGTAATATTGAGAATTAAAAAAAATTTTAAAAAAATCATTTATAAATTATGATCTTGTGTCCTTATTATAAAGTTATTTGGATGACACTCAAGTTCTTAAAAATACGCTTTCTTTTGTTCCCTAGCCTGTTCCTAGAGGAACACAATATTATATTTAATATTGGTGAAAATCACACAGTTCTATTTTACCACTTTTTACAATACAAAGTTATTGAATTATAACTTTTCAAAGAGTTTTTGGAAATCAGAACACAGGTCCTTAGAAGTATGGATTAGTCAAGGCTACCATTGCTACTGCTACCCTAAGAAAATGAGAGAAGAAAATGCCTGTATTACCTTTAACTCAACAAAGGAGAACTTTACTGAAGAAAATACATCATTATTTGTTACAGAAATCTGAGCTCCAGAATCAGTAAAGGAAGTATTGTTATGTGGAAATCAAACAACCTATTCTTTTTTCTCTGTTCCAGCTTTGCCAGCCTTCATAGCATTACCAATGTGCTCTGCTTTGCCTCTATCCTGGTTCTACAGTTTCTGGTTCAGGAGGTCAGATGTAGGATACATCTCACCCATCTCAGTTGCCATGCAAACAGCATTGTATGCCACATTAATTCACTATGCAGGGTCATGGAATGTAGTCCACCTGATGTCATTTAACATGGATATGTACGGTGCTTTCACCTGTAAGAAAAATAAAACAGCAGTGAAGCTTATCTTCTACTTTTGGACGTATAATCACTGCTATCTTAAGACTTTAGTACTATTCATTAGTAATTTACTGCACTGGCAATACAGTGCTCTTCAATTAATAACAGTAGAGTACATCTACATGTTTCTTGAACAGCTCCAGAAACTGTGACTCCATTACCTCCCTGGGCAGTGTGTTTCAGTGTCCAAACACTCTTTCAAATAAGTTTTTCCTAATATTCTACCTGAATTTCCTCCTCTTCTCCAGACTAAACAATCCCAGATCCTTCAGTTACTCCTCATAAGACTTGTGTGCCAGTCCTTTCACTAATTTCACTGCCATCCTTTGGACATGCTCCATGGTCTTTCTTGCTACAAAGGGCCCAAAACTGAATACAGTACTCAAGATGCAGCCTCAACAATGCCAAATACAGAGGACAATCACCTCCCTACTCCCACTGACTACATTGTTTCTGTTGCAAGTCAGGACTTCATTAGCCTTCTTGGACACATTGCTGGCTCAAGTTCAGTCAGTTGTCAATTAAAACCCCTAGCTTCTTTTTCTCTGTGTAGATTTCTCACCACTCTGCCCGCACACCTATAAAGATGCATGGGGTTGTAGGGTCCAAAGTACAGAACTCAGAACGTGGACTTATAAATACTCATGCAATTGGCCTCAGCCTATCAATCCAGCCTATTCAATTCCCTCTGTAGGTCTTTCCTACTACAAGGCAGATAAACAATTCCTCCCAGTTTGGTGTCATCTGCAAACTAACTGACAGTGCACTCAATTCACTTGTCCTGATCACCAATGAAGATATTCAACAGGATAAGCCCCAATACCGACTCCACTTGTGACTGATTGTCAGCTAAATTTAATTCCATGTACCAATACTACTATTCGAACCTGGCCCTTCAACCAGATTTTTACCCAGTAAATCTGTTCAAGCCACAGGCTGCCAGCTTCTCCAGGAGAATCACCTGGGAGACAATGTCGAAGGTTTTACTAAAGTCTAGGTAGACTGCATTCACACCCTTCATCTACAAGATGAGTCACCTAGTCACAGAATGAAATGAAGTTGGTCAAGCAGGATCTGCCTTTTGTGAAGTCATGCTGGCTGGGCCTGATCCTCTGTTTGTCCTGCACATATCACATGATTGTACTTACTATGTTCTGCTTCATGACCTCCAATACCATGGTCAGGTTGACAGGCCTGTGGTTCCCTGGATCCTCCTTCTGACCCTTCTCATAGATGGGCACCACATTGCC